>JABTTQ020002526.1:0-334808 GCA_016081115.2 Rehmannia glutinosa | reverse complement strand
AAAAAATATGATTATAAATATAACTGAAACATATGAAGATATAGTGTGGACCCAAAAATTAGGGAAAGAAATTTTTTTATTTTAGACAATTTAAAGCTTGCAATGCTGGCCTTATTTCACACGCACTGGATCGGATCAACCCAGTCATTCACCCTGTGTCTCAACCCACTAGAAAGACAAGTTGATCCTAAGTTAGGCGAAAGAATATAATTGAAATAAATGTAAATAACTCTCACATTACGTGAACACATAAACCTTCATTTTAATATCAAAATGTATCTATTGAAGAAAAAAAGCAAATCAGCGGGTCATTCCAATGCCAGTTAGAAAGCCTTGTGCTAATTCTAAATGCTTTACTAAATGATCATGAAACTTCAAAATTGTCATTCGAAATTACATGACAAACAAGTATAATTCGATAAGTGCAAGAGGTCAGGCCTCTACATAGCGAGGTCTTGAAATAGGGCTTGGAGTCCCACCCGGAGGCCACTAATGGGCCTAACCCAAAAAGGTGGACCATTGATTTTTCGACAACCTGCAAGACAATTCCACCCTCCGTATGATATGGCACTTCAAACCACATGGCCTTAATATCTATAAATACCCTACTACAAGAATCGATGGTAACTATTCATTCCGGCTACTTTTTTACTCCTTACTTTACATTTATCGCTTCAGACTCGTACCCCGAATGCAATGAACCCGATCCGACTTAGGCATCGGAGGTCTTAGCAAGGACCATCCCCAGTGGCAGCCCGTGTGTGTTCATCTATTTCGTGTCACTTAAGAACTGGACCTTACCCGAAAGTCCGTGACCAAGGTAACTCACCCGATCTAAATCAACAAGGGTTAGCCGTGCATGGGAAATGTTCTTTTTCCTTCATCTAAAAGGAGGTGCGGAAGTATGGAGATCTAGTGGAAGCATGTTCGGAAGGGGTTGTTAGAGACCCAGGAAGGATAAGGAAGATTACAACTGTAGTTCTCTCGCCTCAATATATCCTGCATTCTCCTAATACAAGGAGAAAAAGACTGGACCAGATGATCTCTATGAGAAGGAAGACTTTGGAAGCCTTGTCATGGAAAGCAGTCGCCAGCTCAAGGGGAGAGACAGGATAGGTGGTTGCCCGACCAGACCCTACGACGGTCCAAGCTAATGACAATTATGGTCATAAGTGCCTAAGAGGGGTATCCTGTGAGGTCTTGAGCGAGGACGAAGTCGAGAGTAGACCCTTTCTCAAGACCGAATCCCCTGAGAAAGCGGGATTAGGGTCGAGGGGTCAGATGCCCATGACGCGAGTACCATTAGCGATAACCTCAGGAGCTTAGTGAGCAAATCGAACTGCGCCACCAAAAAGTTGGAGATGAGATGAAGAGAAGGGGGGGCGATTCGTTGCTCGTCAAAGAGAGGATCTTTTTGTGAAGAGGTTTTGATGGAGGTAGTGACCTCACCCTTCGCTCGGACTACCCCGATATGATGGAAGGAGGGACCCCCAAGAACACCTAATGGCAATTGAACACATGATGCAACTATACAGAATCGACGCTATTAACGCCTCCCGTATCTTTATCACTACGGCTTCTGTCGTTAAGAATGGTTCATGCTTCCCACGTACCGTGGTATCTTATGAGCAATTGGTGAGGAAATTCATTTTCCATTTTGCCAGTAGTAAAGCAAGAGATCGCCACGTACTTTTTTACTATTCGGCAGGGGAGGAAGAGCCTCTTGAGACTTCATTAACCAATTCAACAATGAGGTCTTGGAGGTCGATGAACTAAGAATTGATATGCCGATCAAGATCATGATTCACGCCTTCCGAAGGACCTTTCGCACAAGACAAATGAGAACCCCTTGCGACGTGGAAGGCCTCGATGGAGACGGGCACAAAGATACATACACGAGGAGGAGATGAACTCCCGAAGACCGCGAGTGGTCCCACAACGCAAGAACTAAGGACAAGAGAGAGCCCATGGAGCGAGTCAAAGACAGACCAAAAGATCACGATAGAGATCCACCAAAGTTGGGACGGACCAAAATTCCAAAAACTACACCTTCGAATCGGTCCTGAGTTGCGCTTTGGATGGCCATTGAGAAATCAAGGTTGGTGAGGTGGCCAAAGAAAATGAGATCCACTCCAAATAAAGCGTAACCCTGATAAATATTGTTATTTCCACAAAGACCACGTGGGCATGACACTTTGAGGATTGTTTCCAGCTTGAAAGATGAGATTGAGAGGCCCGTCCAACAAGGGTACTCTCCAAAGACTTCAGGGCGCAAAGGAACTACCATAAGCAAGACCCGACAAGGAGGTCCCGTAGTAGGTCACAAAAGCGTGCAGTGTGGTCCCGACAAAGGAAAAAGACCCATAGATCGCACACCCCATGGGAAACATAATTTACCTCAAAAGAGGTAATACACGTGATAAAATGGGGGCAACTAACTGGGATTCATAGAGAGCTCGAAAGAGGTATGCAAGAGCTTACAAGTCGGAGGTCACGAGATGTCATCGTGTCATCACGATCTAGGTCCTCGATCACATTTAATGATGATCTTCGGCGATCGACTGGAGCATAAATGACCTATGGTCATTACGATGGATGTGGAAAATTTCAGCGGCAAAAGGTCTTAAAGGATGATGGTAGCTCGATGGACGTTATATCCCGAAGCGTTCTAAGGAAGATGGATCTTGGGATAAGATCAATCAAGCCTGGTGGGACCCTCTTACGAGGTTCGAGGTAATGAGGTCGTACCCTGGTACACCGACTTACCCACCTCGGGGGTGAAGGGCCATGTAGAAGATGATTAAGTATCCGTGGTGGAGGCGCTTTTGCATACAATATAATATTGGGAAGACCCTGGCTGAACTCTATTCAAGTTGTGGTGTCTACTTACCATCTAAAAATCAAATTCCCCAAAAGTTTGGAGTGGAGAGGTCCCTGGAACCAATGTGATGGATAGGGAATGCTACAATTTATCTCCAAAAAGAGTGAAGTAAAGTGGTCACCCCTAACCCATGAAAGGAAATATGCTTGGGGAGTCGAGCTCGAGCAAGAAGTCCAAAGGTGGAGGATTATAGAATGGAGTCAAAGGAAGAGTACTTAGTAGTTCCCAATTGAGCGACCCAAAAGACAAGAAGAATCGGTCATAAATGACCCCGACTCCAAGAGCTCATGATGATCAATTTAAAAGAATTATGATGTGTTTGTTGGGAATGCGGACTTGGAGGAATAGACCGGAGGTTATTGTTTATCGCCTTAATATTGATCCCAAAGCCATGAAAAAGCAAAGAAGAGAAATTTTGAGCGGAAAGGAACAAAATAATGAAGCCGAGGTCAACAAGGCGTCTGCTCCGAGGCGTGATACATTGTTGAGGGCAATTCACCGATTGGCTCTCTAATGTCGTGATCGTACCTAAAATGGATGGAAGATGGAGGATGTCACGGACTTTATGGATTTCAACAAAGCATCCCAAAAGACATGTACCTCTCCCTCACATCGACCTATTGGTGGACTCGACCGGGTGCACATTGCTAAATATGATGGATGCATACCAGGGTTATCATCGATATGAATGGTCGAGGAGAATGGAGAAAAGACCTGTTTACAAATGTCTACGGTCTACTATTACAAGGTCATGCCATTCGGACTAAAAATGCGGAGCCACCTACCGTGAGACTTGTCAATATGATGTTCAAAGATCTCATCAAGAGTAACTATGGAGGTATATGTGGGCGATATGTTTTTGAAAAACGAGCAAGAGGATGACCACCTAAACCATCCGGCGAGTCCTTTGTCCGAGAAAGTACAAAATGAAACTCAATCCGGAAAATGCACATTTGGGGTTAGAGGTGGCAAGTTCTTGGGTTACCTTGTCAATGAGCGCGGAATAGAAGCAAATCTACGAAAAAATTAGGGTCGTGTTCCGATGACATCACCTAGGAGCATCGAGGAAGTCCAGTTGATGGAATGGTAGCATCCTTGAACTGTTTCATTTCCGTGTCCGGAGATCGTAGTTTACCCTTCTTTGCTTCTCTAAAAATGTAAAAATTTCGAGTGGTGACCTCACTTTCGTGTTCGCCTTATTGTTAGCTTCACCGCAAGTGCACGGGTAGTTTATAGAATAAGTTAGCAAGGTCAAATGGATACTGGATTGTAATAGTCTTATTTTTATCTAGACGATCGAGGAGATGATGTGGATTCTGGGTTATGGTTTTGATTAATATCCTCTTTTATTATCATTAATCACAAGCAAAGTTATTATTATTCTTCCCTATAAGACAATCACAAAAGTATTTTACCTCTCTCTCAAGATGCATGTAAAAACGTTGATTGGAATATCTATGCTAACATCTCTACCAACATGAGATATCCAACTCCCAAAGCACAAAAGATTTAAATATTCTCACAAATATTCAGAGACTTCTCAATCTTGCAAATATTCATGTCAAGTGCTCACTGCATCTAGTATTGAAACTCATCTCTCGAATTATGAATCAATACATCAAACAAGTTAAACCAAAGGCCTTTTGATAAAACAAGAATTAAAACAAAGTACTCGAATAGGGTTTGAAAACAATAACTTCAATTGCATTTAATCATCCAACAAAAGTATCCATTAACCTAATCCCAAACCCGAATCACAAGATGTTTAGCCAGGACATGCGAAATAAATAATTCCATAGACAAATTATTCAAGTTCATATCTAACTAATCGAAAGTAAATGATACGATGGAATGAGAAAACTCAAGGTGTCAACGATCTCTCGATCTATCTTCAATCCTCAAGCGCGTGGTTGTGATCTCGATCAATCTCTCCAATCCTTCGGTGAAAGGTTACTCTTTTCTCTTCAGTTTCTAGGCAAAAATCTCTCGTGTCTTCGTTCGGGCCACCTCGTCTCTATTTATACTCCATTTGGGTCAAAACCTATTTAGATCTCATCAAACCCCTCGTTTTCCCGACAGACAAGACGGCGATGCGCTAGCGCACTTACCGCCTTCACTGTATGGGTGCCGCGGGAAAATTCACTCATTGAAAGGACGCAGTGGTCATGCGCTCCGCGCACGACTAGCCCCTTGCAGGTGCCGGGATGAATCTTGATCGGCCGGATGGCGTACGGGTCGTATATGGACGCACACCTTGCCCGTGTGCACTGAGCCGATATGTGTTCGTTTCTTTCCATTTCTCCCGGTTGGCTGACTTCTTCTCGATTCAACTCAAACATCATACATTACATCAAGTATTGGCGGCCCATTACGCAATGCTCCGAATTGTCGCCAAAATGCTACAAATATCAATTAATTCCTACAAAACGAGCAAAGCGTAATACCTTTTCCACTTTACAGAAATAAAACCCTTTTCACTCAAGTAATGCATGCATAACAACTAATTCTAGCTACAATTAAGCCCAAAATACATGCAAAACAGATAACAATCAAACCCTAAAGTTAATGAAAGGCAAATCAAGAACAACACATCACAATTCATGTCATTTATCCATAGACGTCAAGTAACAAATCAACCAAGCTTCGAATATCTAACATAGAGCACAAGTCAATTAAAACCATGGCAAATACTTCGAATCACGCCTCTCATGGATTAAGTGTATAATCTCGTCTCTAGAATAATAAGGGACGTGTATTCGCTCAAATCATATCAATGTTGAAGAATTACCATAGGCTTGCAAATCGCTCCATATCTCCGCTACTTGATTGTATGCAATTCATAAATCGAAAAGGACTTCTCTTTGGTTGTAATGAAGGCTCTTTTGTTAAGGTAGGAAATATGGAGAAAGTGACTCAAACACAAGTGTATAGACTGGTAATCACATCGTTTTCTCAATCAAATATTCTTATTCAAATTAAACATGCTACCCCAATCACCTTTTATCCTTATCACATCTCTCTTCTCCCATTTTTCATACAATCCACTTTGCTTTCGCCTTACATCATAATTCTAAGCCTATAAGTTCATTTACCAACTAAACTTTATGCAATGATTGTTTTTCGACTCTTTTGTAAGTATATATCCTCATTTTTTTCTCCTTTTCTTCTTATTCCCAACATCCAACATGCACACAATTATCTAAATTCTCGATATCCTCCTATTCAACCTTATTCAATCCCTTACTCAATGCTATACGCTCAAGTTTATGGTAACAAATATATCAAGTTAAGGAACTTGAAATGTGGCTATCAAAAAATCAGCAACATGCTCAAATTGGCTAACTAGGGAAATTAAATGTCATTAGGTAGGCAAAAGGCTTGATAAAGTAACAAAAATGGCCTAAAATCATTTTCATAAATTGCATACAACATGTGACTTGACAGAGATACCAAAGCAAGTTCTAGAATTCATATCAACATAAATGACACACTCAATCAACAAACAAGACCGCATATAATGAAAGCAAAGAAAGACTCAAAGCTCACAGGCTTGAAATTGCGTAATTCAAAGCATAACAACCATGATTTCAATATTCACATGCTCCATATCATCTATTCTCAACCCGATCAACTCACGCTCAACACCCATTTAAAACAACACAAATCGCTGCTCAACGAATGCTCCCAAGATCACAATAAGAAACACAATAGCGGTCAACTCACTCCCTAAAAAAACCTAAGAAAGCAATAAACGTGCTAAAATAAAAAACAAGCATCTAATGCAATGCAACCTACATGCTCTACATGCAACTATATGAATGCAAATATCGCCACACCCTTCAATCAAAATAACGACCTCTCCCCCACAAACCTCGAATGAAATTATAACGCATAGAAGAAAGATAGAATTTCAAAGAAAAGCGTGGAATGGACTGACTCATTGTGGGGGCGGCTGCGCAGAAAAGTGGCCTTGGGAGATGTGCCACATTTGTATCTCGATGCATCACCCTGCAGATCTCAAGTTCCCGCCTCGCTCGCCGATATCTTTGCTCTTGTTCCATCCGGAAGGTATGGAACTCATCCTGTGATGTCGAAAATTATCCCGGTCTTTGCGAAATCATCCCGTCTTTGTCTCATGCTCTCCTCAAGAGCAAATAGTCCATCCTAATAAGTGGCCCCCCACGCTCCTCACCTTCGAGAGCTTTCCGGTCTGTCGGGCATCCCTTGTTGGAACCTTTGCTCCTAACCCCTCCGTTGGAACCCTTGCTCAAAACCTCTCTCTTACTTAGTCATACTTCGTCGCCTCAATTGCCAACTCATCCTCATCGGGCAACCCGACTACCCTCCGCCTTTTCCGCGCAAGCATGGCTTCCATGACTCGCGGTATGCGCCTCGAGTTCATTAACCAATTAGTCTCATTATCAACCACATATGTGAGTTGCGGGTTAGGAAGTGGGAAGGCGGTTCCGATCCTTTGTTGGAAAAGAGTCATGTTCTCTTCTTCTATTATGATCTTCATTTGGCGTAGGGCATTCATATTAATCCTCCGACTACCCTCAATGGGCTCCAAGCCGCTAATATCTACACGAAAATGCAAAGCAATGGGGGTTATCATTCCCCCAATCAATATCGTACTCACGGACTGCTTGGCTAAATAGTCTGCGTGTTCTACAAAATGGGCCGCCGTGTTGAAGGGGGTGCAGTTAGCATACACCACAAGAGGTATAGCTCCCGAACTTGCATGCCCCCGTTATTGTGCCGGGCGAAGACGGAGTGAGCGGTGACCTTTTGGATATAGCGGAAAATGGGGTTCTTGAGTGACGAGGCCTTAGATGAGCGCACCTCATAGAGCATTGGGCCGGTCGCGTGTTTGAACCAATAACCGCTTCATCTGCTATAGTGCGATGCGTTCTGTAATGGGCGTCGGTAGGGACCCCAAAAATTTCATTGAGTTGGGCGATAGATATGCGCCTTATCTCGCGTTCCCACTCAAAGCGGACCTCAATGGGCTCAGAGTTCCCTATCCTTTGGTATATTTCAAGTGTACTGAGGAACTCTAGCGCTAGCTTCTTATACGTCGGCCACCACCCTTGCATGAACGCGGTCCACCCAACCCGTTAAAATAACTGCCAAATGTCGTCGTGTAACCCAAGGGCTTGGGTACACTCATCGTCAAGATATCTCGTCGGTGTAAATGAGCGAGTGACCAACCTACTCCATCGGGGCTATCTAGATATGGCTCCCGCCGTGCGGCTTCACCTGTCCTCAGGCGTCTACCCCGACCTTATTGGTTCCTTTGGTCAGCCACTAGTTCAAGTTTGTACCTAGCAAAACAAATGTGAGATTCCGAACATGCCAAGTATAACAAGAACAAGATGAATTCAATACAAATAAATCAAATAAGATATAATGTCTCTTCCTTACAATTTAATCACAATTAAGCTCTCAAACCTAAATAACCATGTAATTGCAGAGAATCATAGCCAATAACACCCTAAATAATCAAGCTCATGCACAATTCATCATTATATCAACCAAATTTTCATCAACCCCACAAGGTGTTCGATAAAATGCCCCATAGAATAATTCAAGTAAATCATGGCAAATTTATCAAAACATGCACCATATATGAACCCTCATGCACCATATATTTTTTTCCCTTTGCTAGATGAATTCTCGGAAATTAGGAAAAAGGCAAATTTGGAACCCTAGGTGTTTCTTTCAACCAAAATCTCACTTCAAAGCAAATTTAAGAGTGCAATTCGTGTTTGAGTAGTGTGGGTGATGAATTTGTAGTGACAATCCAAGTGAAATCGTCGACAAATTTGAGAGGGATGAGAGCTCTTGTGTGCTCGTGCGCAAGGTGTGTTTGAAAGTGTGAAAAAAATTGAACCTGTTGTGCCCTTATTGCTGCCTCAACTGACAGACGCACGAGCCGTGCGCCCTGCGCACGGGTAGTCCATGCAGTGTGTCGTAGGCTCAGTCCAAAATCCTGGAATACGCACGAGCCGTGCGCATGGCGCACGCCCTGCCCATGCGGGGTGCCGTAGGCTCGCTCCTCATCCCTAAAGCACGCACAGACCGTGCTCATGGCACACGCCTTGCCCATGTGGGATGCCGTACCAACACTCCAAAATTTCTAGTTTATTTTTTTTAAGGAAAACAATAAAAATCCTAACTTATCAAAGGGAAAAAAATATGGGAAAAAAATAAAACAACAAACCGTTGGGTTGCCTCCCAACAAGCGCTAAATTTAACGTCTATAGCTTGACTCCTGTATACGCAATCACAGTTCTAGCAAAGTGAGACATGTCACCTCTTCCTTTTGGTCTGTATGAAGGTAGTACTTGATCCTCTGGCCATTCACCATAAACGTCTCCCCACCCTGGGTCAACAATTCCACTATTCCTGAAGGATTAAACACTTTCTTAATAACAAACGTCCCCGACCACCGAGACTTGAGTTTTCCGGGAAAGAGTTTAAAACGCGAGTTAAACAAAAGAACTTGTTCACCCAGCTAAAACTATCTTTTCTTTATCATTCGATCATGCCATCTCTTGGTGCATTCCTTGTAAATCCGGGAATTCTCGTAGGCTTTATCCTGGAACTCCTCAATCTCATTCAAATGCAAAAGCCTCTTCTCACCCGCTGCTTTGAAGTCAAAATTTAACTTCTTCACAGTCCAAAACGCCTTGTGCTCTAATTCCACGGGCAAGTGACACGATTTCCTGAATACCAACTGATAAGGCGATGTGCCCAATGGTGTCTTGCATGCATTCTGATATGCCGATAATGCATCATCTAACTTCATAGCCCAATCCTTGCGATTTATATTCACTGTCTTTTCTAAGATTTGCTTAATCTCGCGCTTGGCTACCACTGCTTGCGCGTTTGCTCGCGGATGATATGCTAATGCCACCTTGTGCTTAACCCCGTACCTTGCAAGTAGAGTGCTCATCAATTTATTCACAAAGTGTGACCCCCATCGCTAATCAAAGCTCCCGGGTTCCAAACGAGTTAATATATTTTCTTTAAGAACTTTATCACTACTCGCGCATCATTCGTTTGGCCGAAATCACCTCAACCCATCGAGATCGTACTCATCGCAAGTAGAATGTCTTGATAACCCGAAAAAGATGGAAAGGGACCCATAAAGTCAATCCCCACACATCAATGAGCTTGACTTCCATCACATTAGTCATGGGCATCTCATGTCGCCTCGAAATGTTCCCCATCCACCGGCATCTATCACAATGCTGCACATATAAAATAGCAATCATTAGACAAAGTGCGCCAAAGATAACCCACTCTGCAATACCTTTGCCGTAGTAGTGCGTGTCGGACCAAAGTGTCCCCGGAAGGGAAAATGGCATCGTTGTAGAACTCCCTCCCACTCTTCTTGAGGCACACATCTTTTGAGGATTTTGTCTGCGCACCTCTTAAAGAGCAAGGGGTTGTCCATATATAGAACTTGACATCATGGAGGAACTTCTTCTTTTGATAGGAAGATAAATCCGGAGGTAGGACTCCCACTACCAAATAGTTCACAAAATCTGCATACCATGGGAATTTAGCCTCTAACATTAAGAGTCGCTCATCGGGAACTCCCCTTGATTACATCTCATGCCCTCTTTCTCATCCTTCTTGTACTCCAACCGGACAAGTGGTCTCTGCTACCACATTCTCACAACCCTTCCTATCTCGGATTTCCACTTTAAACTCCTGCAACAAAAGGATCCACCGAATTAGTCTCGGTTTGACATCCGTCTTGTCGAATAGATATTTGATTGCCGCGTGGTCTGTGTGGACTATTGTCTTAGTTCCAATCAAGTAAGATCGGAACTTATCGAACGCAAAAAATGATTGCTAGCATTTCCTTCTCTCTGGTGGTATAGTTTTGCTGGGCACTGTCTAATGTCCTGCTCGCTTAGTAAATGGCTCTGAACAACTTATCCCTTTTCTGACCCAAAACAGTCCCAACTGCAAAGTCACTGGCATCGCACATCAACTCAAAGGGCTGACTCCAATCCGAAACTACAAGAATTGGTGTTTTCACCAAAGCCTTCTCAGAATCTCAAATGGCTGCAAACAATCATCGGAAAAATTGAAAGCAATATCTTTTTCTAATAACTGACTCAAAGGTTTAGTGATTTTAGAAAACTCACGAATGAACCTTCTATAGAATCCGGCGTGCGCCAAGAAGCTTCTGATGGCCTTCTCATTTGTTGGAGGTGGGAGCTTTTCAATTGCTACCATCTTCGCTCTGTCAACTTCAAAACCCGCAGAGGAAACCCGCTGGCCTAAAACAATGCCATCTCGTACCATAAAATGGCATGTCTCCCAATTCAAACAAGGTTAGTATCCTCACATCTCTGTAAAACTAGTGAAAGATTGTCAAGACAATGATCAAAATAATCTACAAACATAGAAAAATCATCCATTAATACCTCCATTATTTTCTTAATAAAATCATGAAATATAACCATCATACATCGTTGAAAAGTCGCGGGTGCATTACATAGTCCGAATTGCATTCTGCGAAATACAAATGTACCGTAGGGACATGTAAATGTCGTCTTCTCTTGGTCTTCCGGTGCAATCATGATCTGGTTGTACACGGAATAACCATCGAGAAAATATTAATAGTCAAATCCCGCCAAGCAATCTAACATCATATCAATAAAGGGGAGAGGAAAGTGATCTTTATGAGTGGCATCATTCAACTTTCTATAATCAATGCATATACGCCACCCAGTAACTATCATAGTCGCAATAAGTTCATCATTCTCGTTTCTAACTACAATCATCCCCCCTTTCTTTGGTACTACTTGTACCGGACTCACCCAAGGACTATTAGAAATAGCATACACAATTCCAACATCTAACCATTTTAAAACCTCTTTTCTAATGACCTCTTGCATTATAGGGTTCAATCTTCTTTGATTCTGCACGAAGGATTATAGACATTTTCCATTCTAAGTTTATGCATTACAATCGATGGACTTATGATTTTTAAATCAGAAATTGACCAACCTATCGCAGACTTATGTTTTCTCAACACCCTAAGCAATTTATCAAGCTGCGCTGAAGTTAAAAGGGATAATACGATTACCAGATTCGTGTTATTTGCTCAAAGGAATGCGTATTTAAGATGCTCGGGCAATGGCTTAAGTTCGGCTTGCGCCTTCAGTTCATGCTCGGGCTGCACAAGTCGTGCGTTCTTCCGTGGTTGCGTCCTTTTCTTCGGCCTCACGCACGACCTGCTCGTGCTCAAACGCACAGGTCATGCGGTCTTCAAGTGTTTCATTCTTTACTTCGGCTATGCACATGACCTGCCCATGCTCAGACGCACTGGTCGTGCGGTCTTCAGGTTTTTGTCTGTTGCTTCGGCCATGTGCACGACCACGGCGTGCTCCGAAGCACGGGTTGTGCGCCCTTATAGAACTGACTCCCACACGTTTTTCTTCATGTGTGCGCCTCTCGCGCTTCTCGGTAGCTCCTGCATATTATCTAAAGCAAAAACACAGTCATACAAGTATTGATTATCGAAATCAAGCATCATACTTGACGTCGAACACGAATGTGTCAAACCAAACTCTAAATCATCCTTAGACAATGTATGATCTACGTATTCATCAATGCAAGACTCAACTACGTCTATGAAACTACAGTTCTCAACACCATTATGAAATTGTAGTGCCTTATAGATAGAAAATAAAATATGCTCATCATTAACCTGTAATGTGAGTTCTCCCTTTTGTACATCTATCAAGGCCTTCTCGGTAGCCAGGAATGGATGCCCAAGTATCAAAGGGACGTCTCTGTCCCTCCTCCATATCCAAAGACCAAAAATCCTCGGGAATATGAATTTATCGACTTTGACAAGCACATCCTTGATGATTCCCTTCGGATAAGTGAGTGATCAATCCGCAAGTTGTAAGGTGGCCGTAGACGGCTTTACCTCTCCCAATCCAAGTTTCCTGAAAATGGACAAGGGCATCAAGTTAATACTTGCTCCTAAATCACAAAGTGCTTTATTAAAGGAAACATCACCAATAGCACAAGGGATAGTGAAACTCCCCGGATCTTTTAGTTTTTGTGGTAGTATCCTCTAGATTATTGCACTACACTCCTCCGTTATATTGACTGTCTCGAAACCACTCATCTTTGTTTTCTTTGACATAAAAATTTAGCATAATTGGGCATCTGCTCCAATGCATCCGCAAAGGTATGTTAATATGCGCTTTAAATATATCCAAGAATTTTGCAAATTGCGAATCTAACTTTTTCTTTTTGAAATTGTTTGGGAAAAGGAAGGGGAGTAGTAAGTTTAGAAAAATCAGGGTTAGAGGAAGATTTAAGATTCTCAGCCCCTTTTTGTTCAACAATATTGTCCTCAACTCCTTACTTGGCCTCAACATCGCCATTTGCTTTAGTTTCTCGCGTCTTCCTCGGAAACAACATGTGATGTCTCGCAAGACGACGACCTGGCCGTGCGGTGGCGCATCCTTTGCATCCTGCTCGATTTTCGTGTACTTTCGACCCCTCGTATTTCGCTTCCACTCCTCGCATTTAATGGATTTACACTGCTCCTTTGGATTAACCTCAATGTTGCTCGGAAACTGGAATTTTTGATGCTGCCCACCAACAATCATAGCTAATTGGCCAATTTGGGTTTCAAGATTTTTCATTTGGGACCCCATGGTGTTGGCCAATTGCGTGACATCATTTTCGATTTTATCCAGCTTCGCCTTATCCTTATTGAATCGGTTCCTCGTCTCATTCATAAACGAGGTGAAGATGTCCTCCATAGATGGCTTAACCTCAGCATTAATGACACCATTTGTCACATTAAACCTCGGTGGTGGTTGCATCACATTCTTTGTATTTGCATAGGAGAAGTTTTCATGATTCCTCAAACCCAGGTGGTAATGAGTAGGAGTCTGATTGTTCCGTGAATTATTGAAATTTCGATTATTGACATAATTTGCTTCCTCCATGGGATCTAGAGGAACTCCACCATTACTTGCACCCGCATTTCTATCAGTCCCCTTCGTCAATACACTCAACTGATTGGTCAACGTAGTCATCCGAGCTATCAATGCCTTAATTGGGTCCGAATCAGTGACTTCGGCTACCCTTTTCACATTAGTCCCCACGGAGGGCCACTGATGGCTATTCATTGCCATCTCTTCCAACAAGTTGAATGCATCTTGTGGAAATTCAGCCAGTAAAGCGCCTCCTGCTGCGGCATCCACAAATGACCTAGTCTTTCCCATCAACCCGTTATAAAATAAGCAAAGTTGCTGATCCTCTGGAAATCTGTGTTGCGGGCACCTCCTCAATAAATCCCGGAATCTCCCCCAGGCCTCATACAGTGACTCAGAATCAAACTGCCTGAACTGCGTGATCTCACTTTTGAGCTGTTGTGTCTTACTTGGTGGGTAGTATTTAAACAAGAATTTCTGACTCAGCTCATCCTAAGTATTCACACTCCCCTAAGTTAGTGTGCCTAGTCAGTTTCTAGTCTTGTTCCTTAAAGAGAAAGGGAATAGGCGCAGACGTATAGCATCATAAGTCACCCCATTCATCTAGATTGTGTGGCAAATCTGCATGAAGTTCGCAAGATGAGAATTGGGATCCTCAGATGGAAAACCCCCAAACTGATTATGTTGCACCATTGAGATCAGTGTTGGCTTCAGCTCAAAATTATTCGCATTAATTGGGACATTGGCAATTCCACCATAGTTGCGATTTGTCTGTGGGTGAAATTAATCACGAATCGCTTGCTGCTGGACTGCCAGAAGTTCTGGTATCGGTAACTCACTAACGACCATGTTGGCCCTATTGTTACCTCCATTGTCGACTCCGTTATTACCCCCGTTGTTCTCTTCCACGTCCTCCATAACCTGATCTTGCTGTCTTTCTGCCCATTTAGTAGCCACACTAATTCGCCTAGCAAAAGCCTCAACCTCCAATATGAACAAAGTGCTAATTCTCTTTGCTTTGAGCGAGTGTTCATGCACTACCTGAACCAACTAAAGAAAACAAGTCAAACATAGTAGGAGTAAAATTAAACAACAAATAAAAAGAAAGAAAAATGTCTAAATTAAAAATAATTCTATTTATCGCAATATTAGTACTAAAAATTTAATTAGTCCCCGACAATGGCGCCAAAAACTTATTCGCCTTATTTTTAGCTTCACCGCAAGTGTACGGTGTAGTTTATAGAATAGGGTTAGCAAGGTCGAATCCACAGAGATTAATAAATTAATGTACCAAGAATTGGGATTGTAATAGTCTTATTTTTATCTAGACGATCGAAATTGAGTGATTTGTTTTGTAAAAGCAAGACAAGAATTTAACCTAAAAAGACAAAGTAAAGATTGATTGAAAGATCAAGGAGATGAATGGATTCATGGATTATGGTTTTAGTTAATATCCCCTTTTATTATCAGATTAATCACAAGCAAAGTTATTATTATTCTTTCCTATAAGACAATCACTAAAAGTATTTTACCCTATCTCTCGAGATGTATGTAAAAATATTGATTGGATTATCTCTGCTAGCATCTCTACTCAACATAAGATATCCAACTCCCAAAAGCACAAAAGATTATAAATCCTCACAAATATTCACAGACTTCTCAATCTTGCAAATATTCATGTCAAATACTCACAGACCTAGTATTGAAACTCATCTCTCGAATTATGAATAAATACATCAAACAAGTTAAACTAAAGGCCTTTTGATAAAACAAGAATTAAAACAAAGTACTCGAATAGAGTTTGAAAACAATAACTTCAATTGCAATTAATCATCCCACAAAAGTATCCGTTAACCTAATCCCAAACACGGGAATCACAAGATGTTTAGCCAGACATGGAAAATAAATAATTTATAGACAAATTATTCAAGTTCATATCTAACTAATCGAAAGTAAATGATACGATGAGCGAGAAAACTGAGGGATGTCGACGATCTCTCGATCTATCTTCAATCCTCAAGCGCGTGATTGTGACCTCGATCAATCTCTCCAATCCTTTGGTAGAAGGTTGCTCTTATTCTCTGGTTTCTAGGGCAAAAATCTATGTGTCTTCGTTCGGGGCCGCCTCGTCTCTATTTATACTCCGTTTGGGTCAAAACCTACTTAGAATCTGTCAAACCCCTGTTTTCCTGCACAGACGCATGGGTCATGCACGTGGCGCACGACCTGACCGTGTGGGGTGCCGTGGGAAAATTAACTCGCTGAAAGGACGTACGGGCCATGCGTTTGTTTCTTTCTGTTTCTCGCCCGGTTCGGCTGACTTCTTCTCGATTCAACTCCAAACATCGTATGTTACTTCAAGTATTGGCGGTCCTTTACTGCAATGCTCCGAATTATCGCCAAAATGCTACAATTATTAATTAATTCCTACAAAACGAGCAAACCGTAATACCTTTTCCACTTTACAGAAATAAAGCCCTTTTCACTCAAGTAATGCATGCATAACAACTAATTCTAGCTACAATTAAGCCCAAAATACATGCAAAACACATACCAATCAGCTCGGAAACTCCAACCAATCAGCCACTGAAGCAGATCTTGGGAAAATCGGATCTTGCGGGTCGCTTGGTCAAATGGTCAGTTAAATTAGGAGTGTTCGATATCAAATACCAAGTAAGGACGACCATAAAGGCGCAGGTCTCAACTTTTTTTTGATAGAGATGTCGAGCCTGATTGAGCCTATCTCAGAGACTTGGATGGTTCTGCGGTGGCGAAAGAAGGAGAGTCGGAATCCTACTGCAGGGTCCAAATGACCTAGATCTAGAAATTGCATTAAAATTAGAGTTTGGAGTCACAAACAATGAAGAGGAGTATAAGGCCTTGATAACGGGCATAAAATTGGCCCAAAAATGTCAAGTGAAGAAATTAGTAGCCTACACGATTCACAACTAGTGGTAATGCAAGTTCAAGGAGAGTATGAGGCCAAGGAGAAGACCATGGTAGCTTATCTGGAGCGGGTAAAACAATTAATCAAAGGCTTCAAGCAATTTCAGCTTCACCAGGTCCCAAGGGCAGAAAACGGGCGAGCTGATGCATTGGCAAAATTTGCAAACAGTATCACGGGGGTCAGCTCCAGAAAGGTGGTCGTCTTAACCACCGTAGAACCCGAGATCGGATCTAAAAATGACCTGATTGGCTTATGCCCCACAGTTGGTGTCGTACTTAAGATCTCATGTCCCAAGACCTGGATGGAAGACATCAAAAACTACCTCCTGCAGGGTCACTTACTGACCACCCGCTAGAGCGAAGCGCCTCTGGTAAAAGCATCCCGCTTTTGCATGTATGATGGGTACCTATATAAAAATCGAATCGGGATCATGCTCAAATGCTTAGCTCCAAAAGAGCCGCGTAAGTGATGCAAGAGATACACAAAGTGTGTTGCGGGAATCATTCGGGTGGAAGGTCACTTGCTTTGAAGGACTGCGCCAAGGTTATTTTTGGCCAACATTAGCTCAAGACACCATTGAGTACGTCAAAAAATGCGAAAGTGCCAATCGTATTCAAACCTACCGCATCAACCATTGTGCCGATGACCTCAATACCCATAACATGCCCGTTCGACCAAAGGGGGGATCAACATCGTGGGGCCATTCCAAATGCTAGCCCAAGCACAAAAGAAGTTTATCATCGTTGTTGTTGAGTATTTTTCTAAGTGGATAAAAGCGGAGGCCATGGCAAAGATCACAGAAACCGAAGTCATGAACTTCCTGTGGAAGAATATAGCGTGCATATTTGGAGTACCTCGGATCTTGATCTCAGATAATGGAACCCAGTTTCAAGGAAAGAAGATAGTGGCATGGTGAAAACAAATGAAGATCCAATAGAACTTCACCTCAGTGGGAAACCCGCAAGCCAATGGTCAAACGGAGGTCGCGAACCACATAATCCTACAACACCTAAAGACGCACCTGGAACAAATGAAGACCTATTGGGTTGATGAGCTCCCGGGAGTGCTATGGGCTTATAGAACGACCCTGAAGACGACTAAGGCAGAAATCGGTGAGCCCACTCATAGAATTGAAAATTTTTATGGAGGAAAAAAACCAAGAGAACCAGGTGGCTGATTTAGACCTCATAGAGGAAAGAAGGGAGCGCGCCTACGGAAGGATCCTATTGGCTAAAGCAAGAATGATGCATGAATACAACAAGAAAGTGAAGAAAAAGGAACTTTCAGGTGGGAGACCTCGTCCTGAAAAAGGTTGAGGTATCCAAACACATGGGAAAGTTATATCCCAATTGGGATGGCCCGTACAAAATGGTTCGCGTCTCGGGAAAAAGGGGCTTATCGTTTGGAAGACCTGCAAGGCAATGAGCTCCCGAGGCCTTGGAACACCCAGAATCTACGGAGGTTCTACGCTTAGCGTGGATAACCCACCTTTGTTGGTTTTTATTTTACTGCTTTAATTAAAATAGGGGTAATTTTATAACCCCATGTTTTGTTAAAAGTTATAGAGGTCAGGGATCATAAGACCTAAAATGATATATCTCAGTATGGGCATTTTTTTGTTAAAAAGGGTAAGGGGCGAATGCGCGCATGCGCGCAAGTTGATATCCCTTAGCCTCATATTTTGTTAAGCTGCCGAGATAAAGACGATAACTCCCGTAAATTGGAAATTGAAATGATGTACATATTCATGGTAGATATTGTGTTTTGTGCGAGAGGTTTATCTCAGAGAGCTCGAGCTCAAGGATCCTCTGGATCTTAAGATAAAGGATCCCAAATGGTCCCTCAGCTCACAAGTGAGATCTCGAGATCTCAATAACTTGTGTAAAATTAAAGAAGGACCCCAAGTGACACTTCAGCTCACAAGTGAGATCTCAAGATCTCAATAACTTATATAAAATTAAAGAAGGGTCCCAAGTGGCCCTTCAGCTCACAAGTGAGATCTCAAGATCTCAATAACTTGTGAAAAATTAAAGAAGGGTCCCAAGTGGCCCTTCAGCTCACAAGTGAGATCTCAAGATCTCAATAACTTGTGAAAAATTAAAGAAGGATCCCAAATGACCCTTCAGCTCACAAGTGAGATCTCAAGATCTCAATAACTTGTGAAAAATTAAAGAAGGATCCCAAATGACCCTTCAGCTCATAAGTGAGATCTCAAGATCTCAATAACTTGTGTAAAATTAAAGAAGTGTCCCAAGTGACCCTTCAGCTCACAAGTGAGATCTCAAGATCTCAATAACTTGTGTAAAATTAAAGAAGGGTCCAAAGTGACCCTTCAGCTCACAAGTGAGATCTCAAGATCTCAATAACTTGTGTAAAATTAAAAAGGGCCCCAAGTGACCCTCAGCTCACAAGAGAGATCTAAAAAATGGCGTAAAAATAAGGGAGCCAAGTGACCCCTTGGCTCGCAAATAAGACCTCAAGAACTCGCAACCCGGAGAAAGAGGGCCAGAGCGCCTCAAGAACTCGCGACCCAGAGAAAGAGGGCCAGAGTGAGGCGCTAACAAAACGAGGGAAGGCCAAGGCTAAGGGCCTTCAAAGAGCTCGTGACCTAAGGGGCCTCAAGGACCCCAAAATAAGAGAAGGTGTTGGGGTCGTAAAAGACCCCAACAAACTGGAACCGCAAGGGGTCCAAAAGACCCCGATACTTGTATCAAAATGCTAAAGGCCAGCGAGACCGCCAAAACTCAATAAAGTAAAAACCCAGACAAGAGGAAAGGGAAAAAACGTAGAGGCACAGACAAAGCGACTAGATAAATCGTAAAATATCCATTAAAAGGGTCGCAAGGTCTTAAGCTGTGCATAATTACATTGTTCAAAGCAATTAAATTCGTGCAGTCACATTGATGAAAACAATTAAGTTCAGGGTCCACACCCCTTACAAAACAACCTTACTTCCAAAAAAGCACTAATCAAGGGCCAAAAAGATAGGAACAAAAAAACTCATATGGTAGTCCCCAAGAGGGAAACAATGTCCAGCGGTCGTCTCCTTCCCCGACCCCAGCACCTTCATCTTGGGGAAGAACTTCCTCAGCAGCAGGGCCCGGGTCCTGAAGAAGAAACCCGAACTCGTGGCCTTCAAGATTGTCTTCTTCCACTTCCTCAAGGGAGGTCTTTCACCATTGCCATCGAGCTCCGGATCAAGCTTTCTTGGATCGAAATCGGCCTTAAAACCGCCAAATTTCTGAAGTTGAGATTGACATTTGTAGAAACCCAAGAACTCAAACTCAGCCGCATTCTCCACCACAAGTCTGTCAAAAATAGGTGAACTTTTGAAGTCTTGCGCCCCTTTACGACATGCTGCGAGGAGTTGGTTTGCGAATTCGTGAGAGTTAAGAGCCTCTCGCTTCCTTGTCCAGTCTAAAACTCTCTTGACCTTCCTGAGTTTATCGGGCGACCTCCTCTTTTGCCACCTTCAAGGACATTTCAGAGTTCCTGAGGTGGGTCTCGTACTTAGACTTCGTTTTTGCCTCAGTAGCAACTTTTTCTTTCTCAAGGCATGTGGCTCGGGCTTCCGCTTGCATGAAGCAGATTCTCTAGTGATGACCTCGAAGGGTCAAGTTGTGCACGATGTTCGCAGCCTAAGCAAGAGAAATGACAATAATGAAATAAGCCAATGGGAATGTAAATAAAGACAAAACAATTAAGGAGAGGAGCTCAAGAAGGGGAAGTATCCGCATGAGGTCATGAGTTGCAATATCCTCTAACCTAGTGTCCGGCATCCCGCCCAGGGCAAACTGGTCATGAGGAAGAATGCAAGCCTGATAGTGCTCTAGAGAGTCCTCACCCGTCTGGGCATTCATGATAGAGCTCTGTGGAGAAATATTCCAGCTTGGGATCACACGGGTGCCCGAAAACTCCCTTTGGGTCGAGAGGTCTCGATCCGAGTTTGCTCTCGAGCCTCGTTCAATTTTTTCTGGCGAAGAGATATTTCGTTCAAGGCAGCAGAGATCTCTTCCTCGCTGGGTTGTTCTTTCTCAATACGAGCCTTTTTCTTCTTTTGTTTACTACATCCAGAGCTCTAGATTTTGCTCTTACTCCCGCTACGACTCCGACTTTTATGCTTCTTGCTCTTTCCCTTGCCTTTATCTTTAGGGTCGGAAGCAGTCCCGATCTCAATAGTAAGTACAGGTGGAGGGTTGTCAAGAGGTAAGGGATCAGGACCTCGAGCAAGGGACTGAATCTCGTGTGGGGGGACCTGCTCATGAGCTCCGCTTAGGGGTATAGCGAGCGGAGCATTCAAACTTGGGTCACTGGAGTGAACCGAAGGAGATGGAGGTATGTTAAGACCAGAAGACCTGGCTGCTGAGATGAGCTTTTCCTTCTTCTCTTTTATGACCATGGCAACCAAGGATGAGCGAACCACCATAGCTGAAAAGGAAAAAGAGAGCTGAATAAGATAGGCATGTTAAAGCATGTAAAGAGGAAGACAAAGACTCAAATTTGCCAAGTGCTTGAGTTCACGGGACAACAGCGAGGCTAAGACCCGCCAGAGATACGATCTCTTCTTTAGTAAGCTCCCTTATGTCGTAATAATGGAAAGTATGCTATTTTGAGACGAAATCCTCATCCCGGTTAGATTCTCCTAGAGACGGGTAAGGACCCGAGACCTAGAGAACCGCCACCTTCGTGGGATTTTCCATGGGCGATTGGGGGGAGCCTCAATAAAGATAAATTTCTTGCACCAATCACCCAAAAATGAGGGTAGAGAGGTAAGGAACTTACAATTAGCTCTAGTAGGTAAGTAAAAGAAACCGCGATCGTTGGTCCTTGCGGAAGAAGTAATCGAGTACAAGGACAAAAAATGAGCTATTGAAGGCTCAACTTTGAAGTATTGCATTAGATTAACAAAGCCGATTTTATGTCTGATGGCGTTAGGGGCAAATTGAGTAAGACAAACATTTAAACGAATGAGTATCTCCTCTATAGTCGAATATAGAGGAAAGCGTAACCCGACATGTAAAGAGGCAAGATAAAAGTTGAAACAATTAGGGGGAGGGTCGTACATGCGGCCAGGATGATCACCTTATGCTTGGGAGGTATGAAGTAGCGATGCCTAATGTGGGAAGCATCATCGCGGTGCACCGTATACATTATGATCTCCCAAGAATCTCGCATCAGGGGATCCGAGAGGGCCTGTTCAGAGTCAGGTCGCGGGACATCACTAGTCCTATGAGCAGCAACCGTGGACCTAGGGACCGATCTTATGGGGTTGGGTCCCTAGAAAAACGTCCTCGAGCCCTTAGCAGCTTCGTGAGCCGGGGGAATAATGATAAGGCAGTGAGGTCTAGAAGCCCCATACACAGCGAGGTCTTGAAATAAAATTTGGAGCCCCAAAACCTGTTAGATAAATGTTTTTATCATGATTTTGATGATTTTGTTCGATTTTGTTCAAATGAGTTTTTAAACCAAAACAATGTCCCTAAATGTTGTCTAAATACTTCCGATCGACTTAAAATGTTTTTACTATTTTTCGGAGTATTTTTTGGAGTTTATTTTCGATAAAAAATTGGACAACACATTTGTTTCAGGCTCGAACGGTCGCCCTATAGGGCAACCCGTACCTGAGTTGAGTTTTGAAACAGAAAAAGGGACGTAGAAAAATTGAGGGAGGGCGACCGGTCGACCCCTGGGCGACCGGTACCTGGGAGTCCTTCTTTTGGTTCAGTCTTCTCTGTTTCGTATTTTTATCAACCCCAACCGGTCAACATCAAGGGCAGGCGACCGGTCGCACCCCCCTCTGACCGGTCCCCCTGTGTAAAAATTGCAGAAATTCAATTTCAATCTTATCTCTGCGACCGGTCGCACTGCTTTTATCGACAAAAACTATCCGTTGCATTTTTCGAACTGACTTTTCCCTATTTTGTGGGATTGATTTCTAACAGCTATATTGACGATTTTAAATGGTTTCTTTTGCAGCAAATCACTCCCCAAGGAGGAGCATATGTCTAGAAATCAAAGCCAAGACCTCTCCTATAAATAGAGGCTTCATTCAAGCAACAAGACACAACACTATACACAAGCAAAGAGCAATCAAGCAAACACTTTCATATATCTTGTTGTATTAGCCTTAGCACTTTCACTTGCACAAATTTGAGGTCTAGGCTTTCAATTCTTGATTACACTTGTACTCATATTGTATCAATCATTATTAAGTTGTAATCTCGATTTTGGCCATCATTCAACACAAGACATTCTTGTGAGTATTCTTGTGGTAAGAATACACTTGGGTGATCTAGGTGATAGGTGTTTGAAGGTTGTGGTAATCTTCAAAGGTGTTGTAAGAGGGTTGTGGTAATCCTCAAGGTGGTGTAAGAGGGTTGTGGTAATCCTTAAAGTGTTGTATTAATTTTTGGTAAATTAATAAAATCTTTTTTTCTTTTTGAAATCCATCCCGGATATACTTGGGTGGTAGAGGATTAGGCCCTAGGTGGGTTGAACCTCTATATATCGAAGTGTGCTGTTTAAATTCCGCACTTAGCATTTCGTCTTTGCTTGAGTTTTTCGAAAAAGAGGGCAAAATCTGAAAAACCGAGATAATCTATTCGCCCCCCCTATAGATTATCGTAGCCACTTGGACTAACAAGTAGTATCAAAGCCAAACTCTTTGGCTAGCTCATTCCGAGTAAAGAGGAAAGATCCATGGCTACAAATGATGCTCATCTCACCACCGGCGCCTCCACCAACAAGCCACCACTATTCGACGCCAACAACTACGCATTTTGGAAAGACCGTATGGAGTGCTTCCTACAAGGGTGCGGGTTCGACATTTGGAATGTGGTCGTTGAAGGAGTTGATCAACCAACCAAGAAATCGGAGGATGGCACCTCGACTCCTAAACCTTTCAAGGAGTTCGATGAAAATGACAAAAATGCTTTCTCTCTAAACGGTAAGGCCTTAAATATTTTGCATTGTTCTCTTACCGCCACTGAGTACAATCGCATAAGAGGCATAAGGTCGGCACATGAGGTTTGCGAAAAATTGGAGACAATCTATGAAGGGGCCAAGAAGGTCAAGCAAGCAAGAAAGACCATGCTTGTTAAAGACTTTGAAAACTTTAACATGCATGATGGTGAAAGCATCTCCAAGATGGTGGAAAGGCTTAACAATATTGTCAATCCTCTTGTGGCCCTCGGTAAAGCATCTCCGAAGAAGACAAGGTGACTAAGGTATTGAATGTTCTTCCCGGCTCATGATCCGAAAAAGTAACGGCAATCACGGAGGCACAAAATCTTGAGACACTCAAGTTTGACGAGCTTATTGGAAATCTCCTCATCTATGAAGTCTATCTCAAGGAGAGGAAAAATTCCAAACCATCCATAAATTAATCGGGTATGCAAATTATTCCTAAAGGTCTTGCTTCTTCTTCTAATAATGCATACTATGATAATGATGATGATGATGAGGAGACGGCCGCACTTGTTAGAAAATTTGCAAAATTTGTGAATAAAAATAAAGCAAGAAAACCAAGAGATAATGCTTGCTTTAAATGCGGAAAACCCGGGCACTTCATTGCCGATTGCCCAAAACTTGATGAAGAGGAGCAAAAGAAAAGGAAGCCTTTCACGAAAAAGAAGGCTCTAAATGCGGAGGTCAAAACGTGGGATGAACTACTCGAAACAACCGACGAGGAAGGAGAGACCGAACATGGTCTCATGGCCATAGACAATGAAAATAATGAGGTACGCTCTAATTCTTCTACTTCCTCCATAGTTGATGATTTGCAATGTGATTTTGATGAATTGCAAATTGAGTTTCAAAATTTAATTGTTAAATACAAAAATTTGAAAAAGGAGCATAAGGAGCTTAAGGTTGAAAAAGAAAAATTATTTACCTCTTATGTATCTCTAGACAAAGCTCATACTCTTACTCTTACTAGAGTTCACTCTCTTGAAATCGAAAAGGAATTGCTCACAAAAGATATTGAATGTTTGAAAAATGATGTGCATCGTTTCAACATAAGCACGGACAAAGTCACAAAAATTTTAGATGCACAAAGAGGTGAGCATTCCAAATTGGGACTTGGTTATAAGCCATTTCAAAGTGTTTTTAAGAAAAATAACCAAGGTCTGACTTTTGTACGTGCTAGTAATTCTAATACTCCTACTTGTTTTTATTGTGGCAAAGTTGGACATTATGCTAATAATTGCAAATTGAGAAATAGCTCTAGACATGTGTGGAGACCCAAAGGTCTCAAGACTAACCCCCATGTACCCCAAAATTATAGGGTACCTAAAAGAAATTCTTTTGTAGGTAATAGGGGCTATAACAACAATGGAAGATTCAAAATGGCTCGTGGACAGCGGATGTTCACGCCATATGACCGGGAGGAGAGAAATTTTTACCAACATCAAGCTCCAAGAAGAGGGTATGGTCATGTTCGGCCATGGCAAAGGAAGAATTCTTGGAAATTGAGAAATTGGTAACTCCTCTTTCCCTCTTAGTAATGTTCTTTTAGTAGAAGGGCTTAAGTTTAATTTGATAAGTGTTAGCCACCTTTGTGATTCAAATTATGATGTTTCCTTAAATAAAGAAAAATGTCTTATACTTAAAAAATGGTGAAATTATTTGTGAAGCAAATAGAAAAGGCAATCTTTACAAAATTTTTACAAGTGATTTGGTTAGTCAAAATGTTTCTTGTTTAGTCGCCAATAATGATTTCACTAGTTTATGGCATAGGCGACTTGGACATGTTGGATACAAGAATTTGAAAAATATTTTCAAAAACCAACATGTGAAAGGACTACCTAAATTGAACTTTGAAAATTTTGGCTTATGTGACACTTGTCAAAAGAACAAATTAGTTAAAAGTAGTTTTAAGCTCAAAAATGAAATTTCCACAACCAAACCCCTACAATTGCTTCACCTTGATTTGTATGGGGATATTGGTACGACTAGTCTAAGTGGAAAACATTACACTTTCGTTATTGTCGATGATTTTTCTAGATATACTTGGGCTCTTTTTCTTACCAATAAAAGCGATGCCGTTAATGAGTTTGTTAAGTTGTGTAGACTTATTGAGAATGAAAAGGAAGACACTATTAAGTCTATTCGAAGCGATCGAGGTAGAGAATTTGATGGTGAATTTAGAGTCTTTTGTGAAACTAAGGGATATGCTCATAATTTTTCGGCTCCAAGGACTCCTCAACAAAATGGAGTAGCCAAAAGGAAAAATCGGACACTACAAGAGATGAGTCGGTCCATGCTCAATGAATTTTCACTTCCAAAATATTTTTGGTCCGAAGCCGTAAGTACCGCTTGCTATGTTATTAAACGAGTTTATATTCGTCCTTAAATGAATAAAACTCCATATGAGTTTTGGAAAGGTAGAACTCCAAATATTAGTTATTTCAAGATATTTGGTTGTAAATGCTTTATTTTGAATACCAAGGATCAATTGGACAAACTTGATCCTAAGGCCGATGAAGGGATATTTATGGGATATTCAACAAAAAGCAAAGCATATCGGGTTTACAATAAGACTATGTCTGGAAATCAAAGCCAAGACCTCTCCTATAAATAGAGGCTTCATTCAAGCAACAAGACACAACACTATACACAAGCAAAGAGCAATCAAGCAAACACTTTCATATATCTTGTTGTATTAGCCTTAGCACTTTCACTTGTACAAATTTGAGGTCTAGGCTTTCAATTTTTGATTACACTTGTACTCATATTGTATCAATCATTATTGAGTTGTAATCTCGATTTTGGTCATCATTCAACACAAGACATCATTGTGAGTATTCTTGTGGTAAGAATACACTTGGGTGATCTAGGTGATAGGTGTTTGAAGGTTGTGGTAATCTTCAAAGGTGTTGTAAGAGGGTTGTGGTAATCCTCAAGGTGGTGTAAGAGGGTTGTGGTAATCCTTAAGGTGTTGTATTAATTTTTGCTAAATTAATAAAATCTTTTTTTCTTTTTGAAATCCATCCCGAATATACTGGGGTGGTAGAGGATTAGGCCCTAGGTGGGTTGAACCTCTATATATCGAAGTGTGTTGTTTAAATTCCGCACTTAGCATTTCATCTTTACTTGAGTTTTCCAAAAAAGAGGGCAAAATCCGAAAAACCGAGATAATCTATTCATCCCCTTCTAGATTATCGTAGCCACTTGGACTAACAAAACCGACCCGGACTGGGGGAATTGGCCTAACCCAAAAGGGTGGACCATTGATCTCCCTGACAACCTAGTACAACTCCACCCTCCAGATGATGATACTTGGCGCAACCACATTAGCCAGGAATATCTATAAATACCCTACTACAGTAACTTGATGGTAACTATTCATTCTGTCACTTTTACTCCTTACTTTTACATTTACTGTCTTCGTACCCCCGAATCTGACGAACTCGATCTGACTTAGGCATCGGAGGGTCTTAGCAGGGACCATCCCCAGCTAGCCTGACGTGTGTTCATTTATTTCAGGTCACTTAAAAACTCGAACCCGGTTACCTTAAAGTCCGTGACCCAAGTAACTCACTGATCTAAATCAAATTCACAATTAAATATACATTTTTCAAGTCATACATGTTCCTAATATTTGAATTGTACATAACATTGAATATAGATCACGAAACCATCAAAATTACTTATACGTAAAGAAATTTGTTGGACATATTCAAGTTGCATAAAGTCTCTGCTCTTTTTTATTTTGAAACTTAGTTCATTGTTCTCTTCTTATTTCAATTCGGATATTTTTAAGCATGTTTATTTTTGATACTATCAAGAGTGTACGCATTCAAGGTCACTTGAAATTAGGACTTCACTAACATTTCGGTTAGCGGCAACCATTTCTTCTTTTGATCATCTCATTTTCTCATTTCATCACCATTATTTGCTTAGGATAACAACGGACATGATGCATTTACGTAGGTCCCGAAGGTGTGAATAAGGTTTAGAAAGAGGGGGCGAATTGAATAAACCTTACCAAATTTTTGATTTAGTCCTTTTAAAGAAATTACGTGAGTTAACACAAAAAACTAAGTCCTTGAGGGACAGATAAGTTGGTTATTCAAATAGAGTTAGCCACTCAACGGACTCGATAGAGTCATTGATAGAATAACTCACTTGCTTAACCCGAAACTTAACTTGGTTGTGTTGGTTTTATCAGCGGAAGACTTAACACCCTTTGATTTGTTTTAAACTTGTTTTAACCCTTGATTTTAACACTTGGTTATTGATCAATTTGGATAGCAAATAAGTTTATCAAACAGATATAAAGTAGATATGCGAGAATATAAATGTCTTTGAAAAATAAATGGCACGATTGATTTTTATAGAGGTTCAAGATGGGGTAATTCTTCTAATCCTCTCTTCTCCAACTCCCCGAGGAATCCACTAAGTAATCGGTTCTGAGTGGTGAACAGTCTAGAGACAACCTTGGTGACACACGGCTTCTCGTCCGACTCGAACTTCTTCACAGGCAACCGCTTGCTACTTCAGACTTACTTTCTCAAGCTCTTGGATTTGATCACGAAGCCCTCCAATAACTTGATATCTTGGTTCGACCTTGAACCTTCCTACAATCCTCCTTGAAAGTAGACCCCTTTTGATTCATCAAAAGTTTCCTCTTCAACAATTTGAAGTTGTCTTTCATTCACAACTTTGTGTTGGATTGATTTCTTCTGAATTTGAAAGCTTGAGGATTTGCTTGAATATCTTTGAGAATGTTTGTAGGTTAATAGCTTGAATAATGCTTGATTTCTCGGGTATGCAAGGTAACCTTTTCTCAATGAGTTTCTCACCTTTTATAGTGAACTTTCAAAAATCTACCCGTTGAAGAGATAGGCTGATTTTCAAAAGACACTTGTGTTTGTTGGCTTGTATTTTCTTGGTCTTCACTCTTGAGATGTAGACCTTTCCTTGTATTAAATGAATGTGCAGCTTTTCAGGTTCTGACATGAGGTGCGGTGCTTCCCATTAGTTTATTCCTTTTGCACGCTTCTGAGACAAGCATTTTAAGACCTGTCAGCATGGAAGTATTACTTATTTAAGTAATGTTCTTGACTTCTGTGCAACGGATTCATTTCAGTTAACTAATCTTGGCTGCTCCCTATTTCCCCAGGTGACTTGAGTCAGCTCCAATCATTTGAAGACTCATCTGTCACTTTCAATCTTGAGACTTGGCTTCTTGAGATGACTTTGACTAACACTTCACACAGCTGTTTCCTCACCGATACATCTTCGATCAAGTTCTTGATCTCCCTTCTTGGCCATACTCACTGCTCCACCCACGGTGAGTCTTCACTTCAGATCTTGATTGACTTCTTGTATTTCCAGGCATAGCTGACTTGATTCATCTTTTCCAGCCCTATCTATTACAATGAAAATTACAAGGAAAATGGGGTGCCAACTTTCTAGTTTAAGTTTTACATGGCATTCATCAAAATCCATAAAATAAATTTCCCAACAATTTCCCCTTTTTTGATGATGCCAAAACTTAAAAACATTAAACAATATGTAAATAGCAAAGATACATATAGACAATGCAGTAACAAAGAATGTATGCATTGAATAGATCGTTTTATTGATCATAGCAGTCTTGTCCTTTACACAGTTGTTTACATTTAGTATCAAAGCATTCTAGGAAGAAAGTTCCATACCAAATTTTTTCATTAAGTCTCTGGTGTACTTTGTTTGACTTATGAAAGTTCCATCCTTCAATTGCTTAACTTGAAGTCCTAGGAAGAAAGTTAGCTCTCCCATCATGCTCATTTCAAATTTGCATTGCATGAGGTTTGAGAACTTATCACACAGCTCTTTATTTGTGGATCCAAAAGTGATATCATCGACATATATTTCAACAAGCAATATACTCTCTTCATCTTGAATTGTGAAGAGTGTTTTGTCCACTTTGCCTTTGGTGAATCAATTATCAGTTAGAAATTGAGATAATGTATCATACCATGCTCTTGGTGCCTGTTTCAATCCATATAATGTTTTCTTGAGCTTGTACACCTTATCATCAATGGTCTTCTGCTCAAAACCTGGAGGTTGTTCAACATAGACTTCTTCCTCTAACAGTCCATTTAAGAATGCACTTTTCACATCCATTTGATATACCGTGAAGTTCTTGTGTGCAGCATAGGCAAGAAACATACTTATTGCTTCTAATCTTGCAACAGAAGCAAAGGTTTCATCAAAATCTATTCCCTCTTCTTGGCAATACCCTTTGGCTACCAATCTTGCTTTGTTTCTTACCACAGATCCTTCCTCATTAATCTTGTTTCTGAAAACCCATTTTCTGCTAATAACATTCTGATGGGTTGGTCTCTGCACTAATTCCCATACTTTGTTCTTTTCAAACTGATTCAGCTCTTCTTGCATGGCTTGAATCTAATGTGTGTCATCCAATGCTTGAGACACATCTTTTGGCTCTATTTGGGAAATAAAGCAAGTAAACATTACTTCTTGCTAAGCTCTAGATTTGGTTCTTACACCATCTCTAACATCTCCAATAACTAACTCTGGTAGATAGTCTCTCAGCCATCTTACATCAGGTTGAAGCAAATCAGTTGGGTTCAGCTGTCCCGCAGTTACGTTGTCTTGAGCAGCTCTTTCATCATCATTCAGCTATAGACTTTACACCTGTCTTTGAGATTCAACTATCTCATCTTCATCTTGGTTGATTACTTGTACTTCAGCTTCAACCAAGATTGGTTGATTCAGCTTATCAGCTAACTCTTCAATGTCTTCTCCATTCACATTAGGTTCATCAAAAACAACATGAACAGACTCTTCTGTGACCATAGTTCTCTTGTTCAGCACTCTGTAAGCTTTGCTCTCAGCTGAGTATCCCAAAAAGATACATTCATCAGCTTTAGCATCAAAAGCCTTTAAATTATCCTTGCCATTGTTGTGGATGAAGCATTTACATCCAAATATTCTAAAATATTCAACATTTGGCTTTCTCCCTGTCCATATCTAATAAGGAGTCTTGGTCAATTGCCTGTTTATCATGCATCTATTTTGAGTATAGCATGCAGTGTTGATGGCTTCAGCCCAAAATCTCTTAGGCAATCCAGCTTCAGCTAACATGGTCCTTGCAGCTTCCTTGAGAGTTATGTGCCTTCTTTCAACTACTCACTGTGGAGTTCTTGCTGCAGATAACTCATGATCAATACCATTTTCAACACCATACTGAGTTATTATTCTATTGTCAAACTCAGTTCCTCTATCAGACATTATCTTTATAATGGTTTGGCTCTTTTCATTTTGAACTCTTTTCATCAGCTGAGGTAACTTCTGCAAAGTTTCCTTCTTTTTGCACATGAAGATTGTCCATGTATATCTTGAATAATCATCTACCACCACTAAGGTGTATTTCTTTCCATTTATGCTGGCTGGTTCAACTGGACCAAATAAATCCATATGCTAAAGATGCAATATCCTTGTTGAAGAAGGACTAGGCTTCTCCTTGAATGAAGATTTGATTTGCTTTCCCATATGACATGCATCACATACACTTTCCTTCTTGTACACTGAGTCTGGCAATCCTTCCACAAGATGACTCCTTGCAAGCTTGTTGATTGTCTTGAAGTTCAGATGACTCAACTTCTTGTGCCACAGCCAACTTGATTTGGATGTGCTCTTTGTTAACAGACAGGTGCTTGGTGTGGCAGTAGACCAGTCTACCACATAAATATTTTTCTGTCTCGATCCTTGTAGCACTATTTCATTTGATTCAGTATCTTTAATCTGGCACAGTCCCATATTGCATCCAACATTGTAGCCCTTGTCACAGAGTTGGCTAATGCTTAACAGGTTGAAGTTGAGGCCATCAACATATGCAACATCTGTGATTTCTAATCCCTTCTTTTTTATGGATCCAGTGCCTTTTATTTCCCCTGGAGCTTCATTTCCTCCAAATATGACTTTTGCACTTCTAATCTCCTTGAATCTTGACAAATTTTTCTTGTTTCCTGTCATATGTCTGGAACAACCACTATCCATGTACCAGGTTGCTTGGCACTCAGCTGTTCCTTGAACCTATAATCAAGGAAATTAGTTTTTAGGTACCCATACTTGCCTGGGTCCTGAGGGGTTAGTGCTATAAGATGATCCAACCAACCTATAGCCAAATGATTTGACTCTAAGAGGTTTACATCTATCTGTGCCATAATCATAATTCACTTTGGCAAATTGCTTGGGGGTTTTAGGTTCATACAACTGTCTCTTTTGTTTGTATGCGTGTGTGTGTGTTTTAGCAATTGCTATCTTTGGGTAGTCGTGATATTTCTGAGTGTAGTGCCTGGGTGCATATGTGTGCTGATAATAGCTCTTTTGCCTTTGGAATGACCTTGCTGAGGTTTAGGTCTTTGCCACCTAGGCTTGTATTCCATTGGTCTTTGCTGATTTTTCACATTATTCCAATCAGCTTGGTTTGGGTAGTTTCTACCATTTCCATCATATGTGTTTCTTTGATAAAACTTCTGGGGTTTTTGGTAGCTCTGTTTATTCTTCACAGAGTACTTTTTATTTGGAGTTTGCTTTGAGGAACTCTGATGGATTTCTTCTCACTTTGTCCTCTCAAAGATACTCAACTCGGTCCGTTTTCCTTTCCCTTTATATCCAAGGCCAGTTTGTTTGTGATTGTGCTTTGGAATTAATGTGGGTGCAACATTTGGTGTTATGGGTTTTTGAGATGCTTCATTACTCGAAGATCCTTTTTCCAAAATCACTCCAGGAGTTTGACTGTGCACAAAGGAATTGAATCCTATGCCTGTCTTATCTCCACATTCTTTTTGACTCATGTTAAGGTCATCCAATTATTTAGAAACCTTTGTAAATGAGGCAATTACAATTTTAAGATCATTTTCTCTCTTTTCTATAACAGCTATCTCTGCTATTAGTTTGGCATTCTCAGCCTTCAGCTCTTTGTTCTCATCAGCTATGTGACTTAGAGTACTCAGCTCCTTAATCAGCTGTGAGTTTTGGCTTTTGAGCTGGCTATTTTCCTCATTTATAAGTGTGTGTGAGGATTTTATGTGCTCAAAGTCTTTCATCATTTTGCCTAATGAATCATAAAAATCAGTGGGTGATGAAGTGTGTGTGTCACAATCACTATCACTTGAATCTGAATGAGATGAGTTAGAGTGTACCTCATCTTCTTAGTCTGGTTGATCGTGTTCTTTAGCCATAAGACGGATAATTGCTTCTTCTTCAGAATCACTTGAGTAGTCAGCTTCACTACTCTCTGATTCTGCTGCTTCTTTAGACTTAGATGTCTCAGCAGCCAACATGGCTTTTCTTCTTTTCTTGTCTTCTTTCTCTGAAGACTTTTCTTTCTGCTTCATTTCTGTACTTGTTGACTGGTGGATAGGAACTGTCAACTGCAAAGTGTCCTGGTTGTCTGCAATTCCAACATAGGTTCTCAGCTCTTTGGTCAGCTCTCTCTGTTCTTGGGTTATCAGCTCTCTGATATTCAACTATTTGATGCTCAGCTCTCTTGGGTGGCCTGTCTTCCTTTGACTTAGAGGGAGATGAATGTCTCCTGGAGGTTTCACCCTTGTTTCTTTTATAGTTCTTATTGAAGAACTTGTTGAATCTTTTAACCATTAGGGAAATCTCCTCCTGGTCTATGGCTTCCTTGAGTTCAGCTCTCTTTCCATCCTTGACTACAAGTGCAGCTGTCTTAGGCACAACTATCTCCTCTTGCTCTTTTCTTCTCAGCTCAAACTCATAGGCTTTGAGATCTGAGAATAGCTCATGATTGGATGTTGTTGTGATGTTCATTGAATGTCTCAGTGCCATGACCTTCATTTCTCATTCAACTATATTTTTCCCCAAGTGTTGATAGCTCATTTGGGATTTCAGTGAATCTGGCATCCAGCTGATCTAGGATTTCACCTGCAAGCATTTTGAAATTTTCAAATTTTTGTACAACAATAGACACTTTATTTTCTTTAATTTGCTCAGATCCTTCACAAATTAAAGTTAATTTATCCCAGATTGCTTTTGTAGATTTGCAAGATTTGACTTTATTGAACATTGCTTTGTCCAATGTCGTGTAGAGTATGTCCTTGGCCACATTGTCCAAGTTGTATCTCTTTATGTCATTGTTAGTCCACTCAGTCCTTGGCTTTTCAACCATGGCTGGTCTATCTTCATCTGCTTCTGCTACTACAGCTGATATTCTTACAGCTGTGTTTACCTTAAGTATTTGCAGTGGCCCATCCTCTGTCACTAGCCACATTTTATCATGTAAAGTAGATAGATGAGCCTGCATACGAATTTTCCAGTCATCAAATTCCTCAACAGTGAACATAGGAATGCGTGTCAAATTTGCTTCCATGATAATAACTTTGCTAAGAATGAAAGATTTTGAAAATACAAGTGTTAAATTTTTTTTAGAAAAGATAGAGATCTAGTTCAGTAACCAGTTCAGAAGGCTCAATGAACCAACTGCTCTGATACCACTTGTAGGTCCCAAGGGGTGTGAGTAAGGTTTAAAAGGGGGGTTGAATAAACTTTACCAAATTTTCGATTTAGGCCTTTTAAAGAAATTACAGAGTTAACACAAACAGCTAAGTCCTTGAGGGACATCTAAGTTAGTTATTCAGCAGAGTTAGCCACTCAACAGACTTGATAGAGCTGTTGATAGAATAACTCAGTTGTTTAACCTGAAACTTAACTTGGTTGTGTTGGTTTTATCAGTGGAAGACTTAACACCCTTTGATTTTTTTAAACTTAATTTAACACTTGATTTTAGCACTTGATTATTAATCAGTTTGGATAACAAATAATTTTATCAGCAGATATAAAGTAGATATGCAGAAATATAAATGTGCTGAAAAATAAATGACACAGTTGATTTTCATAGAGGTTCGAAGATGGGGTAATTCTTCCAATCCTCTCTTCTCCAACTCCTGGAGGAATCCACTAAGTAACAGATCAGTTTACAGAGTGGTGAACAGTCTAGAGACAGTCTTGGTCACACATCTGGCTTCTCGTTCGACTCAGCTTCTTCACAGGGCAGCTGCCTTGCTACTTCAGCTCTCTTTTTTTTAAGCTCTTAGATTTGATCACGAAGCTCTCCAATAACTTGATACTGGTTCGACCTTGAACCTTCCTACAATCCTCCTTAGAAAATAGACCCCTTTTGATTCTTCAATTGTTTCCTCTTCAACAGTTTGATGTTGTCTTTCCTTCACAACTTTGTGTTGGATTGATTTTCTTCGAGTTTCAGGCTTGAGTATTTGCTTGAATATCTTTGTAGGTTAATAGCTTGAATAATGCTTGATTTCTTCGGTATGCAAGGTAACCTTTTCTCAATGAGTTTCCTCTGCCTTTTATAGTGAACTTTCAAAAATCTGCCCGTTGAAGAGATAGGCTGATTTTCAAAAGCCACTTGTGTTCGTTGGCTTGTATTTTCTTGGTGTTCAATCTTGAGATGTAGACCTTTCCTCGTATTAAATGAATGTGCAGCTTTTCAGGTTCTAACACGAGGTGCAGTGCTTCCCATTGGTTTATTCCTTTTCCACGCTTCTGGGACAAGCACTTTAAGACCTGGCAGCATGGAAGTATTACTTATTTAAGTAATGTTCTTGACTTCTGTGCAACGGATTCATCTCAGTTAACTCCTCTTGGTTGCTGCCTATTTCCCCAGGTGACTTGAGTTAACTCCAATCATTTGAAGACTCATCTGTCACCTTCAATCTTGAGACTTGGCTTCTTGAGATGACTTTGACTAACACTTCACACAGTTGTTCCTCAGCTGATACATCTTCAGTCAAGTTCTTGATCTCCCTTCTTGGCCATACTCAGCTGTTCCACAACAGAGTCTTCACTTGATCTTGATTGACTTCTTGTATTTCCAGGCATAATCGACTTGACTCGAATTTTCCAAATTTACTATTATAATGAAAATTACAAGGAAAACGGGGTGCCAACTTTCTAGTTTAAATTTTACATGGCATTCATCAAAATCTATAAAATAAATTTCCCAACAATTTCTCATTATGCCCGTCTTCAAAGTATATTGTATCTTTTCGACTGCATCAGCTACTATATTCAATTTGTCATTCACTTAACTTTTTGGTGAGGGCAATGAAAAATCAAACTTCTTTTAGTGTTTGCAGGTTTAGCCCTCTATAGTATTTTGATTCATACTCTATGAATAAATTAAATTTAATAATAATAATAATAATAATAATAATAATAATAATAAAGAGTTGAAATCTAATTAATATAATCAATACAAATTACGAACAATCAAGAATTCATATCGAAAGAAAATCCCTAATGTTATCTATATATATATATACTTATCTTAAAAGTGTGAATGTTTCTTAAAACTTTTGATTGGACAAGAACATCCTTTTGACATAGTAAATTCTAAGGGTAACTAAGTAATTTGATATTTATTTAGCTTTTGTTTGTTCAATTACAATACAAATGACCATTTATATTACATATTTCAAAAGTATTTATTTTTTCATTTATAACTCTTAAAATATTTTGAATTTTCAAATAATATTAGTTTTATATTAAACCAGATCTCAAGAGCTTACGAACCATATCTCATAAGTGTATATAAGGACTTCACATGAGAAAATTTTAACCATTTAAAGTTCATCACTATGTAAAAATTAAGAATTTATGTTTTTTTTTCCGGTAATTTTAAAAATTCATGACTATAAAGAAGGGGAAAGAAAGAAAGATCATTTCAAAGTAAAAATATAAAGAGAAAATAATTTTTTAAAAAAAATCAAGCGTTTTGATGCTAAAAATTGTACATAGAAATACATTGTTATCTTTATTTTATTTATGGTGTCAATACATCCTTGAACTAACAAATGTATCACTTACCACTCTAAACTAAATACTTGGATAAAATTTATATTTATATTTATATCTATATATTTATACCATGTAAAAAATGCATGCATTGTTTATCAAAACTTTTTGATTTAAAAATAAGTATCATTTGGCATCGTTATTTTAAGGGCAATTAAGTATTTTGTTATTTTTTAATCTTTATTTGTTTAATTATGTTATACCCGGTATTAGAATTTGAATCTCAAATATTAGGGAAATATTTTTGCAATTTTAAGGTATAAGATTAGTAATTTATTGGAATTTATAGCTAATTAAGAGTATTATTTAAATTATATAATTCAGGTAGAAAATTATAAATTTAATTACGGGGCTTTCTATTATTTTTAATTCAAAACCGAATTATTTCAAGTCCAATTACGATACAATTAAGCCTTCTTTCAATTCATTTGTGGCCAAATCACCAAATCCATTTTAAAAGCCCATTTAATACTTACTATATATATAGTTATTTCCATATTTGGAAATAATAGAAATTGGAAACATTCTAATCCTTGTAAGAACTTCACTCTCTCATCCTTCAGCTTTTCCGGTGGATGTCCGGTCGCCGGCCACCACCACGACGTTACCGGCCATCAGCGGTGAAAATTAACAAACTATACGATATCTGAACCCTTTCGTCGCCCTCGTTCCAAATCGGAAGTCGGAATATCGATTTGAATCCCCGTTCGGCGGCAAATCGCCGGTAAAGTTAAAATTTTGAAATCTTTGACTCTAGATGTACGGAGATCCGACCGTTGGATTTTCACAAATCTTATACTGTTAGAAAGCCCATTCAATTAGGTTTCTAGCGACACCTCCGGAGACGTTGCTAAAAACCCTATCCCGAATTCACCGGTGCCGCCATCTTTGGCCTCTGATTCCCGACGATCCACCGGACCAAAATTTATGAGCTTTATACCGTTCTCTTCTTCTCTTCAAGGGCTTCAAATGTCACCAATCAATTTTGTGATTGGAGTTTGTGTCCGCCATGAATCGAAGTTGAAAGTTTTACGAATTTTTTTCCATTTTTGCCATTTTTTTATCTCTTTCCCGTTTTGCTCTTTACTCTCTCCGTTCACGTCACCGGAGGCCACCATGTCAGGTGTAAGAGGTATTTGGGGTTTGGGTTGAGTTGGTGGTAAGTGGCGGAGATGCACAGAGTGTCGCCGCTGTGTGCGTGAGTTGTGTGTGCGTGTATTACCGGGCCAGAAGTGGCCAGAAATAGTTAGGGGTTGGGTGGGAGAGGTCCCCGGCAGTGAGGGTTGCTGGTTTGGGGTAGCATCAGAGGTCAGGACGGTGGCAAACGGTGGTGGGGATGTGAAGGAGTGAAAGTTGGAAGTATTGGGAGGGCCAAACATAATATGAAATTCTTTTGGACTTGCTTGCAATTTTCAAAAAATTCAGTTTGACCCCCTCCAAGTTTCCATTTAGTCCTCCCAAATCAGTATCTAAAAAATCGAGATTGACCCCTAATATTTTGAACTAATTTTCAAAATTTACTAAACTACCCCAAACCTTTTTAATTAAAATTCCTTAAGTCCTAACTTTCTCGTTTTCGACCCGAAAGGGGATCAAACGAACTCTGATTGAGCTCAAATTTGAACCATAGTCTCTTTATACCCTTCTCATATGCAAGATCTATTAAAAATCATAATATTACCCCTGAATCTTACAACTTCAAGAAAACGAGACCCGAACATCCTTATTATTTTGTTTTGCTTCTAATTTCTTCATTTCGCATCCAAATGCCCCCAACTTTTAAGGATAGATTTCTCTAGTATATTTAAATTATTATATACTATTGTATTTCCATTCCAAGCTTCTAAGACATATTATACTATTTTGTGTAGGAAACGAGATTGAGCCCAGGATCTAGGACTTGCATCCTACACAATCATTTTGCACATAAAAAATGTGGGGTTACATTTACACCTAACTGTGTAATATTGCTATTCAATGAAAGTTGATTGTTTGATTAATCATGATTAGTATGTTTTGCATGAATCACATGTTGCGTACATGTTACATATTTATGTGTCGTGGTGACGATCACTTCACATTATGAGCTTGTACATATTATAAAGTTACGGTCCATTCGTACAAATACCATGTATGATGCATCTCTGCAAGTTACAATTAATTACGCAGTCACTTAAGTGTACCCCACTTAGTGTATTTTCATCTCACTCATGCCATATTACATCTTTCAGATTGAGGCGAGGCACGACACGAAGACTTGGGCATGATAAAATATTTTTGGAGTCCCAAAGTCCCTTTTTCCCTCTTTCTTAAACTTTAAACTGATAAACTGAAGTCTGTAATTGAACTTTCTTTTGTTTGCTGTTGAGATGAGCTATGACTTATCTACTTGTATAATGCTTCCGCTGTATTTCGTGTATTGGGCTAACCTGCCTGTTAGCGCGGTTATTGATGTTGATCACTTGAAATGCTCTGTCAAGATCGAAAGGTATTTAAAGTAGGTACACACTAATGTAGCGTTCCTCAAGCCCAATACTACATTTTTCAAAATTGGGGCGCTACAGAGGTGGTATCATAGCAATGTTTTCGGAGTACACTCTGTAAAATAATTTTATAGGTGTCGAGTTGATTCTTGAGTTGAAGTTTAATTTTAGGCATGATTATTTTTTGAAAACTTCATGCTCCAAGTTGAAGTGAACTGCTAAGCCTAAAGACATACACATGATTTCTTCATAACAATTTACATGATTCATGAATACAAGACATGTTACATGATCAATGCTATGTTGGAGTCGTGCTTCCCATATTATATATGATATGAATGCTATGTCATATGAACAATTTTAACATGGTTACCATTTTTTCGCAAATTACTGTTGAGGATATGATTTATGCCAAGTGCATGTTACATGAAAGCTTATTTCTTGAAATGAATTTTCATATAGTCATGCATTTCATGATTTTGTCAAGTCACTACACTTCATACATGATACTAGAGAACTAGCTCATAGACTTTGATCACCTGAACTTTGAGTTGGATTGGACTTTTTAGGCATACTTTTATTGTACACGTATACTTATGTGCCTTAAATAGTTCGATGTAAGTTCATGATTATTAGGAACATTGAATAGTATTATTTTAGTCTATAGTTGTTAATTCTAGATATATTTAGTTGTTGGAATTTTGGAATGGCCCGACGTGGTCGTCTTAATCAAGAGCAACCGCCAGCCGAGGCTTCACCTGCCCCACATGCTCCATAGATGGCTAATTCTGGCGAAGATTTGATTACCATGTTGCGTGGGTTGGCACACCATTTCACCACTGCTCAAAATCAACAACCACAACCCCCAAATCCAAGTGATACTTTGACTCAAGTGGTAGAGCAATTTCGTCGATTCAACCCACCTGTTTTTTAAAGGAAGTGAATAACCTGCAGTTGCCGAGGAGTGGTTCCATGCTTTAGAGCGTATATTCACTCACATTACCTGCACTGATGCTCAGAAGGTGTCTTGTTCAATCTTTCAGATGAGTGAAGACGCCGACCATTGGTGGGAATCGTATTGTAGGACTCATATTCAAAGACAGATTGGGGCTATGACTCGGCAAGAATTTAAGGACGTGGTTATGCAAAACTACTTGCCATTATCTTACCGTGAAAAGAAAAGATGGGAATTCATAGACCTGAAACAAGGATCAATGATAGTCACTGAGTATGAGAGAAAGTTTAACCAGTTATCTAGGTACACTACTAGTTTGGTGCGCACTGAATATGATAAGGCTAGATGCTTTGAATAAGGGTTACGCACTGGGATCAGTAGTATCTTGGCAGCCGCGAAGACTACCACATATGTAGACACTGTTGAAAGGGCTCTGGAGATTGCAGCCCGACTTAATTTAGATTTTGGAAATAGAAAGGCTGAAATCATAATCAAGAAAGAGAAAAGGGGTAAAACTAATCGTGGAAAAGCTAATATCGGCCCACAGAACAAGCAAGCAAGAACTGCTAAATATATACTGGAACAAGTACCCAAGGGGATAAACCTCAGTGCCCAGAGTGTGGGAAGAATCATAGCGGTGAATGTTTGTATGGAAAAGGGATTTGTTACCACTGTAAGAAACGAGGCCACACTATCCAAAATTATCCAGAAGCGAAGAATCCCAGAGAAGGTAAAAGGGAAACAAAAGGCTGGAAAAACACGAGTCTTTGCTATGACTCAAGAGGAAGGAACCAAAGACTCAGGCACTATGACAGGTATGTTCACTATATCTAAGTTACCTGCTCTCGTTTTATTTGACACTGGGGTTATGCATTCCTTTATTTCTACTAAGTTATTTAGAAAGTTGGGATGTGATAGTGTCAAAATAGATGATGTATTTGAAGTTAGGATACCATCTGGACAGATGATCAATACTGACCAAGTTTGTCGGGGAGTGGAAATAGGAATTGAAGATAGAAATCTATTTGTCGATTCACATGTGATAAATATGACGGATTTTGATGTGATTTTGGGAATGGATTGGCTTAGAGCGAATCGTGCAATAATTAGGTATCCTGAGCAGGAAGTGGAATTCCCAAGTTGTGATGAAAAAAAATTCATTTTTCATGGGACAAAAGTGAGATCTATACCCCGAGTAGTATCAGCTATGAAAGCCATGAAAGCATTGAGGAAGGATAAATGTGAGGCTTACTTGGTAAATGTAATGAGCACTAATTTGAGAGAAGTGACAATTGATGAAGTGCCAATTGTACGAGAATACAAAGATGTTTTTCCTAAAGATTTACCTGGCATTCCACCAGATAGACAAGTGAAATTTTCAATAGACCTAGTGCCTGGAGCAGGACCAGTATCAAAAGCACCATATAGAATGGCACCAAAAGAATTGCAAGAACTAAAAGTGCAACTACAAGAGTTGTTGGATAAGAAGTTTATTCGACCCAGTGTATCACCATGGGGTGCACCAGTGTTATTTTTAAAGAAGAAGGATGGGTCCTTCAGGATGTGTTTAGACTACCGAGAACTAAACAAGCTCACAATCAAGAATAAGTACCCATTGCCGAGGATTGAAGATTTGTTTGACCAGTTGAAGTGTGCAAGTGTATTTCAAAGATTGACTTGAGGTCCGAATATCATCAAGTGAATGTTAAGGAAAACGATATACCCAAAACTGCTTTCAGAACCCGGTGTGGTCATTATGAGTTTGTAGTGATGCCTTTTGGACTTAGCAACGCGCCTGCAGTGTTTATGGATTTAATAAACACAGTATTTCATCCTTACTTGGACAACTTCATAATCGTGTTTATAGATGATATCTTGATATAGTCACGGAACAAGAAGTAACATGAAGAGCATTTGAGAATTGTGTTGGAGATATTACGTAAAGAACGACTATATGCCAAATTCATGAAGTGTGAATTCTGGATGGAACAAGTGGTGTTTCTTGGACACATCGTCTCAGCTCAAGGGATCGAGGTTGACATAGTCAATGTAGAAGCTATAAGAAATTGGAAGACACCAACTAATGTGAATGAAGTACGAAGTTTTCTTGGTTTGGCGGGTTACTATAGGAGATTTATCGAGGGATTCTCGAAGATCACGTTATCTTTGGCACAACTAACTCGTAAAAGTGTGAAGTTCCAGTGGTCCGAAAAGTGTGAGAAAAGCTTCCAAGAACTAAACGAGAGATTAATCACTACTCCTGTTTTGATAATACCAGACGGATTAGAAGGGTTCGCCATCTACAGTGATGCGTCTAAGCAAGGATTATGATGTGTTTTAATGCAACACAACAAAGTGGTTTCCTATACCTCCACACAACTGAAGCCTCATGAGCAATGTTACCTGACTCATGACTTAGAATTATCAGCGGTAGTACACGCGTTGAAGATTTGGCGACATTATCAGAGCAAAATGCGAAATATATACTGATCATAAGAGCTTGAAATACTTCTTTGAGTAGAAAGAATTGAACATGAGACAAAGAAGATGGTTGGAGTTGGTCAGGTATTATGATTGTACAATTTTATATCACCTTGGAAAAACAAACATAGTGGCCGACGCCTTGAGCAGAAAGAATCATGAAGGACTGAATTGCATGTTGACGTGCCAAGAACAACTTATCAAAGATTTTGCTAAGCTAAGAATCGACGTCATTGTTCCACCATATACCACAAAGGCAATAATAGCAGCAATGATAGTCCAACCTACTGTTAGGAGCAGAGTAGTGAATGCTCAAAAGAACGACAAGTTTCTGATGAAGTTGAGAAATCGAGCAAAAGATGGGAATAAAAAAGGATTTGAAGTGGCCGATGACGGAGCACTAATGTTTGGAAACCGTTTATGTGTGCCGAAGGATGAACAATTAAGAAGAGAAATCATGGAAGAGGCACATTGCATGCCATATACCGCACATCCTGGAAGTACTAAAATGTATCAAGATCTAAGAAAGTCATTTTGGTAGAGAAACATTAAGAGAAGTATAGAGTCTTTTGTACAGAGATGCATGACGTGTCAACAAGTAAAAGTTGAACATCAACGACCATCAGGGTTACTAAGACCTCTCGAAATACCTGAATGAAAATGGGAGCATATAACGATAGATTTTGTTATATGATTGCCTAGAACTGCACGAGGAAACGAAGCTATTTGGGTCATAGTGGATCGCATGACGAAGTCAGCTCATTTCTTGCCAGTCCAGATGACGTGTAAGTTAGATAAATTTTCAATAGACCTAGTGCCTGGAGCAGGACCAGTATCAAAAGCACCATATAGAATGGCACCAAAAGAATTGCAAGAACTAAAAGTGCAACTACAAGAGTTGTTGGATAAGAAGTTTATTCGACCAAACAGTATCACCATGGGTGCACCAAAGGTGTTATTTTTAAAGAAGAAGGATGGGTCATTCAGGATGTGTTCAGACTACCGAGAACTAAACAAGCTCACAATCAAGAATAAGTACCCATTGCCGAGGATTGAAGATTTGTTTGACCAGTTGAAGTGTGCAAGTGTATTTCAAAGATTGACTTGAGGTCCGAATATCATCAAGTGAATGTTAAGGAAAACGATATACCCAAAACTGCTTTCAGAACCCGGTGTGGTCATTATGAGTTTGTAGTGATGCCTTTTGGACTTAGCAACGCGCCTGCAGTGTTTATGGATTTAATAAACACAGTATTTCATCCTTACTTGGACAACTTCATAATCGTGTTTATAGATGATATCTTGATATAGTCACGGAACAAGAAGTAACATGAAGAGCATTTGAGAATTGTGTTGGAGATATTACGTAAAGAACGACTATATGCCAAATTCATGAAGTGTGAATTCTGGATGGAACAAGTGGTGTTTCTTGGACACATCGTCTCAGCTCAAGGGATCGAGGTTGACATAGTCAATGTAGAAGCTATAAGAAATTGGAAGACACCAACTAATGTGAATGAAGTACGAAGTTTTCTTGGTTTGGCGGGTTACTATAGGAGATTTATCGAGGGATTCTCGAAGATCACGTTATCTTTGGCACAACTAACTCGTAAAAGTGTGAAGTTCCAGTGGTCCGAAAAGTGTGAGAAAAGCTTCCAAGAACTAAACGAGAGATTAATCACTACTCCTGTTTTGATAATACCAGACGGATTAGAAGGGTTCGCCATCTACAGTGATGCGTCTAAGCAAGGATTATGATGTGTTTTAATGCAACACAACAAAGTGGTTTCCTATACCTCCACACAACTGAAGCCTCATGAGCAATGTTACCTGACTCATGACTTAGAATTATCAGCGGTAGTACACGCGTTGAAGATTTGGCGACATTATCAGAGCAAAATGCGAAATATATACTGATCATAAGAGCTTGAAATACTTCTTTGAGTAGAAAGAATTGAACATGAGACAAAGAAGATGGTTGGAGTTGGTCAGGTATTATGATTGTACAATTTTATATCACCTTCGAAAAACAAACATAGTGGCCGACGCCTTGAGCAGAAAGAATCATGAAGGACTGAATTCCATGTTGACGTGCCAAGAACAACTTATCAAAGATTTTGCTAAGCTAAGAATCGACGTCATTGTTCCACCATATACCACAAAGGCAATAATAGCAGCAATGATAGTCCAACCCATCATTAGGAGCAGAGTAGTGAATGCTCAAAAGAACGACAAGTTTCTGATGAAGTTGAGAAATCGAGCAAAAGATGGGAATAAAAAAGGATTTGAAGTGGCCGATGACGGAGCACTAATGTTTGGAAACCGTTTATGTGTGCCGAAGGATGAACAATTAAGAAGAGAAATCATGGAAGAGGCACATTGCATGCCATATACCGCACATCCTGGAAGTACTAAAATGTATCAAGATCTAAGAAAGTCATTTTGGTAGAGAAACATTAAGAGAAGTATAGAGTCTTTTGTACAGAGATGCATGACGTGTCAACAAGTAAAAGTTGAACATCAACGACCATCAGGGTTACTAAGACCTCTCGAAATACCTGAATGAAAATGGGAGCATATAACGATAGATTTTGTTATATGATTGCCTAGAACTGCACGAGGAAACGAAGCTATTTGGGTCATAGTGGATCGCATGACGAAGTCAGCTCATTTCTTGCCAGTCCAGATGACGTGTAAATTAGATAAATTAGCCCATATATATCTAGCAGAAATTGTAAAGTTGCATGGCGTCCCAATTACAATCGTATCAGACAGAGACACTAGGTTCACCTCTAAGTTTTGGCAGAGCTTGCAGAGTGTCATGGGAACTAAGCTCAGCTTTAGTACCGCATTCCATCCACAAATAGATGGACAGTCAGAATGAACAATACAAACTCTGGAGGACATGTTGAGAGCTATAGTATTCGATCTAGGAGGAAGTAGGGAAGAACATTTACCATTAGTAGAATTTCCTTATAACAATAGTTATCAAGCAACGATCAAAATGGCACCGTATGAAGCACTATATGGACGTAAGTGCAGATCCCCGTTATACTAGGACGAGATTGGAGATAAAAGAATAATTGGACCATATATTGTTGAGAAAACAGTGGAAATGATTGAGCTCATCAAAAAGAGAAATAAGATTGCTCAGGATCGACAGAAGTCGTACGTCGATAAACGAAGGAAAGATTTTTCTATTTCATATTGGAGACAAAGTATTTCTAAAAGTAGCACCAACTAAAGGAGTAGTACGTTTTGAAAAGAAGGAAAGTTGAAACCGAGATACATTGGTCCTTTTGAAATTCTTGAAAGAATTGGAGAAGTAGCTTATAAGTTAGCACTACCGCCAGAGTTATCCGGAGTGCATGATGTGTTGCACGCGTCGATGTTAAGAAGACATGTTATTGATCCGAGTCATGTCATTAATCAATAAGCCATTCAAGTTAAAGAAGATTTGACTTATGAGAAGTTTCTAGTGGCGATTCTTGATACAAAAATAAACTCCTTAAGAAATAGAGATGTCATTTTGGTTAAAGTGCAATGGAGTAGGCATGGAAAAGAGGAGGCTACATGGGAAAGAGAAGTTGTGATAAAAGGACAAATATCCAAATCTTCGGACAATTAGTGAGTTCCGAATTTCGAGAATGAAATTTTTCGTGGTGGGGGATGGTGTAATACCCGGTATTAGAATTTGAATCTCAAAATTTTAGGAAATTGTTTTCGTAATTTTAAGGTATTAAATTAGTAATTTATTGGGATTTATAGCTAATTAAGAATATTATTTAAATTATATAATTCGGGTAGAAAATTATAAATTTAATTACGAGGCTTTCTATTATTTTCAATTCAAAACCGATTATTTCAAGTCCAATTACGATACTGTAGGTCCCAAGGGGTGTAAGTGTAAGGTTTAGAAGGGGGGGGGTTGAATAAACCTTACCCAATTTTCGATTTAGTCCTTTTAAATCTACAGAGTTCTACACAGCTGTGTCCTTGATGGACAAATCGAATTAGTCACTCAAGAGAGTTAATCGCTCAACACTGTTTGAAATATTAATAGAGTAACTCACCGTTGGCTATAATTTGACTCAACTGTGGTTTTGTTTTCATTGAAGACTTAACACCCTTAAGTTTGATTAAGCAAGTTTTTACAAATTGATTTAGTACTTATAAATTATCAAATGGATAGCAAATTTATCGCCAGATATAAGCGATTAAAAAGTGCAGAATTTAAATGTTTGAAATGTAAATGACACAATAAAATTTTTATAGAGGTTCAAGATGGGGTAATTCTTCTACTCCTCTCTTCTCCAACTCCCGGAGGAATCCACTAGGTAATGATCGGTTTACAAAGTGGTAATAGTCCGGATACAAGTCTTGATCACAACAAAATGACTTGATCCTTTGGGACTCGATGGAGAGACGCCTTGATCACTCACCGGCTTCTCGTGACGACTCGCCTTCTTCACAGGGCGCCGCCTTTGCTACTACTGACTCACTTGCTTAAGCACTTTGGATTTGATCACGAAGCCCTCCAAAAGCTTAAGACTTGGTTCACCCTTTGAGCCTTTCTACAATCCTTCCCGGAATGTAGACCCCTTTGTTTTCGATTTTTCCTCTTCAACTCGATTGAAGTTCTCTTTCCTTCACAGGTAAGTGTTGGATTGATGTACTTCAAATGTAGGCTTGAGGATTGAGAATGTTTCATTTTTGATAAGCTTGTATATCTCACGTGTGTGTCATTCATCCTACTTCTCAAACAAACTCCTCGGCCTTTTATAGTGAACTTTCAAAAATTTGCCCGTTGAAGAGATAGGCTCATTTTTGAAAGTCACTTTGCGATCGTTGGCTTGCGCTCTTGGAATTGCCATTTCCTCGTATGAATTGTTTTATCACCTTTTCGTAGTTCGACACGGTGTAGTGCTTCCCATTGGTTCATTTCTTTTGCACGCTTCGGGACCGAGCACTCCAATAAAGGTGGTATGGAGATATTACTTGTTTAAGTAAATCTCTTGATTTACGTGGCAACGCGTTCTTTTTACTGATTATCTCGACTTGATCGCATTTCCTTGCTTTCCCCAGGTGACTTAGAGTCAACTTCCAATCATTGGATGACTCTTCACACTTCAACTTGAGACTTGGCTTCTCTTGAGTTGACTTGACCGATGTTCCACTCACCGCATCTCACCGCTTCTTCACGAGTTCCCCGTCTGCTCTTCTTTGCCGTACTCACTGTCTCTCAAAGAGTTTTCCTTCAAGTCTTCATTGTCTTCTTGCATGTTAGGGCGTAGGCGACTTAACTCGGCTTGCCACTCTAATTGTTACAATACACTTTCACAAAGAAAGAATTGGGGTGCCAACTTTCTATTCTAAGTTTTACATGGCATTCATCAAAATCTAAACAATAAAATTCCTAACAATTTCCCCCTTTTTGATGATGCCAAAACTTAAATTATTCAAAGATGCAAACAAAGAATGATACATACAGATAGTAGTGTATTGACATAGAATGTATGCGCAGAATCAATTCTTTTTATTGATCATATCATTCTTGTTCCTCAACACAATCACAAGGTGTATCGAGCACATAATTGTCCATACTTTTGAAAATAAAGAATTTATAACTTTATTACAGAAGACTTACATTGTATGTATTTACATAATAAAGTACACGAAGGGGTGGACAGCAACACTTCATCTTCTTCGTTGTCTCCTTCTTTCGTCTTGATCAGCATCTTCTTCTCTTCTTCTCTTGTTCTCGTCATCACCGCCTTCTTTTTCTTCTCATATGCTTTTCTTGCCTTCATCTATTCTTATTCTTTCCTGTCTCTCCCGCCATAGCTGAGTTTGTCTTTTGTTTTCTTCTTCTATTCTTTTTGCATACTCGGCGTTAGTTTTAGCCACTCGCAAATTTGCCACTTGGTCAAGCCCGGCCCAGAGATCCCTCCTTTCTTCCCCTGGATCTACGTATTCTATGTTCTTGGCGGAAGGCATAGGTCCAAGCTTCTTCCTCCACTCGCCGCTTCTTCCTCTACCTCCTGGCGTATCTTGATCGAGTCTTCTTCTTTCCAAATTCCAGTGCCCACTGGAGTGACCAAAGCAGAGTGATCGTTGTCTGTCGCTCGTCGCCTTCTTCACATAATGTGAGACCCTTTTCCCAAAGATAGGTCCCAAGCTTGAGCCATGGACATATTTGCAAAGTATCCCTCGACTCAGCGTTTTGAATTCATCGACCGATCGTGGCTCGTCCCAACATCCGAGATGGCATAGGTGTCTCTCGCTAACCGGAATGCCTCCATGTTCTTTCAAGATGTTCATCACCCTGGCATCCATTCTTCCTTCCACTTCCTTCATCCCCGCTTCAATTGATTTTCTCTTCTCGGCCATAGATACAAAGTGTTGGGAGTGGCGAGTCACCGGAGTTTGCCGCTTATAATGTCACCGTGATGGACCTTGTTGGGGGTTTGTGCAATCATCAATGTCACATCCGTTGATCCTTCCCCCTCAACATGTTTTCCTTTCTTCCGCTTTCAAGACTTCCTCACCGATTTTCCCGACTTCTTCCTTTCTTTTCGACGATTTTGTCGCTTTAAGGTATTCCTCTTCCCCTTTTTGGCATCATCAAAGGATAGAGGAACCCCAGGAACATCTTTGGCAAGCATGAAGTCGAGTCTTCCGATGGTTGAATTCTACTTCAAGTCCGGCTGCGTTGTATGCAAAGACGGAATTCGATCTAGTAGCGTTGGATTCTCACAAATCGCTTCATCTCACCATGAGAAGGCTGAATTTTCTTGTCATGTGTTCTTCCAAACGCCTGTAGATCATGTGTATGTTGTTCACGCAGCAGCCTTGATCTCGCGCAGTGTGAGCTTCATGCATATGCTCAATGTGCTCTCTCGGCTTTGTCTTTGCATCGCATTTTCACTTCTCTCACACCAAAGCAGCTTATTGAACAATTGTCCAAGTATGTCACCTGTTCCACACGCATTGTTTCTTCTTTGTTGCCACCATTCCCTTATCCGAATCATTATGCCTCTTAAATCACCGTAAGGGTGGCATCTCTCGTTGTCCAATCGCATGTCCAAAGAGGCCTCGATGCCTCTCCATCCTTTCAATCTCAAGAAAGAGTGCCTTGAACACTTCTCGAGCTTCACCGATTCTTCATTGCGGTGATGGCCATACAAAGATCGGTCATAACTACCGGAACAATGGTGTCCGTTGGAAGAACAGAGCTGGTCTATGATAGCGTGCTTGTTCGCTTTCGATTCTTCGTGGAGTTCTCGTATCTCCAAATAAAAAAAGGGAAAGATTCTACAAAAGAATCATCACCGCCAACCGGATCCGTTCGATGATAAGCGGTGCGCGTGATGTTCTTTTTAGGAATCGATCTCGCTGCAGCTTGAGGAGCCTCGTGCGCAGTCCGTTGTTCACCGGGTTCATGGAGTAAACCCGGTGGCCGAGCCTCACTGTCTTAATGTGCCTTCGTTGGTCTCAACCGATTTCTCCATTTCAGAGGCGGTCCTCGGCCTTATCGGGAGCGTCATCGGACGATGATGAGATTTCCATAGGTGGCTCATCATCAAAATTAAAGGTTTGACGAGTAGTCTTGGGATCGACTTGCTCGTGCTTGGAACATCCGCACCGAGTCTTTTGGATTTGTCATGGGGATGACTCGCCTTCTTCTTCGCCTTCCGATCCCATAAAAGTGACATCGGGTTGTCCCGGGAATCATGAAGTGCGCCGATCTCCTTCTCGGATGGGTCGATGATACCAGGAGGGGATGTTCTCTACTTCACCGCTTTACCCCGGAAGTCTCAACCTCCCGTAGGCCTTCATTTCCTCCAGCAGCCTCTCTCTGCCGCGAGGTCTTGTCCTCCCTTTCGACAGTGTCACTGCTTAGGGTCTTCTACAAAGGCATCCATTGAGTCTCAACCCCATGGATTGCACTTTCATCGCCATGCAGTGTTAACTCCCGTGGTCATTTCCTTCCTCATTTTCGATCGCATCGGCGTCATTAGCCTTCGAGCAATTGGCACTCTCACCGAGACAGCCTCAATCGCCTGAGCTTCGTTGATGGCAACTTCTTCGTTCTTCTTGTGATTGTAATTTCTCCTCTTCGCCTCCTTGCTTGTTTGTCGAGTCATCTCGCAGATCCTCCGACCTTGCCGCAGTGGAGGAGTTTCCCCCTCGGCTAGCGCACCACCGAGTGACTTGGAGTGGGGTCACTCGTCTCGTACTCCCGGCTGTTTCAATTGATGGTTCAGCCGTTGGGGCGGTGGTAGCACACCTTCAATAGGGGTTGGCTCGACCGAGTCCCCACTAGCCCAGCTTCATCGCCATCTCCTTATCGCCTTCTTCCGAGTGAGTCTGGGAAGTGGTAGCAGAAAACAACAGTGGCTATTTGGTCAACCACTCCCATTGGATCGATTTCACAAATGTGTTCGGAGGACTCTCCTGTCCCTCCATTAATCTTTGCTCGTGAAGGATTATTGATTCGTGCAATGCTTGCTGCATTTGCAACTCTTCTCGTAAGCAAAGCAGATTCTCCTCGTTCCTCGTCACTATCGAGAAGACATCAAGGAGAGGATGTGTGTGTTGCGGGTGCCGAGATAGGGCGGTCTTGCCTTCTCTCGTGCTTCGCTTCTTCACTTTGCTTTTCTCTCTCCTTGTCCTTGTATATCCGCACGTCCATGCAGCTTGTCTTCATCCGTAGCCGAGCACAAGAGTTAATCCAAGGAAATTTAGCAGCCTTCCTCTTCTTCTTCTATGAACTCAAAGCCGTTGGAACTGCTTTCCTTGACTTGCTCAACTTCCATTTTCTCCACTCACGCAGACGATTTTGGATGTCCGGGTAAGGTGGAGATAGGATCATTACATCACTATCCGCTGGCTGGTTCTTCTTGTGCTTCACAAATTGCAGTGTGAGCTACATTGTGTCTTCGGTTGCCTCTGCACGATCGCTTTCAAACAGACTTGGTCAAGTTTCATCAACTACATCCGGAGACTCTACTTCTCCAAAGAGTCTCCTGTATTTGTGCTAGCCGAGTAACCGACTCACCGGGTTTCTCCTGTTCGGACCGCTTGACAAGTCTTCTTCGTCTCCTGGTTTGTACCAAGGGAATTTCGTTCGGAGGCGGTGTCCTCTCGAGTCTTGGGCGGCCGGGGCCGTGCTTGTGTTTGTTTCGAGGAGCCGGCCGTCTAGGCTTGTCGCTTCTCCTCCTTTTGACGATCGGAGAAGGTATTTGGGAGTCCTTCTCGACCGGCTGCCGCAGGGCAGGAGACACGGCCGCTGGGGCGGTGACTCACTGCAGGGCAGGAGCATGTTTGGTTTTCTTTGCTTTGGGCAAAGCAGCTTTTCTTGGCACCGCAGGGCAGCTTTTCTTCTTCTTGGCCGGAGAGGAAGCGAGATGTGTCTTCGGGGTCACCGATTCCCACCGGTGTCGCTCTCTTGGCGTAAGCTCGCTTCTCGAGCGAGCACCAGAGGTTAGCTCAACATCCTCTTGTTAACATGGAAAGCCTTCCCATGTCTAAGAGGTACTCCTTTCACCTCCAATAGCCGCCAATCACTGTGCCATATCCCGGGATCCTCCAAATGTGCCATCTTCTTTGAAGGACTTGTTCCCACGCTCGGCAGAAATCATTGTAGATAAACTCAGCCAGTTTATCTTCTTTTCTTCGATGATTGCAGCCATCATCACATCGGCTTTGCCTTTGACAGTTGGTCAAAGTCCGCCAAATTTGATGTCGATACATTTGGCAACTATGTCCAACAATTTGTGATAATCCTCCTTCAAAGGTCTCTTGTTTGTTTGCTGTGTATATAATTTTATCAAAGAAAGTCGGACTTGGCTATCTCTTTCCATGCGTCGCCCAAGTTGACATCACTTTCCTTAATCTCGCTTGTTCCTTCACGGGTAGTGAGCAATATTCACCAATCTCCTTGCGGTGATAGTCACCGCTTCCCGTGAATGCAGATGACTTGATTCCTTCATCGTGAATCTAAGCATTCACGTAGAATTGTGCGACTTCCTCCACGTAGGTCATCGGATATTCTAGTGTTAGAAACGGTTTTAGTCCGGGACGCTTTCCAACTTCTCCGCGATTTTCTTTACCAGGGTGTCGTCGGACCCTCGCTTCACCATTCCGTCGAAATCCACCGTCGAACCGTGTGGATTTGCTTTCCCAACTTGGTAAAGTCATAAGTTGGTGCCATTTCTCGAATTATTTCAAGGAAAACTTCGAAAATGATTTGGAGATTGATAGGGTTTCGAGAGTATTTTGCCTTTGCTTTTGAGAGAATGAGATGAACAGCTTTTAGAAGTGTGAGAGAGAAACGACGAAAATGGTTTAAATATGGTTTATGAAAGGACGTGCAAACGGTTTTTGAATTGTGATTGAAATCAACGGCTTGATTTCGCACGCGATATTGAGCAGCTCATGTCTCGTATTTAATGCGGCAAAGATTTATATCCAATCATAGGCTTGGTGTGCAAATTTATGTCCGTACACATCATCATTATGCTTGACGTGTTTCTTAAAACATTCCCGCTAAGTCAAAACGATTGCGTTTTTGTCACTTTGCTCATAAGTTATTCAGCTTATCTCTTAGCCGATTTAACTCGCTTCTCACATTTCTCTTAGTGACTCAAATTATCACCGACTTGGTATAGCCGACTTTCCGATACAAATTTGATTCTTGAAATGTTTTTGTTTTCGCTTCTTTTTCACCTCCTTTCCTGCTCCATTTCTTTTCTTTGATTCTTCTCGTGTCTCGGCTTAGTTCAATTAGCCCCAACTCATGTTTGAGTTCTTCAAATCTTGACTCACATAATGGTTTTGTGAAGATGTCGGCTAGTTGTTTATCGCTTGAGATATATTCCAGGATGATGTCCTTTCATTTCAACATGGTCTCTTATGAAGTGATATCCGACATCAAATATGTTTTGTTCTTGAGTGCAACACACGATTTTGAGTGATTGCAATTGCACTTGTGTTATCACACATGATTGGAATTTCTTTTTCTTCAACTTCATAATCTCTCACCTTTCTCATCCATAGGACTTGGGCACAATTTGCCCGCAGCTATGTATTCTCGCCTCACCAGTAGAGGTGGCTATTGAATTTTGCTTTTGCTAAACCAGAAACCAAATGTTTCCTAAAGCATTTGACATGTGCCTCAAGTACTCTTCCCGTCCACTCTGCATCCAAAGATAGTCGAATCAAATAGCCAATTAGCTTGAATCCACCTTCCTTTGAATACCATAGGCCTACTTCTTGGCTTCCTTTCAAGTATCTCAATATTTTCTTAGTCAGTCTTTTCATATGGCTCTCTTTTTGGAGCAGATTGAAATCTTGCACATACACCTACAAAGAAAGGTGATGTCCGGCTCGCTAGCCGTGAGATAGAGCAATGATCCAATAAGTGCTCAGATCTTGTTTGATCTACAGCTTGCCATCCGCATCCATGTCCATTTTGATGATGTGTTCATTGGTATTTTTACGTAAGACTTCTCCTCCATACCAAATTTCTTCATTAAATCTCCGTGTATTTTCTTTGACTTATGAAGGTTCCATCCTTCACTGCTTCACTTGAAGTCCAAGGAAGAATGTCGCTCTCCCATCATGCTCATTTCAAATTTACTTTGCATGAGGTTTGAGAATTTTTCACACAAAATTCTTTGTTAGTGGATCCAAAAATGATGTCATCCACATATATTTGAACAAGCAAAGATACTCTTCTTGTCTTGAATTCTGAAAAGTGTTCTATCTACTTTTCCTTTTGTGAATCCATTTACGCTTAGGAATTGTGACAGAGTATCATACCATGCTCGGTGTTGCTTCAATCCATACAGGGCTTTCTTGAGTTTGTATACCTTGTCTCCAAGAGTCTTCTCGCTCAAATCCTGGAGGTTGTTCAACATACACTTCTTCTTCCAATAAGCCATTTAGAAATGCACTTTTTACATCCATTTGATATACTGAAATTCTTGTGAGTCGCATAGGCAAGAAACATCCTTATAGCTTCAATCTTGCTACAGAGCAAACGTTTCATCAAAATCTATTCCTTCTTCTTGGCAATATCCTTTGGCTACCAATCTTGCTTTGTTTCTTACCACGTAGCCTTCCTCGTTCATTTTATTTCGAACACCCATTTGGTTCCAATAACATTTTGATGTATGGGTCTTTGCACTAATTCCCATACTTTATTTCTCTCAAATTGATTCACTCTTCTTGCATGGCTTGAATCCAATGTGTGTCGCCCAATGCTTGTGACACATCTTTGGGCTCAATTTGTGATATGAAGCATGTAAACATTGCTTCTTGTTGAGTTCTCGATCTTGTCTTGACACCTTCTCTTATATCTCCAATGACAAGTTCTCGTGGATGGTCTCTCACCATCTTACATCAGTTGGAGTGAGTTAGTGGATTCAATCGACTTGAAGTCGTGTTTGTTGTGGTCACTCTCTCGTAATCACTTAGCCGCAAATTTTCCACCGTTTTTGAGATTCAAATATCTCATCTTCTTCTCAATTGATAATTCCACGGCTTCCAAAGATAGGGACTCTTCAGATGGTTGGATGATTCAAATTATCACCGACTCTTCAATGTCTTCTCCATTTATATTTGGCTCATCGAATACTACATGAATGGATTCCTCTCGTGACCATAGTTCTTTTGTTGAGTATTCTCAGGCTTTGCTTTCAAATTGAGTATCCTAAGAAGATACCTTCATCGCCTTTAGCATCGAAAGCCTTTAGATTGTCTTTGCCATTGTTGTGGATGAAGCATTTGCATCCAAATATTCTCAAGTATGCAACATTTGGTTTTCTTCCAAATTCCGATCTCATAGGAGTCTTTGTCACCGTCTATTTATCATACATCCTGTTTTGGGTGTAGCAAGTCAGTGTTGATTGCTTGACCCAAAATCTTTTTGGTAACCCCGCTTCACCTAACATGGTCCTTGCCGCTTTTTGAGGGTTCTGCTTCCTTCTTTCTCGCAACTCCATTCTCACGTGGAGTCCTTGCCGATAGTTCATGACCAATACCATTTTCAATACAATATCGAGTTATTATTCCATTTACAAACTCGGTTCCTCTCGATCTTATTTTGATAATGGTTTGACTCTTCTCGTTTTGAATCCTCTTCATCACCGTGGGTAGTTTTTGTAGAGTTTCTTTCTTCTTACACATGAAAATTGTCCATGTGTATCTTGAGTAGTCATCTACTACCACCAAGGTGTATTTCTTTCCACTTATGTCTTTGGCAGTTCCACTCACCAAATAGATCCATATAAAGCAAAAATATTCTTGTTGAGGATGGGCATGTCTTTTCTTTAAATGACGACTTGATTTGTTTTCCTTCGACATGCGTCACATATACTCTCCTTATTGATATCGAGTCCGGAAGTCCTTCCACAAGATGACTTCTTGCAAGTTTGTTGATCGTTTTGAAATTCGGATGACTCACTTTTTGTGCCACAACCAACTTGATTCAAATTGTGCTTTTGCAAGTAGACAGTCTTTGGGTGTTGCAATTGACCAATCCACTACATACATATTTTTCTCGTCTACATCCTTGCAAAGACCACTTCATTTGATTCAATATCTTTGATTTGGCATATGCCCATGTTGAATCCAACATTGTAGCCCTTGTCACAAAGTTGATCGATGCTTAGTAGATTGAAGTTTAGTCCTTCAACATATGCAACATCTGTGATTTCTAATCCATTCCTCTTGATGGATCCAATACCTCTTATTTCACCGAGCTTCATTTCCTCCAAATATGACTTTTGCTCCTTTAACTTCCTTGAATTTTGACAGATTTCTTTTATTTCTGTCATATGTCCGGAATGTACCACTATCCATGTACCGCATTCCTTGGCACTCACTTCCTTGAACCCGCAATCAAGGAAATTTAGTTTTAGGTACCCATGCTTGTCTGGGTCCTGAGGGGTTAGAGTTATAAGATGATCCAACCAACCTATAGCCAAATGATTTGACTCTAAGGGGTTGCCATCTATCAGTGCCATAATCATAATTAATCCTGGCAAATTGCTTGGGGATTCTAGGTTCATACATCTATCTCTTTTTTGTCCAGTATGCCTGCATGTATGTTTTAGCAATTGCCTTCCTTGGGTAATTGTGGTGTTTTTGAGTGTAGTGCCTAGGTGCATATGTGTGCTGATGAAAGCTCTTATGCTTTTGGAATGGCCTTTGCTGAGTTCTAGGCCTTTGCCATTTGGGCTTGTATTCCATAAGTCTAGGCTGATAGTTCACATTATTCCAATCAGCTTGGCTTGGATATTTTCTACCATTCCCATTATATGTATTTCTTTTATGGATTTTCTGGGGTTTTTGGTAGCTCTGCTTCTTCTTTACAGAGTATTTTCTGTTTGGAGTTTGCTGAGGGACTCGGCTGAATCTCTTCTCAGCTGTCCTTTCAGCACACTCAACTGGCTGTTTTCCTTTTCCTTTGTAACCAAGACCAGTTTGCTTAGTATTGTGCTTTGGAGTGAATGTGTGTGCAACATTTAGAGTTTTGGATTTTTCAGATTCTTCATGACTTGAAGATCCTTTTTCCAAAATTACTCTTGAGGTTTGACATGACATAGAGGAATTAAATCCTAAGCCTGTCTTATCTCCACATTCTCTTTGACTCATAATAAGATCATCCAATGATTTAGATGCCTTAGTGAATGAGGCAATAACATTCTTGAGGTCATTCTCCCTCTTTTCTATAGCAGCAATCTCTGCTACTAATTTAGCATTTTCAGCCTTTAAACTTTCATTTTCAACAGCTATTTGACTTAGAGTACTCAGCTCCTTAGTCAGCTTTGAGTTTTGACTTTTGAGTAGGCTGTTTTCCTCATTCAATAGTGTGTGTGAGGATTTAATATGTTCAAAATCTTTCATCATTTTGCCTAATGAATCATAAAGATCAAGAGGTGATGAAGTGTGTGTGTCACATCACTATCACTAGTGTCTCGAGTTTGTTGAGTTAGATTGTACCTCATCTTCTTGGTCTTGTTCTTTGGCCATCAAGCGGATCGGGCTTCTTCTTCGAGTCACTTGAGTAGTCACCTTCATCAGCTTCTCTCGAATCACCGTCTCTCTTGACTTAGTTGTTTTAGCATCTCTGCAGCCATCATTGCCTTTTTCTTTTCTTGTCTTCTTTCTCAAGACCTTTCTTTCTTCTTCATCATCCTCGTATTTGCCGACTACAGGATATGGGCAATCCATGGCATAGTGACCTGGTTGTCTACAGTTCCCAACATAGATATTCAGCCTTTTGATCACTCTTTCCATTCTTGAGTTGTCACCTTTTGATACTCAATTCTTTGATGATCTGTTCTCTTGGTTGGCTTGTCTTCCCTTGATTTGGAGGAGCCGAGTGTCTTCTCGAGGATTCACCCTTTCCTTTCTTGTAGTTCTTATTGAAGAACTTGTTGAATCTTTTGACCATCGTGGCTATTTCTTCCGGGGTCAATGACTTCTTTGACCTCGCTCTCTTCCCATCTTTAACCATTAGAGCAAATTGTTTTGGGGTACAACTGTCTCTTCCTGGTCTTTTTTCTTCTCGGCAAACTCGTAGGCTTTGAGGTCCGAGAATAGTTCATGGTTGGATGTCTTTGATAGGTCCATGGAATGTCTCGAAGGCCATGACCTTCATTTCCCATTCACCGAACACTTTTTTAGGATTTTCATACACATTTCCTTCGTGTATATTCCTTTCCAAGTGCATAACTCATTTGTGATTTCTCAGAATCGAGCATCCAGTTGATCCAGGTTTTCTCCCGAGATCATTTTGAAGTTCTCAAATTTTTGTACAAACACCGATAGTTTGTTTTCTTTGATTTGCTCGAGCCTTCACAAATCAATGTCACTTTGTCCTGCATTTCCTTAGCCGTTTTGCAAGATTTGACTTTATTGAACATGGCCTTGTCCAAGGTTTTGTACAGATGTCCTTGGCTACATTGTCCAGTTGTACCTTTTTCTCGTCATCATTTGTCCACTCGCTTGGTTTTTCAACCATTCAAAGCCGCAACTCTTCTCCTTCACCGCAACTCTTCGCAAACCGTGTTCACCTTTAATATTTGCAGAGGCCCATCTTCTATCACTATCCACATCTCATCATGTAATGCTTTGATAGATGAGCCTCGTATACGAATTTTCCAATCATCAAATTCTTCAATAGTGAACATAGGAATGCGTGTTAGATTTGCTTCCATGATAATAACTTTTAATGATAGAAAAGAATTTTGAAATCTTAAGTACTAAAGCAGACTTTGAAAAGTTTGGAGATCTAGTTCAAGAACTGGTGCGGAGGGTTCAATGAACCAACCGCCCGATACCACTTGTAGGTCCCAAGGGGTGTAAGTGTAAGGTTTAGAAGGGGGTTGAATAAACCTTACCCAATTTTCGATTTAGTCCTTTTAAATCTACTGAGTTCTACACACCGTGTCCTTGATGGACAATCGAGTTAGTCACTTCAAGAGAGTTAATCGCTCAACAACTCACCGAGTGTTAATAGAGTAACTCACCGTTGGCTATAATTTGACTCAACCGTGGTTTTGTTTTTACAAGACTTAACACCCTTAAGTTTGATTAAGCAAGTTTTTACAAATTGATTTAGTACTTATAAATTATCAAATGGATAGCAAATTTATCAAAGAGATATAAGCCGTTAAAAGTGCAGAATTTAAATGTTTGAAATGTAAATGACACAATAAAATTTTTATAGAGGTTCAAGATGGGGTAATTCTTCTACTCCTCTCTTCTCCAACTCCCGGAGGAATCCACTAGGTAATGATCGCTTTACAAAGTGGTAATAGTCCGTATACAAGTCTTGATCACAACAAATGACTTGATCCTTTGGGACTCGATGAGACGCCCGATCACTCACCGCTTCTCGTGCGACTCGAAACTTCTTCACAGGGCAAATGCCTTTGCTACTACTGACTCACTTGCTTAAGCACTTTGGATTTGATCACGAAGCCCTCCAAAAGCTTAAGACTTGGTTCACCTTGAGCCTTTCTACAATCCTTCCGGAATGTAGACCCCTTGTTTTCGAGATTTTCCTCTTCAATTGATTGAAGTTCTCTTTCCTTCACAAAAAGGTAAGTGTTGGATTGATGTACTTCAAATGTAGGCTTGAGGATTGAGAATGTTTTAGTTTTGATAAGCTTGTATATCTCACGTGTGTGTCATTCATCCTACTTCTCAAACAAACTCCTCACCTTTTTATAGTGAACTTTCAAAAATTTTCCCGTTGAAGAGATAGGCTCATTTTTGAAAGTCACTTTGCATCGTTGGCTTGCGCTTCTTGGAATTGCCATTTCCTCGTATGAATTGTTTTATCACCTTTTCGAGTTCGACACGGTGTAGTGCTTCCCATTGGTTCATTTCTTTTGCACGCTTGGGGACTCGAGCACTCCAAGAAAGGTGGTATGGAGATATTACTTGTTTAAGTAAATCTCTTGATTTAACTGGCAACGGTTCTTTTACGCTTATCTCGACTTGACCGCATTTCCTTGCTTTCCCCAGGTGACTTAGAGTCAACTTCCAATCATTGGATGACTCTTCTCACTTCAACTTGAGACTTGGCTTCTCTTGAGTTGACTTGATGATGTTCCACTCACCGCATCTCACCGCTTCTTCATCGAGTTCTGTCATTTTTCTTCTTTGCCGTACTCACTGTCTCTCAAAGAGTTTTCCTTCAAGTCTTCGCTTGTCTTCTTGCATGTTAGGGCGTAGGCGACTTAACTCACTTGGCCACTCTAATTGTTACAATACACTTTACTGACAAAATTGTGGTGCCAACTTTCTATTCTAAGTTTTACATGTCATTCATCAAAATCTAAACAATAAAATTCCTAACAATTTCCCCCTTTTTGATGATGCCAAAACTTAAATTATTCAAAGATGCAAACAACAATGATACATACAGATAGTGTATTGACATAGAATGTATGCGCAAAATCAATTCTTTTTATTGATCATATCATTCTTGTTCCTCAACACAATCAAGCAAAGGTGTATCAGAGCACATAATTGTCCATACTGAAAATAAAGAATTTATAACTTTATTACAGAAGACTTACATTGTATGTATTTACATAATAAAGTACACGAAGGGGTGGACAACAACACTTCATCTTCTTCGCTGTCTCCTTCTTTCGTCTTGATCAGCATCTTCTTCTCTTCTTCTCTTTGTTCTCGTCATCAGCTGCCTTCTTTTTCTTCTCATATGCTTTTCTTGCGCCTTCATCTATTCTTATTCTTTCCTGTCTCTCCCGCCATAGCCGAGTTTGTCTTTTGTTTTCTTCTTCTATTCTTTTTGCATACTCAAATACGTTAGTTTTAGCCACTCGCAAATTTGCCACTTGGTCAAGCCCAAATTTCAAGAGATCCCTCCTTTCTTCCCCGGATCTACGTATTCTATGTCCTTGGGCGAGAGGCCTGGTCCTCAAGCTTCTTCCTCCACCTCGCCGCTTCTTCCTCTACCTCCTCGGGCGTATCTTTGATCGAGTCTTCTTCTTTCCAAATGAGTGCCACGGAGTGACCAAAGAGAGCGATCAGGTTGTCTGCGCCTATCAGCCTTTTTCACATAATGTGAGACCCTTTTCCCAAGATAGGTCCCAAGCTTGAGCCATGGACATATTTGCAAAGTATCCCTCGACTCGAGCGTTTTGAATTCATCGACTGATCGTGGCTCTGTCCCAACATCTGAGATGGCATAGGTGTCTATGTCAACTGGAATGCCTCCATGTTCTTTCAAGATGTTCATCACCCTGGCATCCATTCTTCCTTCCACTTCCTTCATCCCTGCTTCAATTGATTTTCTCTTCTCGGCCATAGATACAAAGTGTTGGAGTGGCGAGTCACCGGGAGTTTGCTGCTTATAATGTCAGCTGTGACAGGACCTTGTTGGGGGGTTTGTGCAATCATCAATGTCACATCTGTTGATCCTTCCCCCTCAACATTCATCAAAATCTAAACAATAAAATTCCTAACAGATACAATTAAGCATTCTTTCAATTCATTTGTGGCCCAGATCACCAAACCCATTTTAGAAGCCCATTTAATATACTTACTATATATATAGTTATTTCCATATTTGGAAATAACTAGAAATTGGAAACTATCTAATCCTGGTAAAAACTTCACTCTCTCATCCTTCAGCTTTTCCCACTACAACATAAATGACATTAGGTAACACAAATTTTGTAGCACTTTTTACATAAGGTGCATATGTAACACATGTTTGTAACACTTTTTACATTATAATATTTATGTAACACTTTTGTAGCACTTTATCAATATGTAACGCTTATATGTAACACTTTTAAATAAGTAACACTTTTTAAGTATCACTTTTTTTGTTATTTCTTTTGTAACGCAAATAAATATCACTTTATTTAAGAAGTACTCTTGGCAACAATATATTTTATTAATTGTAAAACTTTTTAGGCTATATTATAACACAAAATTATATATCTATCATTAAATCATATCAATGATTTATTTAATTAATTGATGTCACAAAATAGGTGAAGACAAAAAAAAATCACCAAACCTAAAAATATAGACCTCATGTACTCTGTTTATTTTTTTTTACTGATTTTTTGTTTTCTTTTTATAAAATATTTTAGTTTTGATTTTATTTTTTATTTCTTATGGAGGTAATCAATTACGTCGTAATACCGACGGAAAATGCGCTTGTATGTATTTTATTATTATTTATTTATTTTTTAATTTTTACTAACGGAGACCAATTTCATCGTTAACCTTTTTTTATTTATTTTTATTTTTAAAAATAAATTACCAATGAAAATTCATGTTTTCGGTAATTACTTGGGAATTTTTTCTATCGGTAAATTATTTTTGCATTATTTATTTATTATTTAATTTTTTAACTGTTAGAACTTTTTTATCGGTCCGTAAATTTATTTTATATTTTTATATAATTTTTATTTTTACCGATTGGATATTGATCAGTCGATCAATTTATTTTATATATGTTTTATATTTTTAATTTTTTGTGTCCTTTAATATATAACATAATATGGTTTCAAACTTTATACTTTGTAATATAAAATTTGATATATACAGTGTATAATATAATTTAATATACATATTATATAATACAATCTTTATTATATAAAATATATTATATATACATATAATATAATTTTTATATAATTTTAATATATATATATATGTGTATATATAAAACAAAGCAAAAGTTGTAATAAGAATCAACTTAGCTTAGCGGCAAACTGTCACTTTCAAACATAATAGGTCGTGTGTTCGAATTTACTTGGAGGCAAAAAATAGTATTTCTACGAAGTGTTAGAAAAACAATGTTACATAAGATTCATATGTAACACTTTAGAAGTATTTAAAGTGTTACAAATATAAAAAGTGTTTATGTAACACTTTAGAAATATTGCTTCAAAGTGTTACCAATAGAGAACTTAATGTAACACTTAGAAAACGTGTCACTAAAAACTAATAAAAGTGATACCTTAGACTATAGGTAGCATGGGCAAGTGCATCACCATAAAACTGCTACCTATTGTCTATAATAATATTTTATGGCCATTAGGTAACATTTTTAGGTGTTACCTAATATCATTTATGTTGTAGTGTCCGGTGGATGTCCGGTCGCCGGCCACCAGGCCACCACCACGTCGCCGCCGGCCACCGGCCATTGGTAGTGAAAATTAACAAACCATACCTTATCTGAACCCTTTCGCATCGTTCCAAATCTGAAGTCGGAATTTCGATTTGAGTCCCCGTTCGCGGGCAAATCGCCGATAAAGTTAAAATTTTAAAATCTTTGACTCTAGATCTACAGAGATCCGACTGTTGGATATTCATAAACCTTATACCGTTAGAAAGCTCATTCAATTAGGTTTCTAACGCCACCTCCCAATCTCAGATCAGAGCTCTAGATCGCCGACAAATCATCGGAGACGTCTCTAAAAACCCTTATCCTGAATTCACCGGTGCCGCCATATTTGACCGCAGATTCCCGGCGATCCACCGGACCAACATTTATGCACCTTAGACCGTTCTCTTCGTCTCTTGAGGGGCTTCAAATCTACTAATCAATTTTGTGATTGGAGTTTGTTTCCGCCGTGAATGGAAGTTGAAAATTTTACCAAATTTTGTTCTATTTTTGCCATTTTTTTTATGTCTTCCCCATTTTGCTCTTTTACTCTCTCCGTTCACGTCGCCGGAGGCCACCATGTCAGGTGTAGGAGGTGTATGGGGGTTGGGTTGAGGTGGTGGTAAGTGGAGGCGACGCTCGGAGCGCCGCCGCTGTGTGCGTGAGTTGTGTGTGCGTGTGTCACGTGTATTTTCCAGTCAGAAATGGCCAGAAATGGTTAGGGGTTGGGTGAGAGAGTTCCCCAGCAACGAGGACTGCTGGTTTGGGGCTGCGTCAGGGGTCGGGACGGTGGAAAACGGTGGTGTTGATGTGAAGGAGTGAAAGTTGGAAGTATTGGGGAGGCCAAACAGAATTTGAAATTGTTTTGGACTTGTTTGCAATTTTTGAAAACTTCTGTTTGACCCCTTCCAAGTTTCACTTTTGTCCTCCCAAATCAGCTTATCTAAAAATTCCAGAATGACCCCCAATATTTTGAACTAATTTTCCAAATTCACTGAACTACCCTAAACCTTTTTAATTAAAATTCTTTAAGTCCTAACTTTCTCGTTTTCAACCAGAAAGAGGTCAAACGAACTCCGATTGAGCTCCAATTTGAACCATATTCTCGTTATACCCTTCTCATACGCAAGGTCTATTCAAAATCATAATATTACCCCTCAATCTTCCAACTTCAAGAAAAGGAGACCCCAACATCCAAATGCCCCCAAATTTTAAGGATAGATTTCTCTAGTATATTTAAATTATTATATACTATTATATTTCCATTCCAGGTTTCTAAGTCATATTATACTATTTTGTGTAGGAAACGAAAATGAGCCCGGGAACTAGCACTTACATCTTGCACAATCATTTTGCACATCAAAAAGGTGGGTTACCTTTACACTTGTTGGGAAATTTATTGTTTAGATTTTGATGAATGCCATGTAAAACTTAGACTAGAATGTTGGCACCCCATTTTCTTTGTAATTCTTATTGTAATAGATAAGGCTGTATAAGCTGAGTCAAGTCAGCTATGCCTGGAAATACAAGAAGTCAACTGAAGATGTGAAGTGAAGACTCTGCTAAGGAACAGCTGAGTATGGACAAGAAAGAAGACCAATGACTCGACTAAAGGAGTATCGGCTGTGAGACAGCTGTGAGAAGAGTCAGTTAAGTCAACCCAAGAAGCCAAGTCAAGTTGAAGTGACAGATGAGTCTTTCAATCATTGGAGCAGACTCAAGTCACCTGGGGAAAAGGCAGCTGCAAGGAGGAGTTAACTGAAAAGAATCCATTGCACAAAAGTCAAGAACATTACTTAAATAAGTAATACTTCCATGATGCCATGTCTTAAAGTGCTCAGTCCCAGAAGCGTGCAAAAGGAATAAACCAATGGGAAACACTGCACCTCGTGTCAGATTCTGAAAAGTTGAACATTCATTTAATACAAGGAAAGGTCTACATCTCAAGATTGAAGACCAAGAAAAGACAAGCCAACGAACACAAGTGACTTTTGAAAATCAGCGTATCTCTTCAACGGGCACATTTTTGAAAGTGCACTATAAAAGGCTGAGGAATCACTTTGAGAAAAGGTGACCTGAACCTAGCACACCTGAGATAACAAGCAACATTTATACTGTAACCTGCAAAATATTCTCAAGTTATTCAAGCAAAATCCTCAAGCCTAAATCTCGAAGGAAATCGATCCAACACTAAGCTGTGAAGGAAAGACAACTTCAAACTGTTGAAGATGAAACTTTTGAAGAATCAAAAGGGGTCTACATTCCAAGGAGGATTGTAGGAAGGTTCAAGGTCGAACCAATCTTAAGTTATTGGAGGGCTTCGTGATCAAATCCAAGAAGCTTGAGAAAGTAAGTCAAGTAGCAAGAGCGCAGCCCGCCAGAAAAGATCTTTGAGCCGGACGAGAAGCTAGTTGTGTGATCAAGGCATCTCCGTGATCGAGTCCCAAAGGAGCAAGTCACCGTGGTGACCAAGACTGTATCTCGGGACTGATAACCACTCTGTAAATTGATCATTACTTAGTGGATTCCTCCAGGAGTTGGAGAAGAGAGGAGTAGAAAAATTACCCCATCTTCGAACCTCTATAAAAATTATTGTGTCATTTACATTTTAGCATTTTATTTCTGCATACTCGTTTAATATCTGCTGATAATTTGCTATCCAACTGATAATTAACAAAGTACTAAAACCAAGTGTTAAAATAAAGTTAAATCAAATTCAAGGGTGTTAAGTCTTCCGCTGAAAAACTCATCACAACCACGTTAAGGTTTAGTCTAAATAGTTGAGTTATTCTATCAACAGCTCTTTCGAGTCTGTTGAGTGGCTAACTCTGCTGATTAACTAAATTATCTGTCCCTCAAGGACTTAGCTGTGTAACTAACTCTGTAATATTTTAAAAGGCCTAAAATCGAAAAGTTGGTAAGGTTTATTCAACCCCCCCTTTTAAACCTTACTCACACCCTTTGGGACCTACAAGTGGTATCAGAGCGGTTGGTTCATTGAGCCTTCTGCACTGGTTATTGAACTAGATCTCCAATCTTTCAAAGAAATTTCTTTTAACACTTGTTCTTTCAAAAGCCATTTTTATTCAGCAAAGTTATTATCATGGAAGCAAATTTGACACGCATTCCTAATTTCACTATTGAGGAGTTTGATGACTGAAAAATTCGTATGTAGACTCATCTATCTGCTTTACATTGACAAAATGTGGCTAGTGATAGAGGATGGGCCACTGCAAATATTGAAAGTGAACACGCCAAGGAGAGCAAAAAAGTGCAGGGAAGAAGTTGTGTGGCTGAGGCAAGACCAGCCTTAGTTGAAAAACCAAGTACTGAATGGACTAATGATGACAGAAAGAGATACAATTTGGACAATGTGGCCAAGGATACTCTACAAGACTTTGGACAAAGCAATGTTCAATAAAGTCAAGTCATGCAAAACAGCAAAAGAAATCTGGGATAAACTAACTTTAATTTGTGAATGATCAGAGCAAATTAAAGAAAAGAAATTATCTATTGTTGTTCAAAAGTTTGAAAACTTTAAAATGCTTGCAGGTGAGACAATGGATCAGCTGGATGCTAGATTCACTGAAATTACAAATGAGCTCTCATCACTTGGAAAGGAATACACACAAAAGGAGATGTGTATGAAGATTCTAAGGAGCCTCCCAGCTGAATGGGAAATGAAGACCATGGCTCTAAGGCACTCGATGGACCTATCAAAAACATCCAATCATGAACTATTCTCAGACCCCAAAGCTTATGAATTCGAGCTGAGAAGAAATGATCAAAAGGAGACAGCTGTACCCAAAACAGTTGCACTTATAGTCAAGGATGGGAAGAGAGCTGAAGTTAAGGAAACCATTGACCAAGAAGATATTGCCCTTATGGTTAAAAGATTCAACATGTTCTTCAACAAGAACTATAAAAGAAACAAAGGTGAATCCTCCAGGAGACATTTAGCTCCCTCAAAGTCAAGGAAAGATAGGCCACCCAAGAGAGTTGAGCATCAAAAGTTTAAATATCAGAGAGTTGATAACCCAAGAACGGAAAGAGCTGATCAAAGAGTTGAGAACCTGTGTTGGAACTGTAGACAACCAGGACACTTTGCTATTGATTGTCCATACCCAGTAGTCAATAAATACAAAAATGAAGAAGAAAGAAAAGTCTTCAGAGAAAGAAGACAAGAAAAGAAAAGGGCTATGTTGGTCGCTCGATCACGAGACAAATAAGGCAAAAGAAGAAAAGAGACTTTCGTAAAGTAGTGAAGATAACTACTCAAGTGATTCTGAAGAAGGAGCAATGATCTGTCTAATGGCTAAAGAACGAGATCAACCTGACCAAGAAGATGAGGTACACTCTAACTCATCTCACTCAGATTCTAGTGATAGTGATTGTGACACACACACTTCATCACCTACTGATCTTTATGATTCATTAGGCAAAATGATGAAAGACTTTGAGCACCTTAAATCCTCACACACACTATTAAACGAGAAAAACAGCTCAGCTCAAAATCCAAAACTCACAGCTGACTAAGGAGCTGAGTACTCTAAGTCACATAGCTGATGAGTACAAAGAGCTGAAGGCTGAGAATGCTAAACTATTAGCAGAGATAGTTGTTATAGAAAAGAGGGAAAATGATCTCAAAAATGTGATTGCATCATTTACAAAGGCATCCAAATCATTGGATGACCTTATTATGAGCCAAAAAGAGTGTGGAGATAAGACAGGCATATGATTCACTTCCTTTGTGCATAGTCAATCTCCCAGAGTGATCTTGGAAAAAGGATCTTTAGGTAATGAAGCATCTCAAAAGTCCAAGACACCAAATGTTGCACCCACATTCACTCTAAAGCACAATCACAAACAAACTGGCCTTGGATATAAAGGAAAAGGAAAACAACCAGTTGAGTATGCTGAGAGGACAGCTGAGAAGAAATCTAGCAGAGTTCCTCAGCAAACTCCAAATAGGAAGTACTCTGTAAAGAATAAATAGAGCTACCAAAAACCCCAGAAGTCTTATCAAAGAAACACATATGATGGGAATGGTAGAAACTACCCGAGCCAAGCTGATTGGAATAATGTGAAATATTTGCAAAGACCTATGGAATATAAGCCCAAATGGCAAAGGCCTAGAACTCATCAAAGGATATTCCAAAGGCAAAAGAGCTATCATCAGCACACATATGCACCCAGGCACTACACTCAGAAATATCACAACTATCCAAAGAAAGCAATTGCTAAAACACATACACAGTCATACAGACAAAAGAGACAGTTGTATGAACATAAAGCCCCCAAGCAATTTGCCAAATTAAGCTATGATTATGCCACAAATAGATGGCAACCTCTTAGAGTCAGATCATTTGGCTATAGGTTGGTTGGATCATCTTACAGCACTAACCCCTCAGGACTCAGACAAGCATGGGTACCTAAAAACTAATTTCCTTGATTGCAGGTTCAAGGAACATCTGAGTGCCAAGGAACCTGGTACATGGATAGTGGTTGTTCCAGACACATGACAGGAAACAAGAAAATTTTGTCAAAATTCAAGGAGATTAGAGGCGCAAAAGTCATATTTGGAGGAAATGAAGCTCCAGGGGAAATAAGAGGCACTGGATCCATCAAGAAAAATAGATTAGAAATCACAGATGTTGCATATGTTGAAGGCCTCAACTTCAACCTGTTAAGCATCAGCCAACTCTGTGACAATGGCTATAATGTTGGATTCAATATGGGAGTGTGCAAAATTAAAGACACTAAATCAAATGAAATAGTGTTGCAAGGATCCATACAAAAAAACATGTATGTGGTAGAATGGTCGACTGCCACACCAAGCACTTGTCTGTTAGCAAAAAGTACAACCGAATCAAGTTGGCTGTGGCATAAGAAGCTGAGTCATCTGAACTTCAAGACAATCAACAAGCTTGCAAGGAGTCATCTTGTAGAAGGATTGCCAGACTCAGTGTACAAGAAGGAAAGTGTTTGTGATGCATGCCAGATGGGAAAGCAAATCAAATCATCATTCAAAGAAAAGTCAAGTTCATCTTCAACAAGAATATTGCATCTGTTGAATATGAATTTATTTGGTCCAGTTGAGCCAGCTAGCATAAGTGGAAAGAAATACACCTTAGTGGTGGTGGATGATTATTCAAGATATACATGGACAATATTTATGTCCAAAAAGAAGGAAACCTTGTACAAATTACCTCAGTGAGTTCAAAATGAGAAGAGTCAAACCATTATAAAGATAAGGTCTGATAGAGGAACTGAGTTTGTCAATGGGATAATAACTCAGTATTTTGTTGAAAATGGTATTGCTCATGAGTTATCTGCAGCAAGGACTCCACAACAGAATGGAGTAGCAGAAAGAAGGAACATAACTCTCATGGAAGTTCCGCAAGGACCATGTTAGTGCCGGATTGCCTAAGAGATTTTGGGGTCAAGCCATAAACACTGCATGCTATACTCAAAATAGATGAATGATTAATAGACAGCTGACAAAAACTCCCTATGAAATTTGGACAGGGAGAAAGCCAAACGTTGGGTACTTTAGAATATTTGGATCTAAATGCTTTATCCACAACAATGGCAATGATAATCTAAAGGCTTTTGATGCTAAAGTTGATGAAGGTATCTTCTTGGGATACTCAGTTGAAAGTAAAACCTATAGAGTGCTGAACAAGAGGACTATGGTCACAGAAGAATCCATTCATGTGGTTTTCGATGAACCTAATGTGAATGGAGAAGATATTGAAGAGTTAGCTGATAAGCTGAATCAACCAACTTTGCAAAAGAGTCCCTATGTTGAAGTCAAGTCGAGCAATCAATCAAGATGAAGATGAGACAAAATCGAGTCTCAAAGACAACCGAAAATCTGCAGCTTAAATGAAAATGAAAGAGCTGCTCAAGACAACACAACTGCAAGACGACTGAACCCAGCTGATTTACTTCAACCTGATGTGAGATGGCTGAGAGACCATCCACCAGAGCTAGTCATTGGAGATGTGAGAGATGGTGTGAGAACCAGATCCAGAACTCAACGAGAAGCAATGTTCCCAAGTATTGGATGACACACATTGGATTCAAGCCATGCAAGAAGAACTGAATCAGTTTGAAAGGAACAAAGTATGGAAATTGGTGCAAAGACCAATCCATCAAAATGTCATTGGCACAAAGTGGGTATTCAGAAACAAGATGAATGAAGAAGGTTCTGTGGTAAGAAACAAAGTAAGATTGGTATCTAAAGGGTATTTCCAAGAAGAGGGAATAGATTTTGATGAAACATTTGCTCCTGTTGCAAGATTAGAAGCAATAAGGATATTTCTTGCCTATGCTGCACACAAGAACTTCATTGTATATCAAATGGATGTGAAAAGTGCATTTTTAAATGGATTGTTGGAAGAAGAAGTCTATGTTGAGCAACCTCCATGCTTTGAGTAGAATACCATTGGAGATAAAGTGTACAAGCTCAAGAAAGCTCTATATGGATTGAAACAAGCACCTAGAGCATGGTAAGATACATTATCTCAATTTCTGACAGATAATGGATTCACCAAAGGCAAAGTGGATAGAACACTCTTCAGAATTCAAGATGGGGAGAGTATACTGCTTGTTCAAATATATGTGGATGATATCATTTTTGGATCCACAAACAAAGAGCTGTGTGATAAGTTCTCAAACCTCATGCAAGGTAAATTTGAAATGAGCATGATGGGAGAGCTGACATTCTTCTTAGGACTTCAAGTTAAACAGCTGAACGATGGAACTTTCATAAGTCAAACAAAGTACACTAGAGATTTAATGAAGAAATTTGGTATGGAAGAGAAGTCTTCTGTCAAAATACCAATGAACACATCAGTCAAGATGGACATGGATGCAAATGGTAAACATGTAGATCAAACAAGATACAGAGCACTCATTGGATCACCGCTCTATTTAACAGCAAGCGGGCCAGACATCACCTTTTCAGTAGGTGTATGTGCAAGATTTCAGTCTGCACCAAAAGAAAGCCATATGACTGCAGCTAAGAGAATCCTAAGATATTTGAAGGGATGCCAAGAAGTTGGCTTATGGTATCCAAGGAAGGTGGATTCAAGCTTATTGGTTATTCAGACTCTGACTATGCTGGATGTAGAGTTGACAGGAAGAGTACTTCAGACACATGTCAAATTCTTGGAAACAGATTGGTTTTCTGGTTTAGCAAGAAGCAAAACTCAATTGCCACATCCACAGCTGAAGCAGAGTACATAGCTGCGGGCAGCTATTATGCCCAAGTTTTATGGATGAGACAACAACTGAGAGATTATGAAATTGAAGAAAAAGAGATTCCAATTATGTGTGATAACACAAGTGCTATGGCAATCACTCAGAATCATGTGTTGCATTCAAGAACAAGGCACATTGATGTCAGATATCATTTTATAAGAGATCATGTTGAAAAGAAAGACATCACTTTGGAATATATCTCAACTGATAAACAGTTAGCTGACATATTCACCAAACCCCTTTGTGAATCAAGATTTGAAGAGCTTAAGCATGACCTGGGGTTAATTGAGCTGAGTTGACACTCAGAAGACTCAATGAGAAGAGATGAAAACGTGAAAAGATGAAAATAGGACAAGTCTCATGAATCAGCCAAGTGAATCATCCGCATCGGGAAGTCAGTTGTATATATCGAGTTAGCTGACAGCTGAGTCATTATACGAAAGGAGAAAAGAAGTGTTGAGTCACTTGTGGAATAAGCTGAATCATTTATGAACTAAGTGACAAAAACGCAGTCGTTTTTAATGAGCGGGAATGTTTTAAGGATGACATCAGCGTAATTATGACAGGTACAGTCAAAAGCTGCACAGTAAGCATATGATTGGATATAAATGTTGCCGCATTAAATGCGAGCAATTAAATGCAATGTGACGTGCTAAATCTGAGCCGTTGATCTCAATCAAAATTCAAAAACCGAAAACACGTCCTTTCATAACCCTTATATACTCATTCCTTCAGTTTTCTCTCTCACACTTAAAAACTGTTCATCCTCAAACATTCGAAAGCAAGTCTCTTTTCTCTCGAAAACCCTACAAGTTCTCAAGTCAGTTTACAAAGTTTTGTTTGGTAAAACTCACTAAAATGGCACCAGCACATGATTTCACAAAGCTCGCAAAGCAACACACAGGATCAACTTTGGATTTTGAAGGGATGATAAAACAGGGTTCCGATGAAACCCTTGTGAAAAAGATTGCGGATAAAATCAAGAAATTCGGACCGAAACCCTTCACGATGGAATATCAGATGACATATGTTGAAAAAGTTGCCCAATTCTATGTTAACGCCGAGGTGCAGGACGAAGGGATTAAGTCCTCCGTCCACCGCAAGGACATATTAATCATTGCTAGGGACCTTGCGGAGCACTGTTTACTGCCGTCGGAAGGCATACCGGAGATATATGAAGCCGATTTCAACTTGGCTGCTGCATGGAAGGAAGTAGCCAAACCCTAGTGTGCTGCGAAAGTGATCTACACAGCTGAGAAGAAGATGCTAAAGGACGATTATCATAAATTGATGGATATCATCGCCAAATGTGTAGACATGAAGTTTGGAAGCTTCAATCAGTTGTCCAAGACCAAGCTGGTCGTCATGGCTGCGATCATGCAAGGGAAGAAAGTTAATTGGGCTGAGTTTGTATACAGCAGACTCTGCTAGAACGTTGTGAATAAATCTTTCAAGGAAGATGGATCCTTTGGAGGATCACTTGGTTATGGCCTAGTCATTGGCCATTTGATGGAGGTGAAGGGTGTTCCCCTTCGACATGGAAAATCATTCCATGTCAACAAGAAGATGTTCCGGGCCAACCTTTCAGGAGCACAGAAGAGAGCCCATGCGAAGAGGGCGGACACAAGTGAGGGGGAATCAGCTGACCCCGAGGAAACAGTTGTTGTCTCCCCTCCCAAGAAGAAAGTTGCCCCTGCAGCTGCAAAGAAGAAAGCTGCTCCTGCAGCAAAGTAGAAAGACGCACCTACCCCTGAAGTTGAATCGCATACCCCTGCAGCCGTGTCTCCTGCCCCTGCAGCCGCGGTGGAGAAGGAACCCTTAATACCTTCTCCAGGAATTAAGAAGAAGAGGACTCCCAAGGCGAGAAGGGCAGCTGCCTCTAAGGCAACTCCAAAGGCCTTTACCTCGAAGAACCGGAGGAAGTAGAACCAGACATTTCTCTAGTGAAAACTAAGAGAAAAAGAAGATTCACCAAGCTCTCGGAGCTTGAAAAGACAGCAGAGTCTGCTACTCAGCTGGAGAAAATCTCTGAGACTGCTGAAGAAGTGCAGTCTCCAGAAGTTATTGAAGAAACAACCAAGTCTGCTGAGGATAGTCAGCAGAGGCAAGTCAAAGACCCCGTTGTGGACAGAACAGCTGAGGATGAAGAAGTGGCGGAGACAGCAGAATCCCCTACTGAACGGACTGTGTCTCCACCTGCCTTAGATGCTGCTGAAGGTGAAGAGCAGCAGAGTATGTTGCCTTCCATTCCTGAAAAGGAAGGGCAACAAGGAGAGGATGAAGTTGATGATATATTCATGTATTCTCCATTATACCCAGACATCTAGAGTCGTCTGCGAGAGTGGAGGAAATGGAAGCTGAGTCACTCAAGGGTGCAGTTTGAACACCCTGAGTATATTGAGGAAGAAGAGGGGCTTTTCAAGCTTCTTGAGATTGACACTGTACTTTAGGCCCTGGATGAGGATAACTGCATAAATATGCTGCAAACTCGTAAGGAGCAAGAAGAAGCCAGAGCAGCTGAGGAAGCCTAAGCTCGTGAGAAAGCCAACATTTGTCCTCTCACTGGAACCATCGACCATACTCATCCTCACATTGATATGCTTTCGGGAAGTGATGAGGACATGGATCCTGTTGTTGCATAGGAGAAGTCCAATATACATCAAGTCATGCGGGAATCCAAATTGATGCATGAGCAACAGCTGAAGAAAGGACCAGGAGAGTCTTCTAAATCTCAGCTGGAGATTGATCCGTTGGGAGTGGTACAACAGATTGCAACAATTATTGCTGCAACCACATCCCCAGTTCACTCAGAGAAAGGATCCAAGGGACTTGGCGATGACACTGGGAACTTGGGCACCCAAGTTGAGCCAACCCCTGTTGAAGGTGTCTTACCACCTGCCTCCACGGCTGAACACTCAATGGAAACAGCCGGGAGTCTGGAGCAGAGTGAACCCCCATCAGTCACTCAGTTGGTGTGCCAGCTGAGGGGGAAACTCACTCCACTGTAGCTAGGTCGGAGGATGTTGCAGATGACTCCACTATGAAGGAAGGAGGCGAAGTGGAGAAAGAAAAAGAAAAAGAACAACAACAAGTTGTCACTAACGAAGCTCGGACAGTTGAGTCTATCCCAGCGGAAGTGCCAACAGCTTTGCAGGCTGAGGACACTGGCACAGGATGAAAATGCCCTGGGAGTTAACACTCTGGGCACTGAAAGTGCAATCCAATGGGTTGAGACTCCTTCGGATGCCAATGTCCAAGACCCTAAGACAGCTGTGTCTGTCGAAGGGAATGTAGAAGGCCTTTCAGAAGTTGAGACTGCTAAAGGTATTGAAGGCCCGAGGGAGGTTGAGACTTCCCTGGGTAAAGAGAAAGAAATGCAGAACATTCCTCCTGTTCACATTGAAGAATCTGAGAAGGAGATAAGTGCACTTCATGATTCCCAAGACAACCCTGATATATCATTTCTGGGATCTGAAGATGAAGCTGAGTCCACCCCTGTTGCACATCACAAGGACCCAACTTAGGATGTTCTTCCGCAGACGAGTCAGCCAAGTTTCAAAGCTGCTCGTCAAACATTCAACTTTGATGATGAACCAAGTCCCCAGGTTCCATCATCTTCCGATGACGTTGTTGATACAGCCGAGGACCAGTCTACTCAATTGGAAAAACCTACTGAGACCGAAGAAGCTGTTAAGACAGCTGAGGCTCAGTCAGCTGGGCAAAAACTTTCAACTGCCCTAGCTGCCACAACTTTCAACTGCCCTAGCTGCCATAACTTCAACAGCGCAGGCTACCAAAGATGAAGCAGTAACGACCTCTCGTATGATTTCATATGTACGAGACGATGCATTTGAAGAGGTCTTCCCATTTTCAATCAGGCTACCTGCTCTAGGGGAAGAAACTGCAAAAGAACAGAAAAAGTACTCTGCACGAGAAGAACCCATCATCCCTACAGACTCCATTGTGCCAGCAGAATTCGATTCCGACGTTGAATGGCCGCCAGCTAAATCGGGAGTGACAGCTAAAATCCGTGAAGTCTTCAAGAAGATCTGTGGGGAGATTGAGAGGATCGAACGGCATTAGGCCTCATTGGACATGTGGCTGGACAATCGAGATGCTACCTTCACAGCCGACTTGAGAGGGATAGTGATAAAAATCAGGGAGTGGTGTCAGCAGCAGTCTGCAATGCGTCTCGAACAAGTTCGTTACTTCAAGGCACTCTATAACAGAATGCTTGTTTGGAGCGCAGACAATGCTGACATGAAGCAGAGAATGCAGGAGTGCATTGAGAGGTTGCATGCCTCTCACAAAACCGAAATGGAGCTGCTACAGGAGTTCCAGAAGAAAGAAATTATGCGCCTTCAGGAGACTATGAATGCCAAATTCAGCCTCCTCATGGCTGAAATGTAACTAGTTACAGCTGAGTCGAAGGCCACTCATTTTGAATTTCGTACAGACTATGCCGCAGCAGACTCCAAGCAGAATTCCGCTTTAAACCGCCTTGATTTCATGCTCGCAAGCATGTTTCCAGGGGTTCCTCTCTCCTTTGATGATACCAAAAAGGGGAAAGAGGAATACCTGAAGATGTTGAAGGAGACAGCTATTGTAGAGAAGAAAGAGACAACTGTTGAGAAGATGAAGGAAAAGGGAAAAGTTGTTGAGGGGGAAAGGTCAAAGGATGTGACCTTAATGCTTGTTGAAACCCCTCAGCAAGTCATGTCACAACTAGCATAATCAGCAAACTTCCGGTGACTCTGCCACTCCAACACTCTGTTGTGCCTATGTTTGAGAAAAGAAGAATTGTGGAAGTAGGGATGAAGGAGGTTGAAAAGAAGACGGATGCCCGTGTACTAGAAGTATTGAAATAGTTTGGTGGCATTCCGGCAGGAAAGGACCAAGACGCCATTCCAGGTGATGGACAAGAGCCAAGAACAGTTGAAGAGTTTAAAACGCTCTAATCCGAAGGATAGTTCAAAAACATGTCCATAGCCCAAGCCTAGGATTTGTACTGGGAGAAAGGTCTAAAGGTATGTGAAGAAGCTGATAAGCAGCAGACTACCAACAGCCATTTAGCTGGCACGAAGAAGAGCCCAGTACAATATACGCCTAGAGGTGGAGGAAGTAGTGGTGGAGGAAGAGGTTTTCGACCTAGACCTTTACCCAAAAATATTGAATATGTAGATCCAGGCAAGAAAGGAAGGATCTACTAGGCTGGATATGATGTTGTAGACAATCCTGGAGGTGGAGAGGAAAAATGTTGAATATGTCAAAAGAATCAAAGAAGAAAATAAGAGACAAACTCAGCTGTGGCAAGAAAGACAGGAAAGAAAAAGAAAAGATGAAGCTGTGAAGAGAGCTTACGAAAAGAAGAAAGCAACTAAAGAGGAGAAGAAAAGAAAGAGAGCTGGCGACGATAAAGCTGAAGAAGAAAGATGGAGGCAGCGAAGGCGATGAAGTGTTGCTGCTAACCCCTTCATGTATTTTACTTTTGTAAATACATATGCATGTTAGTCTTCTGCACATTCAATGAAAAATATGTAATATGCATAGATATAAGTGTATGCTCTGATTGCTCTAATACACATTGTAAACAGCTGTGTAAAGGACAAGAATGTTATGATCATTAAAAAGATTGATTCTACGCATACATTCTTTGTTACTGCATTTGTCTGTATGTATCTTTGTTGTTTGCATTTTGTTTGTATGTTTTAAGTTTTGGCATCATCAAAAAGGGGGAAATCGTTGGAAATTTATTGTTTAGATTTTGATGAATGCCATGTAAAACTTAGACTAGAATGTTGGCACCCCATTTTCCTTGTAATTCTTATTGTAATAGATAGGGTCGTATAAGCTGAGTCAAGTCAGTTATGCCTGAAAATACAAGAAGTCAACTGAAGATGTGAAGTGAAGACTCCGCTGAGGAACATCTAAGTATGGCCAAGAAAGAAGACCAAGGACTCGACTGAAGGAGTATTGGTTCTGAGACAGCTGTGAGAAGAGTCAGTTAAGTCAACCCAAGAAGCCAAGTCAAGTTGAAGTGACAGATGAGTCTTTCAATAATTGGAGCAGACTCAAGTCACCTGGGGAAAAGGCAGCTGCAAGGAGGAGTTAACTGAAAAGAATCCGTTGCACAAAAGTCAAGAACATTACTTAAATAAGTAATACTTCCATGCTGCCATGTCTTAAAGTGCTTAGTCCCAGAAGCGTGCAAAAGGAATAAACCAATGGGAAGCACTGCACCTCGTGTCAGATTCTGAAAAGCTGAACATTCATTTAGTAAGAGGAAAGGTCTACATCTCAAGATTGAAGACCAAAAAAAGACAAGCCAACGAACACAAGTGACTTTTGAAAATTAGCCTATCTCTTCAACGGGCAAATTTTGAATGTGCACTATAAAAGGCTGAGGAATCACTTTGAGAAAAGGTGACCTGAACCTAGCACAACTGAGATAACAAGCAACATTTATACTATAACCTGCAAAATATTCTCAAGTTATTCAATCAAAATTCTCAAGCCTAAATCTCGAAGGAAATCGATCCAACACTAAGCTGTGAAAGAAAGACAACTTTAAACTGTTGAAGAGGAAACTTTTGAAGAATCAAAAGGGGTCTACTTTCCAAGGAGGATTGTAGGAAGGTTCAAGGTCAAACCAATCTTAAGTTATTGGAGAGCTTCGTGATAAAATCTAAGAAGCTTGAGAAAGTAAGCTGAAGTAGGAAGGCAGCCGCCCTGTGAAGAAGCTGAGTCGGACGAGAAGCCAGTTGTGTGATCAAGGTATCTCTAGAATGAGTCCCAAATGAGCAAGTCAGCTGTGTGACCAAGACTTGTATCTGGACTGATAACCACTCTGTAAATTGATCATTTACTTAGTGGATTCCTCCAGGAGTTGGATAAGAGAGGAGTAGAAGAATTACCCCATCTTCGAACCTCTATAAAAATTATTGTGTCATTTACATTTCAACATTTTATTTCTGCATACTCATTTCATATATGCTGATAATTTGCTATCCAATTGATAATTAACAAAGTACTAAAACCAAGTGTTAAAATAAAGTTAAATCAAATTCAAGGGTGTTAAGTCTTCCGCTGAAAAACTCATCACAACCAAGTTAAGGTTTAGTCTAAACAGTTGAGTTATTCTATCAACAGCTCTTTCGAGTTTGTTGAGTGGCTAACTCTGCTGATTAACTAACTTAGCTATCCCTCAAAGACTTAGTTGTATAACTAACTCTGTAATATTTTAAAAGGACTAAAATCGAAAAGTTGGTAAGGTTTATTCAACCCCTCCCCCTCTAAACCTTACTCACACCGCTTGGGACCTACAACACTTAATCGTGTAATATTGTTATTCAATGCCAGTTGACTGTTTTATTAATCATGATTAGTATGTTTCGCACTAATCCCATGTTGCGGTTTGTTCGCCAAAAATTATTTTGGTTCATACAACTGCAAGTGTACAACATTGTTTATAGAATAATGGTAAGCAAGGTCGTATTCCTCAGGGATTGAAGCTCGAAACACTTAGGCTATAATAACATCGCATTCCAATTTTATTGAAGCTACCGAAATTTGAGTTTATTTAATCCTAAAAAAATCGAAAATAAAGAAAATAAATAAAATAAATTTGTGAACCCCACAAGTATTTTCAACATCTTTAGGAGCAACCTAGGCACATAATCTCAACATGCTTCTTCAATATGAAATGCGAATACAGCTTTTAAAAACCAATTCATGCAATTCTATTGGTTCAAATTCCTAATATCATTTACTCCCTTGGTCAGATGGTGTGTAAATAGTTGATTAATAACAATTGTAGTCTGGTCAGATCGTTACAATTCTTATTAACTACAAAAAGATTTGTGAATTGAATGACTCCCCACAAACATGTCTGTCATACATGTTTCATGTCTGAATTCGATTTCCCTTTTTGTTAAAACTCATCGTCCGAATTTTTGTAATAACAAATCTGACATGCAATTTATTGGCCAAATAAAAAACAATTATAAATAAACACTCGAATTCATAAAATAGAAAGCATGAAGCAATTAAGAAAATAAGTAATCATATTTAATATAAATCCACAGTTCCGATTATGCCCCAAAGATCCAAAAAATATGCCAAACATTGATTATAGACTCATAGACAAATCCGAATCAATATTATGACATCATATAAGCACAAACAAGAGTTCTTAGACATAAAAAGAAAACCCTTTCTTGTCAGGATGGATTCCCCTTCCAAGCCCTTGAAGCTCTTATGCTCCCTAGATGCGAAAGCCTTGTTGTGTTCTTCGCCACCTAGCCTTTTGCTCTCAGAAGCTCTTCGATTCCTTCGTTCCTGATTTATTTGATGTGTTTTTGCTGTCTGGAGTGATGATTTTTCGTGCAAGACTTGGTCTCCTTTTATAGATGTTTGGAGAGATCACTTGTAGAGTTGAAACGGGAAGCAAACTCTAAAAAATGCAAAAAAGGCGCTGAAATAGACTCCCACGCGGTCAGGCCGTGTTGGGCTTAGCACTTTATCGCAAGGGCAGACTGGTCGCACGGGTAGGTGGTGCAGTTGATAACCTTGTCCACACGGCCGTGTGACTTCACACGGTCCGGCCGTGTGGACCTGCTTCGTCCTCTGTTTTCTTCCCTTCTTCACACAACCGTGTGATTTTCACACCACCAATCCACACGGACGTGTGAGGCTACATGGTCCGGCCGTGTGACTTGCTTTTGTTCCCTTTTTCCGTCATTTTGATCTTCTCTTTTGCATTCGCCAATCTTATTCGGGCATCCCTACTGATATTTCTTCATTTTATGCTTCTTTTTCTGCAAGAATTACAAGAATATGCAGTATCATGCTCTTTAAAGGAAACCGAGTAAAAACATAGTAAATATGCGTGCCAATGCATCAATTATATATTAACTTAAGCCCCAAAATGCACGTATATTTTACTTTCATCAAAATCTCCCAAACTTAAAGCATTGCTCGTCCTCGAGCAAATATAGACAAAAAATAATATAAGGGGTAAAACAAAAGAACACCCAAGAACACTATTAACATTAAATAACAATCGACTCCATACTAGAGGAAACCATGCAATTCATTATCAACAAATCAATTATTCCTAAACTCGGCACTATTAATACTCTTTCGGGTATTTGACATCGCGACTCACAAGTAAATAGTGTAACACTCTACTTTCAGAAGTGTATGGTAAGTGTTTACGCTCAAAATCAATTCAATGAAAGTAGAACTACCATAAGCTTGCAAATCATCTAACATCTCGACCACTTTTGTGTGCACAAAATAAGAATCAAAAATGACTTTTTATTTGGTTGTAATGTAGGCTCTTAGGCAAGGGTAAGAAAATTTGGATTAAGTGACTTGACTTGAGAAAATAGAATTTAAACATACAGACTTGCAATTCACTAACCCAATTTCATCATAATATCAATTTTCTTTTTCAACTCAATTTCACCATTATTTCTCCTTTTTTCATTCTTAGGACTTTTCTTTTCTTTTCTTTTTTCTTTAGCCTCAAGCTCTCATTTTTTTTTTTTTCAATTTTCACAATTTTCTTTTGCTTTGCTCGATTTTCTCTATGTAATTTTTCAGAGATATTTCTTTCTTTTTCGAGCTTCAGGTATTTTTTCATTTACCCAGATACTGCTCATCCCTTTTTCTTTTGCCAACTTCCTCTTTTCATAAATTTTTCACCACATCTCCCCCAAACTTATTCATTTTCTATAAGCTCAAGAATTTGTAGTGATAAAAACATGTAAATTTTAAAGATCAATGTGGCTTAGAATAAATGTTTTTCCTCAAAATTGGCTAACTAGGGAATTATGAGTTCACAGATAGGCTTTTTAGGCTTAAACAAAAATGACCATAGATTATTTTCAAAAATTACACACACACATGGCTTTGATGAAGATACCAGAGCAAGTTCTAGAGTTCTATCAATCATGAATGACACACTCAAGAAAAAATAAGTCTGCATAATATAAAGTAGTTTAAGGCACAAAAGCTCACAGGCTTATTTTTCGCAACATGCTCAAATACCCAATTTTCTTAACACGTGCCAAGCAAATGATTAACTTTTCTCCCAAGAATTTATTGCATTATTCCCCCATGTATGTTATCCCATGCCATAGAATATTCATAGTAAAATCATAGGGAGCCAGGCATAAAAACTGGATTAAAACCAAACACAAAAGCAATTAAACGTGCTACAACAAAAATAACTAAAAATCGAAAAATCAAAACAAAAATCGTTTGTTTTTAAAAAATTATAATGCAAGTGCTACTACATGCAGTCCTAAATGCAATGCAAAATGCAACAGTACTAAATTACGCATTCTTGACAACCCCCCCCCAAACTTAAAATATGCTTTGTCCTGAAAATATGAGGAAATTGTCCAAAGAAAAGCGGAATGCTTAATAAGTACTTACAAAGATCACTGAGGTGGTGGAGGAGGATAATAGTGGCCTTGTGAGATGTGCCACTGGTCCAAACGAGACATTATCTCGTACATCTGCTGATGTTGTTGGGTGATGGTATCAAAACGCTGTAAATACTCCTGGTATCAGTGGTGGTTGTCAACTGATATGTGTCATCTATCAAATTCCCCACATTAGTTTCTACCCTTTCTAGCCTCTCACTCATAGTCAATGGCCGGTTACCCCCTTGGCGAGAGGTTCCCGGCATCTCTCTCATTTGCTCATCCTGCTCGTCCTGAGCAGTAGCTCCTTCTACCCCCACATCTTTAAGTGGCCAGTTACCCATATTTCTGGTTGAAGTCGCCTCGGGGTTCGGAAGCCTAAATGTTGTTCTATCTGCCTCAATGAGCCAGTAATCCCGCCCATCTAACTTTATCATTTTCATCGCAATTAGAACATTCAAATCAATCAACTTAGGCCCAGCTGCCTCTGCATACCCCTCCAAATTAGTGTTAAAATGTTCAGCAATAGGGGTAATCATCCCCCCTATGCAAATTCCACCCCTCTCACTCTTTCAAATTCTATCAAATTGCCGGCTTATCATAGCCCCGACGTTTGGCACCACTTCAGTACCCGATGCCATACACCAAATTATAAAACAATTCATCAACCCTTAAAGCCCTTTTACTATCCTCCCTTGCAAAGATGGTTTCAGCCAAGACTCACTGAACATATCAGAATACTGGTTTGCGAATACTAGACGCCTTAGATGTGCCAGGCGTATAAATTCGCTTCCCAGTTATCTTTTTCCAAAACCTATCCTTATCAAATTTCTCATGCTCCTCCAACCCATATACCGACGTTCTATAAATTTCATTTAAATCATCTATTGATAGTTCCCTTTGCTCATTCCCAAACCGAAATCTAACCCCCATTAGATTTCTTTTTCGCACAACCAATTCAAAGCTACTTAAGAATTCAAGAGTAATAACAGAGTAAGTAGCCCAATGCCCATTAAGAAAATCATGCCAATCAATTCTCCCACATAAAGCCCTAAAATCTTCAATAAACCCAAATTCAAAAGAGTAGGTTCATTGGGATACCTCGTATTAGTCCATGGACGAAAGTAGAGTATCATCCATCTAGCTCGGTGGGTTTTGTTTGGCAAATTGACGTTGGAAGTTTCAGGCTCCTCGGGGTAGAAAATTGGTTGTGGCTCGGGTTTGGGCTCCGGGGTCGGCTCCATCCTTCTCCTCGTATTCCTTCAAGCTTCTCTTTCATCCCTAGAAGCCATGAATTTCAAGGTTTGAAGAGTAAAATCTTAAATTTGGGAGTTTTTGGAGTACCCCCAAACTTTGTGTAGAACTTGGAGAAGTTGAGAATTGAAGGTATTTGGTGGTGGGTTTCTTGAGAAAGTGAAGGATTTGTGATTTTGGTTTGAGATTGCTTGTGTATTTGTAGAGATTTGGAGAGTGGTTTGAGTATTTGGGGAGAGAATTTTCGTGGGTTAGGGTTTGTGTAGAAGAAAGTGTGAGAAAAAGTGGGATTTTGGGGCTAAAATAGGAGTAATTTGTAATCTACCCGGTTTCTGTTTCTGGGGCCACACGACCGTGTGGGATGACACAGTCTGGTCGTGTGGTCCAGCATGTTGGTGTTGTTGCACCTATTTTGCCATCCTTTGAGCATACGGCCGTGTGATGGTCATACGGTCCGGCCGTGTGGTGCTGGGCAATTTGCCTTATCGCATGGCTAGGTCGTGTGATATCACACGTCTGTGTTGAGTTGGTTCCATATTGTTTTTGTTTTTGATTCGATTTTAACATTATTTTGTTTAGTGCAGATAGTGCATGATCACGCGTTCCAGATCAACCCAGTCAATTCCCATTGATTTGATAATTGAAAAGACAACCAAGAAACTAAGGAAAAGAGCCAAAATAATGGCGGATGGGACTAATCCGAACGCAGTGGAAAATAGAAACAATGGGGAGCGCCCACCAGGGGCCCGCGTCCAGGATGGAATTGTGGAAAGACCCACGAGAATGGCAGTTAGGGACTACTTTCAGCCGGGGGTAAGCCAAACTTATGGGGGTGTGGCCCGTCTACCGATCAACGCAAACAATTTTGAACTACAACCGGCATTGATCCAGATGGTGTCACAAAACCAGTTTGGGGGTAGAGCCGTTGAGGATCCAAAGGCGCATCTTCCGCCTTTTGCGATACTGTTAAGATGAATGATGCTTCTGAGGATATCATTCGATGCCGCCTTTTCTCATTCTATCTACGCAATAAGGCTAAGGGATGGTTATGCTCTTTAACACCACTAACCGCAAGTTAGGCAACACTAAGTCGACGGTTTCTAGCCAAATACATTCCCCCCAGTAAGACGCTGCAGTTGAAATCTGAAATCGCCCAGTTTAGGCAATTAGATGATGAGCCGCTATATCAAGCATGGGATAGATTCCGGGAATTGCTAAGGAAGTGCCCTCAACACGGATATCCCGACTACCAATAGGTTCATTACTTCTATAATGGTTTGAGTGGTAATACAAGAACAATTATAGATGTTGCATCTGGAGGTGCACTACTAGGGAAATATCATGAGGAGGAACTAGATTTACTAGAGGAGATGGCGAACAACAGTTACCAATGGCCATCCGAAAGGTCGACTGTACGACGAGTGGCATAAATTCAGGATGCGAAAGTCGCCATGCTCACAGAACAGGTATCCGTGCTGAATATGATAATGAAACTGGAGGCAATGCAACAAGTGAATCCAAGAGATCCTGCCATTGTTGAAGAGGACGCAAACTTTGTGGGCCAACAAAGAAACTTCAACAATAATTACAGAAATAATCAGATACCCAACTACTATCATCCAGGGTTGTGAAACTATGAATATTTCTCTTATGTAACAATAAAATTGTTTTGCAGCCACTGCAGGGATATAACATGGGTAATCAAGGCAGAGCGGAGTACAATGAAAAGAAAGCATCCGTTGAAGAGATGCTATCCTCGTTTATTGGAGAAATAAGGGCGAGACTAAACAAAGATGAAGCTAAGATAGACACGATAGAAGAACAGGTCACTCAGCTAAACACAAATGTAAACGTAATACTGAAATCTCTTGAAACACAAGTATCCCAGATCGCAACTGTTGTGGGAGGCCAACACTAGAAAGGTAAATTCCCAAGCGATACTAAGTTGAATCCACGGGAGCAATGCAACGCCATTCATCTGATAGATGGCATTGAAGGTCCCCAGGTTTCAAATGACATATTTTAGCAAAAGTGATTAGAAATCTGAAGTCTGGCTGAAGACGTTAAAGTTAGCGCTGTATGGGAGGCAACCCAATCTATTTCATAATTTTTTCCGTACATTTTTTTTATCTCCTTCAATTTTAATTTTTAATTTTAGTTATAATTTTATTTATTAAGTTAATTTTTAGTTTTGTTTAGTTTTCTTGAGTTGTTATGTAGGAGGCGTCACGACAAACTCCCGGTAAAAAAAACAATTTTTGTTTTAATATTTCGATGTTTAGTTATTTCTGTTTCAGCACGTTTACCGCTTTAGCACGTTTAATTGCTTTTGTGTGTGGTTTTAATCCAGTTTTTATGCCTAGCTCCCTATGATTTTACTATGAATATTTTATAGCATGGGATAACATAATTGGGGGAATAATGTAATAAATTCTTGGGAGAAAAGTTAATCATTTGCTTGGAATGTGTTAAGAAAAATGGGTATTTGATCATGTTGCAAAAAATAAGCTTGTGCGCTTTTGTACCTTAAACTGCTCTATATTATGCAAACTTATTTTTTTCTTGAGTGTGTCATTCATGATTGATAGAACTCTAGAACTTTCTCTGGTATCTTCATCAAAGCCATGTGTGTGTGCAATTTTTGAAAATGATCTAAGGTCATCTTTGTTTAAGCCTACTTAGCCTAAAAAGCCTACCTGTGAACTCATGATTCCCTAGTTAGCTTTGAGCCAAAACTTTTATTCTAAACCACATTGATCTTTAAAACTTACATGTCTTTATCCCTACAAATTCTTGAGCTTATAGAAATGAATAAGTTTTGGGGGAGATGTGGTGAAAAAATTATTAAAAGATGAAGTTGGCAAAAGAAAAAGGGATGAGCAGTATATGGATAAATGAAAAAATACATGAAGCTCGAAAAAGAAAGAAATATCTCTGAAAAATTACATAGAGACAATCGAGCAAATCAAAAAAAATTCTGAAAATTGTAAAAAAAAGAGAGAGAGCTTGAGGCTAAAGATAAAAAAAAAAAAAGAAAAGAAAAGGCCTAAGAATGAAAAAAGGAGAAATAAGGGTGGAATTGAGTTGAAAAAGAAAATTGATATTATGATGAAATTGGGTTAGTGAATTGCAAGTTTGTATGCTTAAATTCTATTTGCCAAGTCCAGTCACTTAATCCAAATTTCCCTACCCTTACCAAAGAGCCTATATTATAACCAAATAAAAAGTCCTTTTTGATTCTTAGATTGTGCACACAAAAGTGGTCAAGATGTTAGACGATTTGCAAGCCTATGGTAGTTCTACTTATTGAATTGAATTTGAGCGTAAACACTCACCATACACTTCTAAGAGTAGAGTGATACACTATTTACTTGTGAGTCGCGTTGTTCGCCAAAAATAGTTTTGGTTCATACAACTACAAGTGTACAATGTAGTTTATAGAACAATGGCAAGCAAGGTTGTATTCCTCAGGGATTGAAGCTCGAAACACGTAGGCTACCATAACATCGTATTCCAATTTTATTGAAGCGACCGAAAAATCAAGTAATTAAACTAACTAAAATCGAAAAATAAATAAAATAAATTTGTGAACCCCACAACTATTTTCAACATCATTAGGAGCAACCTTAGGCACATAATCTCAACATGCTTCTTCAATATTAAATGCGAATAAAGTATTAAAAACCAATTCATACAATTCTATGGGTTCAAATTCCTAATATCATTTACTCCCCTGGTCAGGTGGTGCGTAAACATCTGATTAATAACAATAGTAGTCTGGTCAGAACGTTACAATTCTTATTAACTCCAAAAAGATTTGTGAATTGAATGACTCACCACAAACACGCCTGTCAGACATGTTTCATGTCTGAATTCGATTTCCGTTTTTGTTAAAACTCATCGTCCGAAATTTTGTAATAACAAATGTGACATGCAATTTATTAGCCAAATAAAAAGGAATTATAAATAAGCACTTGAATTCATAAAATAGAAAGCATGAAGCAATTAAGAAAACAACTAATCATATTTCATATAAATTCACATTTTTTATTATGCCCCTAAGATCCGAAAAATATGCCAAACATTGATTACAAACTCATAGACAAATTCGAATCAATTTTATGACATCATATAAGAACAGACAAGAGTTCTTAGACATAGAAAGAAAACCCCTTCTTGTCAGGATGGATTTCCCTTCCAACCCCTCCAAGCTCTTGTGCTCCCTAGAAGCCAAAGTCTTGTGGTGTTCTTCGCGATCTAGCCTTTTTCTCTCCGAAGCTCTTGGATTCCTTCGTTCTGTGTTATTTCATGTGTTTTCTATGTATGAGTGATGATTTTTTTGTGTAAGACTTGGTTCCCTTTTATAGATTCTTGTAGAGATCACTTGTAGAGTTAGAATGGGAACCAAACTCTAAAAAAATACGCTGAAACAGAATCCCACACGGTCAGGCCGTGTGGGTCCACACAGGCGTGTGGCCTTGGGCTTCGCCCTTTATCGCACGGCAAGATGGTCGCACGAGTAAGTGGTGCAGTTGATAACCTTATCCACACGGCCGTGTGAGTTCACACGATCCGACCGTGTGGACCTGCTCCGTCCTCTATTTTCTTGGTTTCTTCACACAATCGTGTGATCTTCACACCACCAGTCCACACGGCCGTGTGATCTTTACACCACCAGTCCACATGGCCGTGTGAGGCTACACGGTCTGGCCGTGTGACTTGCTTTTGTTCCATTTTTCCGTCATTTTGATCTTCTCTTTGCATTCGGCAATTTTATCTGGGCATCCAAACTGACATTTCTTAATTTTAAGATCCGTTTCCTGCAAGAATTACAAGAATACACAGTATCTTGCCCTTTAAAGGAAACCAAGTAAAACATAGTAAATATGCGTGCAAATGCATCAATTATATATCCATTTAAGCCCCAAAATGCACGTATATTTTGCACACATCAAAATCCCCCAAACTTAAAGCATTTCTCGTCCTCGAGCAAATTTAGAAAAACAATATAAGGGGTAAAAACAAACGAAAACCTCAAGAACACTATAAACATTGAATAGCACTTGACTTCATACTGGGAAACCATGCAGTTCGTTATCAAGAAATCAATTATTCATAAACTCGGCACTATTAATACTCTTTCGGGTACTTGACATCGCGACTCACAAGTAAATAGTGTATCACTCTACTCTCAGAAGTGTATGCTAAGTGTTACGCTCAAATTCAATTCAATGAAGTTAGAACTACCATAGGCATGCAAATCGTCTAACATCTCGACCACTTTTGTGTGCACAATATAAGAATCAAAAAGGACTTTTTATTTGGTTGTAATGTAGGCTCTTTGATAAGGGTAGGGATATTTGGATTAAGTGACTTGACTTGAGTAAATAGAATTTAAGCATACAGACTTGCAAATCACTAACCCAATTTCATCATAATATCAGTTTTCTTTTTCAACTCAATTCCACCCTTATTTGTCCTTTTTTTCATTCTTAAACCTTTTTGCCTTCTTCTCTTTTTTTCTTTAGCCTCAAGCTCTTATTTTTTTATTTCACAAATTTCAGAATTTTCTTTTGCTTTGCTCGATTGTCTCTATGTAATTTTTCAGAGATATTTCTTTCTTTTTCGAGCTTCATGTATTTTTTCATTTACCCAGATACTGCTCATCCTTTTTTCTTTTGCCAACTTCCTCTCTTCATAAACTTTCACCACATCTCCCCCAAATTTATTCATTTTCTATAAGCTTAAGAATTTGTAGAGATAAAAACATGTAAATTTTAAAGATCAATGTGGCTCAGATAAAAGTTTTGGCTCAAACTTGGCTAACTAGGGAATCATGAGTTCATATGTAGGCTTTTGAGGCTAAGTAGGCTAAACAAAGATGGCCTTACATCATTTTCAAAAATTGCACACACACATGGCTTTGATGAAGATACCAGAGCAAGTTCTAGAGTTTTAGCAATCATGAATAACACCTTTCAAGAAAAAAATAAGTCTGCATAATATAAAGCAGTTTAAGGCACAAAAGCTCACAGGCTTATTTTTCGCAACATGCTCAAATACCCAATTTTCTTAACACATGCAAGCAAATGATTAACTTTTCTCCCAAGAATTTATTACATTATTCCCCCAAGTATAGTATTCCATGCCATAAAATATTCATAGTAAAATCATGGGGAGCTAGGCATAAAAACTGGATTAAAACCACACACGAAAGCAATTAAACGTGCTAAAGCGGTAAACGTGCTACAACAGAAATAACTAAAAATCAAAAAATAAAAACAAAAATTGTTTTTTTTTTTTTTTTTTTTTTTTTTTTTTTTTGTTTTTGATTTTTTTAATTCAAGTGCTTCTACATGTAGTCCTAAATGCAATGCAAAATGCAACAGTACTAAATTACGCATTCTTGACAACCCCACAAACTTAATATATGCTTCGTCCCAAATGCATGAGCAAATTATCAAAAGAAAAGAGGAATGCGTAATAAGTACTTACAGAGATTGTTGTTTATGACAAGCGGATGGTTGAATCTTCTTGTGGAGTTTCTGGCCCATAATAGTATTTAATTCTTTGTCCATTTACGATAAAAGTTCGACCATTTGTTGCTAACAATTCAATGGCTCCTCGTGGTGATAGCACTTTTTTTATTACGAAAGGACCGATCCACCTTGAATTAAGCCTACCCGGGAATAATCGCAATCTTGAGTTGTACAACAGTACTACTTGTTCGGTTAGGAATTCTCGTCTTCGAATCTTTTTGCCATGCCATCTCTTTGTCCGATCTTTGTAAATTTGGGCATTTTTGTATGCATCTTGACAGAACTCTTCTAGTTCACTAATTTGCTATTTTCTCTTTTCGCCTACTGCAGTCATGTCAAAGTTAAGCTTTTTCACTGCCCAAAATATTTTATATTCTAATTCCACCAAAAAATGGCATGATTTCCCAAAAACTAATCGATACGGAGACATATCTAGAGGTGTTTTGTATGTCGTTCGATAAGCCCATAAAGCGTCATCGAGCTTTAAAGCCCAATCTTTTCGATTTATGCTAACCGTTTTTTCTAAGATCTGCTTGATTTCCCTATTGGATACCCCGACTAACCCATTTGACTGTGGATGGTAAGCAGTTGCCACTCGATGTTTTACTCCATATTTTGCCATCAAGTTGTTAAACAGTTTGTTGCAGAAGTGAGATCCTCCATTACTAATGAGTGCCCGTGGGGTACCAAACCTTGTGAATATATTCTTTTGTAGAAACTTTAGCACAACCCTGGCATCATTTGTTTTAGTAGGGATTGCTTCTACCCATGTGGATACATAGTCTACCGCAAGGAGGATGTACATGTACCCATTTGAGATTGGAAATGGTCCCCTGAAGTCTATACCCCAAACATCAAACAATTCCACTTCCATGATGTTAGTTAATGGCATCTTGTGTCACCTTGAGATGTTTCTCATGCGTTGACACCTATCGTACTGCAAAACAAACTTAAAGCAATCTTTGAAAATAGAAGGCCAAAAGAAATCGCACTATAATACCTTAGCCGCCGTGCGTGTTGGCCCGAAGTGGCTCCCACATGGTGATGAATGGCATTGCTCCAGAATCCTTGCCCATTCTTCTTGAGGTACACATCTCCTAATAATTGAATATGCACATCTTTTAAATAAAAGAGGTTCGTCCCACAGAAAATATCTCACATCATGAAGAAATTTATTCTTAACGTGATATGTGATATCTGGTGGTAGAACCTCGCTTACTAAATAATTGACAATATCAGCATACCAAGGGATGGTTTTTTCGGCCATCAGGAATAATTCGTCCGGAAATGTTTCTTTGATTGTTGTGTCTATCGTGTTTTCGTGAGTTGTTTGTTCCAGTCGTGAGAGGTGATCAGCTACCATGTTCTCACATGTTTTTCTATCCCGAAGTTCGATATCAAATTCTTGTAGTAAGTGTATCCATCGAATGAGCCTTGGTTTTGCATCTTTCTCTGCGAATAGGTATTTGACCGTAGCATGGTCTGTATGGACTATTGTCTTTGTCCCAATCAAGTAGGCTCGAAACTTGTCAGATGCAAACACCACTGCTAGTAATTCTTTTTCAGTTGTGGTGTAATTTTGTTGTGTCGGATCCAAAGTTTGACTTGCGTAGTAAATAACACAAAACAGCTTTTTGCATTTTTATCCCAGTGCAGCACCTACTGCATAGTCACTCGCGTCGCACATTATCTCGAAGGGTTGACTTCAATCTGCTGTGATCAATTGGTGCAGTCACCAAAGCCTTCTTTAGTGTTTCAAATGCCTGTACACAATAAGGGGTGAATGCAAAAGATACATCTTTTTCAAGTAAATGGGAAAGTGGTTTGGTTATTTTGGAAAAATCTTAGATAAAGCGTCTATAGAAACCCGCATGTCCTAAAAATCTCCTTACTGATTTCTCATTCCTTGGGGGTGGAAGCTTCTCAATTGCCACCACCTTTGCTCGGTCGACTTCCAGATCTGCGGAAGAAACACGATGACCGAGTACAATGCCATCTCTTACCATAAACTGGCATTTTTCCCAATTTAGTACTAAGTTCGTTTCCTCGCATCTCTGCAAAACAAGGGTTAGATTATACAAGTAATGATCAAATGAACTACCAAAAAACTGAGAAATCATCCATAAAAACTTCCATGATGTTTTCAATCATTCCATAGACTATCGCCATCATACATCTTTGAAATATTGCTGGTGCATTACATAGCCCAAATGGTAGCCTACGAAATGTGAACACACCATAAGGGCATGTAAATGTTGTCTTTTCTTGGTCCTCTGGAGCAATCACAATCTGATTATACCCTGAGTACCCATCCAGGAAACAGTAGTATTCATAACCTGCAAGGCGATCTAACATTTGATCCATAAAGGGGAAGGAAAGTGATCTTTTCGAGTTGCATCATTTAATTTACGATAATCAATGTAAATGCGCCACCCTGTAACAACTCTAGTAGCTAAAATTTCATTGTTTTCACTTTTCACTATTGTCATTCCTTCCTTCTTTGGGATGACTTGTACTGGACTTACCCAATTGTTGTCAGATATAGCAAAAATTATACCATTATCTAGCCATTTAAGTATTTCTTTCTTAACGACCTCTTGCATAGCTGGGTTAATTCTACGTTGATGTTGCACATAAGGTTTACCATCATCTTCCATTCTTATTTTATGCATGCAAATAGAAGGGCTTTATACCTTTTAAATCAAAAATTAACCATCCAATCGCAGTTTTATGTTCCCTTAAGACATGCAATAGTTTTTTCTAATTGATTTTCAGTAAGGGAAGAGGAAACTATTACCGGATAGGTCTCATTGTCGCCTAAGAATGCAAATTTGAGATGGTCCGGGAGAGGTTTAAGTTCTGGAAAACCCAAGAGTTCATTTTTTGAACTTTCAGCTGAAAAAACATGTCGCACGGTCGGGTTGTGTGAGACCACACGACCGTGTGGACTTGGGCTGTCAAAATTTGCATGCACGGTCTAGCCGTGTGAGGCCATACGGACGTATGAGTGGCCCTTATCTTGTCGCACGGTCTGGCCGTGTAGGGTCACACGACCGTGTGACTGAGGGTTTCCAATTCCAGCGTAATGCATGGCCTGACCATGTATATCCACACGGTCATGTGCGTCTGGAGGCATGCGTCGCACATTCTGGCCGTGTGTCTTCACACGCTCACGTGGGATTGTTAGATCGCCGTTTTCTTGAATTTTCTCGTCCATTGAATCTAAGGCAAACAAAAAATTGATAACCTCATTGTTAGTAATATCCAAACACATATCTTGGGATTCCGCTGAGTGAGTTAAGCGGCATTCCAATTCGTCTTTCATCACCACCTGTTCAAACTCAGCTTCCATACATGGGGTTAGCATATTAATCATGTTGCAATGTTCGACGTTTTCATGAAATTGCATAGCCTTGTAAACTGAAAATAGTATGTGTTCATCATTTACTCGCAATGTTAATTCACGTTTTTGCACATCGATAAGTGCTCTACCTGTGGCCAAGAATGGTCTTCCCAGAATTAATGGAACCTCTTGGTCCTCTTCCATCTCTAACACAACGAAGTCTACTGGGAAGATGAACTTGTCTACCTTGACTAACACGTCTTCAATCACTCCTTTTGGATATGTTAGCGAGCGATCTGCTAATTATAGGGTGATTGTCGTAGGCTTTACTTCGCCTAGTCCCAATTTTTGAAATATTGATAACGGCATCAAGTTAATGCTTGCACCTAGGTCGCATAGTGCTTCATCAAAGGTTGTTCCCCCAATTACGCATGGAATCGTGAAACTCCCGGGATCCTTGCATTTTTGAGGTAACTTCCTTTGAATAATTGCACTACACTCCTCTGTTAGTTTAACCGTTTCATATTCCGAGATTTTTCTTTTCTTTGCCATGATATCTTTAAGAAATTTTGCATAGTTTGTCATTTGTTCAAGTGCATCTGCAAAAGGTATATTAACTTGAATTTTCTTAAAGATTTCCAAAAATTTGAGAAATTGATCATCTAATTTCTTTTTCTGAAACCTTTGTGGGAAAGGGATAGTACCTCAGTTCTTTCAATGGTTGGAGCAGATTTGACCTTTTCTGTTTCCATGGGCGGTGGCGTCACTTCCTCTTCCGTGTCTTGCTCCTCTATTGCTTCTTTTTCTTGATCAATTGGCATCTTTGGACCTTCATAACTTGTTCCACTCTTCACACGAATGGTTTGGTACTGTTCTCCCAGGTCTGTCTTTTTGGATTTTGGGAGTTTGCCTTTTTGGTGTTGGCCATGTATTGATGTAGCTATCTGCCCCACCTGTTTTTCTAAAGATTTCAATCTATCATTCATGTTAGTATTTAATTGAGTTACCTGATCCTCGATTCTATCTATCTTGGCTTCATCTTGATTTAATCACGTTCGAGTTTCTCCGATGAATGAAGCTAGCATTTCTTCTAGGGATGGTTTATGTTCCTTTGGTAACCCTGGATTGTATTGAGGTTGGGTCTGATTATTTTTGTAGTAGTTGTACCCTTACTGCCCTACAAAATTTTACTTATTCTACAACCACTGCTACCTCCCTTGAATTTACTTTCTGCATCGCATCCAGTTTCATATTTAGCATGGATATTTGTTCTATGAGTATGGCGATCCTATCCTCGTCCTGAATTTCTATGATATGTCTATTTTCGGATGGCCATTGGTAACTGTTTTTCGCCATCTCCTCTAGTAACTCTAGTGCCTCCTTAGGATATTTCCCTAGTAGTGCACCACCAGATGCAGCATCTGTAATTGTTCTTGTGTTACCACTCAAATCATTATAGAAGTATTGAACCTGTTGGTAGTCGGGATATCCATGTTGAGGGAACTTCATTAGCAATTACCGGAATCTATCCCATGCATCATATAGTGGCTCAGCATCTAATTGCCTAAACTGGGCGATTTCAGATTTCAACTGCAGCGTCTTACTGGGGGAAAGTACTTGGCTATAAACTACTGACTTAGTTCTGTGCAATTTGCGGCTGGTGGTGTTAAAGAGCATAACCATCCCTTAGCCTTATCGCGTAAAGAGAATGCAAAAAGGCGGCATCGAGTGATATCCTCAGAAAAACCATTCATCTTAACAGTATCACAAATTTCTAGAAAGTGCGCAGTTGCACGTTTGGATCCTCAACGACTCTACCCCCAAACTGGTTTTGTGACACCATCTTGATCAATGTCAGTTTTAGTTCAAAATTATTTGCATTGATCGGCAGACGGGCCACACTCCAATAAGTTTGGCTTAACCCGGCTGAAAATAGTCCCTAACTGCCCTTCTTGTGGGCCTTTCCATAATTCCGTCCTAGACGCCGGCCCCTGGTAGGAGCTCCTCATTGTTTCTGTTTTCCACTGCGTTTGGATTAGTCCCATCGGCCATTGCTTTGGCACTTTTCCATAGTTTCTTGGTTGTCTTTTTCATTTCCAAATCAATGGGAATTGGCTGGGTTGATCTGGAACGCATGATCATGCACTATCTGCACTAAACAAAAACAATGTTAAAATCGAACCAAAGAAAAAAATAAAAAAAAATCGAAAAAGAAAAAAATATTTACAAAAATATGCTTCAATTAAGATTGAACTACTTATTATTATGTCTAAGTAGAATCTAATCAATTCCCGGCAACGGCGCCAAAAACTTGTTCGCCAAAGATAATTTTGGTTCATACAACTGCAAGTGTACAGTGTAGTTTATAGAACAATGGCAAGCAAGGTCGTATTCCTCAGGGATTGAAGCTCGAAACACGTAGGCTACCATAACATCGTATTCCAATTTTATTGAAGCGACCGAAAAATCAAGTAATTAAACTAACTAAAATCAAAAAATAAAGAAAAATAAATAAAATAAATTTGTGAACCTCACATGTATTTTCAACATCATTAGGAGCAACCTTAGGCACATAATCTCAACATGCTTCTTCAATATTAAATACGAATAAAGTATTAAAAACCAATTCATGCAATTCTATGGGTTCAAATTCCTAATATCATTTACTCCCCTGGTCAGGTGGTGCGTAAACAACTGATTAATAACAATAGTAGTCTGGTCAGAACGTTACAATTCTTATTAACTCCAAAAAGATTTGTGAATTGAATGACTCTCCACAAACATGCCTGTCAGACATGTTTCATGTCTGAATTCGATTTCTATTTTTGTTAAAACTCATCGTCCGAAATTTTGTAATAACAAATCTAACATGCAATTTATTAGCCAAATAAAAAGCAATTATTAATAAGCATTCGAATTCATAAAATAAAAAGCATGAGGCAATTAAGAAAACAAGTAATCATATTTAATATAAATTCACATTTTTTATTATGCCCCTAAGATCCGAAAAATATGCCAAACATTGATTACAAACTCATAGACAAATTCGAATCAATATTTTGACATCATATAAGAACAGACAAGAGTTCTTAGACATAGAAAGAAATCTCTTTCTTGTCAGGATGGATTTCCCTTTCAAACCCTCAAAGCTCTTGTGCTCCCTAGAAGCGAAAGTCATGTGGTGTTTTTCGCGATCTAGCCTTTTTCTCTCAGAAGCTCTTCAATTCCTTCGTTCTGTGTTATTTCATGTGTTTTCTATGTATGAGTGATGATTTTTCGTGTAAGACTTGGTTCCCTTTTATAGATTCTTGTAGAGATCACTTGTAGAGTTAGAACGGGAACCAAACTCTAAAATAATGCGCTGAAACATAATCCCACACGGTCAGGCCGTGTGGGTCCACACTGGCGTGTGGCCTTGGGCTTAGCCCTTTATCGCACGGGTAGGTGGTGCGGCTAATAACCATGTCCACACGGCCGTGTGAGTTCACACGGTCCGACCTTGCGCAACTGCTCCGTCCTCTGTTTTCTTCCTTTCTTCACACAACCGTGTGGTCTTCACACCACCAGTCCACACGACCGTGTGAGGCTACATGGTTCGGCTGTGTGACTTGATTTTGTTCCCTTTTTCCGTCATTTTGATCTTCTCTTTGCATTCAGCAATCTTATCTGGGTATCCAAACTGACATTTCTTCATTTTAAGCTCCATTTCCTGAAATAATTACAAGAATACGCAGTATCATGCCTTTTAAAGGAAACCAAGTAAAACATATTAAATATGCGTGCAAATGCATCAATTATATATCCATTTAAGCCCCAAAATGCCCGTATATTTTACACACATCAAAATCCCCCAAACTTAAAGCATTGCTCGTCCTCGAGCAAATTTAGAAAAATAATATAAGGGGTAAAAACGAACGAACACCCAAGAACACTATAAACATTAAATAGCACTCGACTCCATACTCAAGGAAACCATGTAGTTCATTATCAAGAAATCATTTATTCATAAACTCGGCACTATTAATACTCTTTCGGTACTTGACATCACGACTCATAAGTAAATAGTTTATCACTCTACTCTCAGAAGTGTATGGTAAGTGTTTACGCTAAAATTCAATTCGATGAAAGTAGAACTACCATAGGCTTGCAAATCGTCTAACATCTCGACCACTTTTGTGTGCACAATATAAGAATCAAAAAGGACTTTTTATTTAGTTGTAATGTAGGCTCTTTGGTAAGGGTAGGGAAATTTGGATTAAGTGACTTGACTTGAGCAAATAGAATTTAAGCATACAAACTTGCAATTCACTAACCCAATTTCATCATAATATCATTTTTCTTTTTCAACTCAATTTCACACTTATTTCTCTTTTTTTCATTGTTAGGCCTCTTTGCCTTCTTCTCTTTTTTTCTTTAGGCTCAAGCTCTTTTTTTTTTTACAAATTTTAGAATTTTCTTTTGCTTTTTTCGATTGTCCCTATGTAAGTTTTCAGAGATATTTCTTTCTTTTTCGAGCTTCATGTATTTTTTCATTTACCCAGATACTTCTCATCCCTTTTTCTTTTGCCAACTTCCTCTCTTCATAAATTTTGACCACATCTCCCCCAAACTTATTCATTTTCTATAAGCTCAAGAATTTATAGGGATAAAAACATGTAAATTTTAAAGATCAATGTGGCTCAAAATAATAGTTTTGGCTCAAAATTGCTAACTAGGGAATCATGAGTTCATAGGTAGACTTTTTAGGCTAAGTAGGCTAAACAAAGATGGCCTTAGATTATTTTCAAAAATTGCACACACACACATGGCTTTGATGAAGATACCAGAGCAAATTCTAGAGTTCTAGCAATCATGAATCACACACTCAAGAAAAAAATAAGTCTGCATAATATAAAGCAATTTAAGGCACAAAAGCTCACAGACTTATTTTTCGCAACATGCTCAAATACCAATTTTCTTAACACATGTCAAGCAAATGATTAACTTTTCTCCCAGGAATATATTACATTATTCCCCCAAGTATGTTATCACATGCCATAAAATATTCATAGTAAAATCATAGGGAGCTAGGCATAAAAACTGGATTAAAACCACACACAGAAGCAATTAAACGTGCTAAAACGGTAAACATGCTACAACAGAAATAACTAAAAATCAAAAAATCAAAACAAAAATCATTTTTTTCAACAATTATAATGCAAATGCTTCTACATGCAGTCCTAAATGAAATGTAATAGTACTAATTTACGCATTCTTGACAATCCCCCAAACTTAAAATATGTATCGTCCCGAACATATGAGGAAATTATTAAAAGAAAAGAGAAATGCATAATAAGTACTTACATGGATAGTTCCGATGAAGCCGGGAGCTCGTCCGTCTATTCAGAAACTGAAGGAGCAGATAGCACGGTCGGGTCATGTGCTTCCACACTCTCGTGTGCCTCTTTTGTTTTTCGATTTTATTCTCATTTTTTTTCAGTTTTTTTTCATTTTCTTTTTTCATTTTTTTTATCCCCGGGTTTTATCTCAATGTTTCTTGGGTTGCCTCCCACAAAGCGCTAAGTTTTTCGTCTTCAGCCAGACTCAGATTTCTAGCATTGCTTTCATTGAAACGTGTCGGTTGAAATCATTGAGCCCTCATATTTTGTACCATCCATCAGACAAATGGTGTTGCTCAGTTTTCTCGGATTAAGTACCGCATGGGAATTTGCCCTTTTGATGTTGGTCTCCCACTGCAGCAGCGATTTGGGCTTCTTGTATCTCCAGAGATTCCAGTCTCGCACTCAACAAAAATGATGTTAGAAACGAAGAAGGAAAAAAATAAAATAAAATAAAAAACTCGAAAAATGAAAAACAAATATTTACAAAAATTATGCTTCAATTAAGATTTAACTACTTATTACTATATCTAAGTAGAATCTAATCAATCCCCGGCAACGGCGCCAAAAACTTGTTTGCCAAAAATTGTTTTGGTTCATACAACTGCAAGTGTACAATGTAGTTTATAGAATAATGGCAAGCATGGTCGTATTCCTCATGGGTTGAATATCAAAACACTTAGGTTATAATAACATCATATTCCAATTTTATTGAAGTGACCGAAAATTAAGTATTTTATTCTAAGAAAAAAAATCGAAAATAAAGAAAATAAATAAAATAAATTTGTGAACCCCACAAGTATTTTCAACATCTTTAGGAGCAACCTTAGGCACATAATCTCAACATGATTCTTCAATATTAAATGCGAATAAAGTTTTAAAAACCAATTCATGCAATTCTGTGGGTTCAAATTCCTAATATTATTTACTCTCCTGGTCAGGTGGTGCGTAAACAGTTGATTAATAACAATTGTAGTCTAGTCAGAACGTTACAATTTTTATTAACTCCAAAAAGATTTGTGAATTGAATGACTCCCACAAACATGCATGTCACACATTTTTCATGTCTGAATTCAATTTCCGTTTTTGTTAAAACTCACGTAATAACAAACCTGACATGCAATTTATTAGCTAAATAAAAAGCAATTATAAATAAGCACTCGAATTCATAAAATATAATGCATGAAGCAATTAAAAAAATAAATATTCATATTTAATACAAATCCACATTTTCGATTATACCTCTAAGATCCGAAAAATATGCCAAATATTGATTAAAGGACACACACGATTTCCCCTCTATGTTAAAGGCCCGATGGGGCAGGCGACCATGGATTAACTAACAAGATTAAATAACTATCATAAAAAAGCATGGATTGAACGTCTCTAGCTTTTAAAACCCTAAGGATCTCCAGTCTCTGCTAGGCATAGGGTGGAAGAGTAAAGCGCAGGGATAATCACTCCGGTCCTGGGAGGTGGCGACCATTCTCAAGAACCAAAAAGATTTGAGCTAGCAGCTGAGTCTCCCCCACAAGCTTATTCAACGGATTTCTCGCAAGGCGTATTCCTATCTACTTTTTCTCGACCCACTCTTTCTCTTGTTCACCCCAGATGACCGTGTTGGGTGAATTGTAACCTCGTACGATCGTGTCGGGTGAGCAATGAGCATCGTATAGGCAAAATCAGATCAAAAAGTCATTCGCTCTTCCGACAAGAGCTCAAGGGATTTTCTTATACGCCTACCTCTATTCGAACGAAGCCTTGCACCCCTCCCTCGATGATAGTAGCTGGGTGGACTATTGGATATAGAACATAGAACTACCAGGCGAATGAGAGAAACCTAGGATCGGCTCTCGTCTGCTATGATTTCCCCAGTCAAAATATCGGATTTTACAAACTCATAGACAAATCTGAATCAATATTATGACATCATATAAGCACAGACAAGAGTTATTAGACATAGAAAGAAAACCCCTTCTTGTCAGGATGGATTCTCCCTCCAAGACCTCCAAGCTCTTGTGCTCCCTAGATGCAAAAGCTTTGTGGTGTTCTTCGCAACCTATCCTTTTTCTCTCAGAAGCTCTTCGATTCTTCGGTTCCTATGTTATTTGATGTGTTTTTGCTGTAGAGAGTGATGATTTTTCGTGCAAGACTTGGTCCCCTTTTATAGATGCTTGGAGAGATCACTTGTAGAGTTGGAACCGGAAGCAAACTCTAAAAAAACGTGCTAAAACAGACTCCCACACGGTCAGGCCGTGTTGGGCTTAGCCCTTTATCGCACGGGCAGGCTGGTCGCACGGGTAGGTGGTGCGGTTGATAACCTTGTCCATACGTCTGTGTGACTTCACACGGTCCGGCCGTGTGGACCTACACTGTCCTCTGTCTTCTTCCTTTCTTCACACAACCGTGTGATTTTCACACCATCAGTCCACACGGCCGTGTGAGGCTACACGGTCCGGTTGTTTCTCTTTGCATTCGACATTTCGGGCATCCCTACTGACATTTCTTCATTTTAAGCTCCATTTCCTGCAAGAATTACAAGAATACGCAGTATCATGCCCTTTAAAGGAAACCAAGTAAAAACATAGTAAATATGCGTGCTAATGCATCAATTATATATCAATTTAAGCCCCAAAATGCACGTATATTTTACATACATCACGGTTGTACCATACATATTACATATTTATGTGTTGTGGTGACGATCACTTCACATTATGAGCTCGTACATATTACAAAAGTTACGGTCCGTTCGTACAAATGCCACGTATGATGCATCTCTTCTAGTTATAATTAATTACACAATCACTTAAGTGTACCCCACTGAGTGTATTTTCATAGCACTCACTCCATATTACATCTTTCAGATTGAGGCGAGGCACGACACAAAGACTTGGGCATGATGAAATATTTTTGGAGTCCCAAAGTTCCAATTTCTCTCTTTCTTAAACTTTGAACTGATAAACTGAAGTAAGTAAATGAACTTTCTTTTGTTTGTTGTTGAGATGACTGTGATTTATCTACTTATATAATGCTTCCGTTGTATTTCGTGTCTTGGGCTAACCAGCCTGTTAGCGCGGTTATTGATGTTGATCACTTGAAATGCTCTGTCTAGATCGAAAGTTATTTAAAGTAGGTACACACTAATGTAGTGTTCGTTAAGCCCAAAACTACATTTATCAAAATTAGAGCGCTACAAATTATATAATAAATGTTCATTTTATAACCAATTTCATTTTCAAAAATTGAAAGCATATTCTAAACATAGCACTAATAATATTTTAAATATCTCATAATCAATTTCCAATTAAACTAGGTTTCAAAATCTTCAAACATATGTTATAACATATACACGAGTCCTCAAAGAAGTAAATATAAATATATTAAATTGAGTATTATGTAAAATTATATAATTTTTATACTCCTTCGGATTTTCTAAATATTTAAATACGTCTATTACAATTTATAAGAATACAAACAAATCACGACAGATGATAAGCAAACATAAAACAATAAAAAAAATAATTAGTGGTTTTGATGCTAAATAAAAAAATATATAATTATGTTATGATTGCAAAATCATCACCGGATTAATAATATGTAATTTAGAAATTTATTTTATTGACGGTTGTTAAAGAAATAAGATAAAAAACAAGATAGTTTTTTATTTTATTTTTATTACAATTCCACGCATATTTTTCTTTAATTAGTCATATAATTAAAATAAAAGGAATGAGATTAACATAAAAAAAGAGAGAATAAGAATCAAAACAAGTTTGTTGCAGCAAAACAAATTACATTTTAAATTATAATTATATGTGTTTACATGACTTTTACTTATTTTTATATATCTTACATTATAAGTTTTTGTTTCTAATTTTTTTCTGAATATCTTATGATTTCAGTCTCTCTATTATTATTTTTCCTATATATATTATGAGATATCTTAAATCTACATAATTAATACATAGAATTTGATCTAACCAAAGAAAAAACATGCACACACATAAACTCCTATCTACCCTGTATACTAAAAGAAAAAATAAAGTTGACATATGTCATCACCTCATTAATCTTGGACATTTGTCAACTTCTCATCATCTCAATTCCACATGGCGACTTCACATTTATCTATGTGGCAGTTCTATATACAAAATTAAAACATAACAAGTTGAAAACATAACAAATTTAATCAAGATTCTAAAAGATAAAATGTAATCCCAAAAATAAGGGATTTGCTCACAATTAGTTTGGAAAAGATCAAATCTATCCGAATATATTTTTATTGAGAAATATTCTATTAGTTCAGAATATATATTTTTGAACTTAAAAGATAACAAATTTAAGAGATAAAATTAATCCAAAAATTTAGATTCTATCTACACTATTTTCTAAATTTTTGACATTAAAATTTTATCTTTAGACATCCGTGTAACATACGGGTGTTATTCTAGTATATATATATATATATATATATATAAATTAAAAGAATAAGTGCAAAACCCTGTGTATATATTTGTAAAAATACTAGAGGCAAACTAAAAAAAAAATCCGTGTGTTAAATTTAACATGTATGATAAAACTTGAATGTCATTTGAAAATTACACCCTTGAGAAATTATAAATTTAAAACATCAGTATGATATTTATAATAAAAATATATACCAAAATAATTAAAAATTTATTAAAATGATGTGAAATAGTGAAACATGAGTTAAAATTGAGTTAAATTTAAAAGATCATATATGTTACGTAAAAGAAAAAAAAAACACTTAAACTAATTTGATATTTGTAAAGAAATATATTTTAATTCAAATATTGTTATAACATTCATAACAAACTAAGTAAAATAATTACAACAAAGTTATGTGAATAATTAAGAATAAAATATATTGAGAAGTAAATGGTTATACTTGACTTTAATGAGTTGAGACTATCAAAAATAATTTTGAGGGTTAAATTCACAGAGATAGTTTATGATTAAAAATAAATGAAACATGTTATAAAAAATTGAAAGAATAAAAATAAATAGTTAAAAAAATATGTGTGCCATAGCTAGAACTTTTAAATAAAAAATTAATTGACTTTCATATAATATAAATAATTTAAAATTTCCGATAAAATTTCAGTTCATTTTAAAAGTACACCTTTAAAACTTACAAAGATTCAAGCATAAAAACAATAAATATTGTGAAATTTAGAACAAATTATTCTAGTTTTTAAAAAATAAAGTATTATGAAAATATTAAAACAAAAATCAGAAATCAAAAGTCACTCTGTGCATATGTAGTTGTAGTAAACTAATAAAAAAAATAAACTTATTTAAATAAAATAATTTGATATTTATCTCATGTCTAATACTTCTTAACTTACATGTGAATTCAGGTATCATTATAATTTTCGAAATACTATTCATGTACCAAATTTACTATGTTAAACATATGCAATAATACAATGGAGCGAAGTGACCATTTTTAGTGCCAAGTAATATGAATTCTCCCAGGCATAAGGAGACGTAAGAGGATAGCTAAGAGGATTTTTTACAACTTGATATCTAAATCATTGGCAACTATATTTTCTTTTATAATAAAAATAATAATTGTTTTAAATAAAGATGAATGTATTATATACATTTTTTTTCTTGACAAAGGCACTGAAAATGGATTGATAAATATATTATAGAATAAATAATATGATTTCGTAAACGGTATTAATAGAAATTAATTTTAAATTACATCCTTCAAACGAATATAGATTAGTTTTAATATATTAAGAATGATTATAATTTCATAACCATACGGCTCACAAAATCTAAAATTATGTAAATTTTAATATAAATTAAAATAGTCAATTCAATTGTCAATACCATCTCTAATAGTATAACATATGTTTCTAAAACTTTACGAAACTTTAAAAACTAAATTTGTTTTTAGTTTATTATATAATTTTTCGAAACTTTAGTTTTTGCAAAATAAATTTCAAATATAAAAGTTATTTAGTATTATATTTAATTATTGAAAATTGACACATGAAAATTCGTAGCTTATTTTTTCTTTCATAAGATTGTCTTTGATTTTATTACTTATTAAGTGATAATATTTTGTGTGCAATTGAGTCGAGTTTCAAGATTCAAATTTCAAATTATCATTTTTTCATAGTTTTATGGATTATTTTTTTAGATATTAGGTTAAGGTTTATACTTTTTAAGACATTTGAAATAGGAGGATTGCAACTTTAAGTTTAAGTGTTATGGTAATTATTGACTTTGTTAATAGAATCAAATTATTATATAAAAAGTTTTTTTTTATATTTCTTCAATCGAAGAATTGAGAGAGAACAAAAAAAGTAAGCACAAGAAGTATAAGAATTTGATTAATCTTTATTTTATTTTATTTTATTTTGGAATTGAATAACAATAAAAAAAATTAAATGATGATATTATGCTACATTTCAGTATAAAAGTTATTTAATCATTTTTTATTTATGTGATAGCTTGTGATTTATTAATCATTAGCTTATAAATTATAAGCTAAAAGTGCTTCTCTGACTATGTAAAAATGCATCCAATGCTAAAAAAAGTTAAAACCAATTAAGGAGAAAAAAAGACTTTCTAAATCATCAAAATGAAATAAGTTATTGATGAATGTGATCGTAAGTTATTATAAGAACTTATTTGTTATTATATTAATTTTAAAAATTTTGTGGGATTTATTTCTATAAAATAATTATTTAATTATTCATATTGATCTACAGTAAAGTAAAATATATATTAAAATTCTTTACAATATTTAAATTCAAATAATTTGAACATTTAATTAATATTATTTCTTTGTAAATGAGTCTTTTTAATAATTTAATATTAATCAATAAATTTTTTAAATAATATAATTATTTTAGTGAAGTCATGTGGATCACGTGCGATGCACGTGTTTCTTATTAGTATCATATAAATGATTTAATGAATGTCCACGTTCATCCATTAAGCTATCATGTATTATGAGGGTCGGACTTGTAATTCATAGGGCCCTAGGAGAGATTCTAAAAATGGGCCATGTGACGCACAACACGAGTTTTAGAGACAAAAACGCCAACAAGGCAATAATGTTTCAACTAATAATCTAATAAAAGTAGTTCATATAGAAAAACATTTATCTCTTTCATCTAAATACAATACGTCTTGTGGTTTTAGAGGCAAAAATATATATCAAGTTTGTGTAATCTAATTGATAACATAGCCAATCTACAAAATATTAGAAATTAAAACTTTGCATATTTGAAATATTAAAATAATTTGGATGTTAAATGTTAAAAAAATAACTGACCTGTTACTCTTTGATCGTTGTCTGTCGCCTTTGACCATCGGCAACCGGAGTCTGGAGTGACCATGTGAAGATGATGAAATTACGATTGAGGGTTGGCGATTGCGGAAGAAGAAGAACAGAGGGTTTGAGATTTGTTATGTTGGTTGCTTATTGCGGTTCGACAAAGAAATCAGACTTTTATTTGTATTTAGTGGGCTAAGAAAAAAACTGAAAATGGACCTAATAAAAAGTAAAAACAAAAATTTGAGCCTTGCCCAAGTCCGAGGTTGGCGTATATATCTTATGAAAAGGAAAAAGAAAAATTTATGAAAAATAAACTATTTACAATAATAATAATACATGTTCAATCGATGTTAATTATTCATATTTTGGACATCTAATAAATAAACTTTTGTGTAAATATAGTTATGCATGTTTATTCTTATATATCTATATATATATATATATATATATATATATATATATATATAGGATTTGGTTCAAATGAGACCACCAGATTACTCATCTTACCCATTGATCTTAAAAAATAAAGGGATGTGATTAATTCAGTTTTTAAATTATTTATTTTAGTGATTTTAAGGGTAAGATTGTAATTTTATAATTCAAATTAGTGGTCAAAAAACTGAAATGGACCTAATTTTTGTGGCGGAAAAACCTGTAAATTTTTATTTTACAAAAAATTTGAGCCTAATTAGACATCAATAATGCATATTTAGTTATTTTGTTGGCACTTTTTTACGAAAACATAATTGAATATAATTGCATATTTAGTTATTAAAACAAGACATAATTGAATATAACGTATATATGTAAGTATATAATGAAAAGTTAAAAAATGAAAAATTATAAAAATAAACTTACATTTACAATAATTATTCCATAATGCATAATTTCAATAATACATAATTAATTATTTTGTTGCATTTTGGACATCTAATAAATAAACTTGTTGTTTTTTTACGTTGCATAGATAATAATATATTTAGTTGAGTTTTGTTGCATATTTATTTTTATATATTTCTATATATATATTTTTCTTGTTTTTAAATTTTCGGTTCTTCACGCTTTTTCTTTATTTGCGTTAATGGAGGAATGAGAGAGAGAGAGAGAGAGAGAGAGAGACGTGAGATTTGAGAAATTGGAGATGTATGAGAGAGAAAAAAGATGTGATTCCATTTTTGTAACTAACTTGTTATGTTATTTTACCCTACTATCCTTATTTGATTAAATTAATATTTTAATATATTTTTTATCCATTAAATCATACCCATTGATTAATAGTGATTAAAAACATAAATCAATGGTCAAAATCTAAATAAATCTATTAAAACTAAATCAATGAAAATCTAAATAAATCTATACAACTTTTCATATGAAAATATACGTTGTAGGGGGTAAAATAGGAATGCAGCAAATTATATATAGTAACCGCTTCTTAAAAATTAGGGAAGTGATCATGTATTGATCATGTACCCATAATCAAGCGATTCACCTTTCCTTTATCCCCCTTCCCATTCGAACCTGCAAATTATTCAAATATGGCAACAGAACCATGCAACAATTAACGAAAAGTATACAATTACACTATACTAACTATACATTAAAACATTACTAAGTATACATAAACAATTAACTAAGTATACAATTACACTAAACTACCTGTAAATTAAAATATTACTAAGTACACAGAAACATTTGACTAAGTACACAATTACGTTAAACTAACTATACATTAAAATATTACTAAGTATACAGAAACATTTAACTAAGTATACAATTACACTGAACTAAATACTCAATTCCACTGAATTACTTATATAACTAAGTATACAATTCCATTGAACTAAGTATACAAATCCACATAACTAAGTATACAAATCCACTAAATTACTTACTAAACTACTTATATAATTAAGAATACGATTCCACTAAACCAAGTATACAAATCCACTGAACTAAATATACAATAAAACATGACTAAGTATACAAGTCCACTGAACTAAGAATACAATAAAACGACTGTTCACAAATATGCGGAAAGAAGTATCAATTTTGAAAAAAACGCTTGAATTTGATGATTTTTCCTCCCTAAAAATCGGGTAACTGAAAAGGTAGGATTATATTTCCTTAAAAATAGCTAATAACCGTCCAATTAACAAAACTGATTAAATATAAAACTACAATTATACCCTTATTAGCCTAAATTAACTAAAATAATCTACACCCATCCAAAATTTTAAATCAAGAGTCCATAAGTGTTCTTATGGACTAACCTAAAGGGATATGTCTCATTTGAACCAATCCCTATATAAATATATATATATATATATATATAAAATAGATAGTATAATTATGTGGCAACACACAATTCCAACTACGAATTTTACAATTTATTCTTATATATGTGTCTCTATGTGCGTGTGTATTTGTTTGTGTGCGTGGATGGTATGTACGTATATTAGATAGAGAAAATAACTTCTTTAAATAGATATAGGAGTCCCTATTCCCAATAAGTATAAAATAACTAAAAGAATAAAATCTAAAAATTATTTAAGAAATTTGAAAATTAATAAATAAAATTTAATATTTATTTAAATAAATATATTTTCAATTATTTGATTGAATCATTTGATACATTTTTTTATATATGTTAATGTATATACATTATTTCTGAATATTATTTAATAAATGAATACCAAACATGTCTACAAGTTATCTATAAAAAAAATATACCAATAAAATAGAAACATCATTGATTACAAAATAATAATAAAATAATTTATAAATGTAAATGATCATCAAAATAATTTCATAAATTTTATATCATAGTTAACTTTTGTAATTGTATAAAACATCATTGTAGTACCTCACATTCGGACCATGATAAAAAATCGATATAATAAATATTGATTTTTATGATGCTTAGAAAACTTATATTATAATGTTGGCACCCCAAAATATTGTAAATTGTTTAATTGCAATTTATTATGTAATAGATAGGAAGCAAGCTGCAAAATACAGTCCACTAAAAGATTAGAAGACTCCCAGAAGAGTAATGCAAGAACACTGAAGATTTCCAGCTGGGTAAACTATATTTCAGAAGACTCTCAACTGAGTTCGCGATATCCAGAAGACTTGCATCTAAGTCAAAGTAAGACAAAAGACTGACAGCTAACTCAAGTTCATAAGACTTCCAGAAGACTTGAACTTCAGAAGAATCGAAAGTGTCAGTCAAGTGAAAGCTTGTTGCTATCTATCTTAAGTCCACTAGAGACATATCTGTTGCACAACGATAAAAAAATTTCCTTCAAAGAAAACATATTACGATATTTAACCAAAAAGAGCATATCATTTAATTAAGACCAAAAGAATATGACCAATAAGAAGTACGTGCATTGTTGTAGATCTTAGGCTCTTGCCATACTAGAAAGTACCATGAAAGGTCAACAGCAAGGCTGCAGGAAAGAATATGCCAACTGTCCAACGGTTTAATTTGAAATCTGCTTACCTCTTCAACAAGAAAAATTCAAATCTTACCTTTTATCGGTTCAGGAATTTTCATAGAGAAATGCATGACACGACACGACATTTAGAACTATCAAGCAAAAATTCAAATTCTCTCAAGAACTTTCAAGCAATATTTAAACTTCCTCAAGCCAAAACTCGGAAAGCAACCTCTATTCATTCATTTGAAGAATTGGGGGTTGAATCAATTAAAGAGGGAATATTTTGGAGAAACAAGTTGGGTTTCATATTTCCTTGTATTGAAGGACTGGTGGTGAGGTTCTTACGAACCAGAACAAAGCAAGAGGATTGTGTGATCAAGTCTTGCAGAGTTCAGTTAGGAGAGTAGCAAGAGAGCTATGTGATCAACTCTTGTGAAGAAGCTGAGTTGAAGCAGTGGGTTGTGTGCAAAGTTGTGTAGACTGTTGCATTTTGTATTAGAAATATTAATCCAGATACTTACTGGATTTTTCCTGGCGTGGGAGAAGAGTCGACTAGAGAGATTATACCACCTAAACCATTATAAAATATTGTGTCCTTTAAATTCTGCAATTTATATTCCCAGAAATTTGTTTTTGCTATTCATTAAAGCCTAAAATCAATGCATACTTTGTGGAAAACAAGCTCTAAAAAGTGTAAATCTTCTGCGGTAAAATTGAAAACATAAACAACTAAGTGTTATAACTTAGCAGCTGAATTACGCTACCAACAACAATGTCTAGTGATCTGTTTAGTGGTTGGCTCTTCTATGGAGCTTTAACTTATGTTCTTTAAGAACTTAACTATTTTCTTATCTCTGATTTCAAATTGGTTAAAACTTTTAAAATTGGTAAATTCTATTCAACCCCCCTCTAGGTTTTACCTTATTATCTTTGGGACCTATAAGTGGTATTATAACGATTGGTTCTAAGAACCTTTCGCACTGGTTAGTAAACTAGATCCTCGCGTTTTTTAAATCCTTCAACGTGTTTTTTCCTAAATTTTTCAGGTTATCTTTTTAATGGAACCTGTAACGACCCAAATTTTCTAACAGTGCAACATTTCATCAGGCAGTACTAATAGCTTAATTAAAAGAAGACAATTTTAAAAAGCTATGATTAAAAATTTCGCATCCAAATAAAACAAAAGTACTTTGATTCGATCCCAAACATCAGTCATCCAAAATAAACTAGTAACTAAAATTTGTTAATAAAATAAAATATTCCTAAAGTTTTAAAATATATAAAGTTATTGACTTCGCATCCACCGCCTCCAATCCTCGCTTGGACTCCTCAACCTGAAAAGTGTTAATAAATATGGGGTGAGCTTTCAACTCGCTCAATGGGGACACGTTTATCAAAATTAAATACATCAATAGGCATAATCATAAATATTCAACATGTAATTTACTTTTTACTCTGACTGACCAGTTACTTTATAGTATTGCGGGTTCACCCCGAGGATACGTTTGATCTCGGACCTTCTTACAGCCCCTGAATAAGTACTGCGGGTTCACCCCGATGAAATTTTTGATCCCGGACCTTCTTACACCTCCGAATAAGTACTGCGGGTTCACCCCGATGAAATTTTTTATCCCGGACCTTCTTACAGCCCAAGACTAATTATAGCACTACGGGTTCACCCCAAATATACTTTTGACCCCGGACCTTCTTACGGCCCCTGGCTAACATGATTTATATTCACATTGCACATAAACAAATACACATATAAGAAACATTTAATAATGACAAACAATAAGTAACTAGAAATATTTCCATCTCAAATAAATGTAGATGTCTGTGCGGAGAATGAAATAATGTAGGAAATTCTACTCCTCGTTATCTTTGTTTTCTACAATAAATAAAAAAATAATTAATAAATAATATAGAATTTTGGTTGATTAAGAAAAGAAATTAAAGAATTAAAATTTGAATCGAGAAAATAGGATTTCGGACTTGGAAAATGGATAATTGACTGGTCAAAGGATTTTTTTCAAAGTCAATATTCTCAAATTAAAGCAGAATTCTTAATTCAAATAAAAATCCTCAACCCCAAAATCAAGTTTGCTTTCCTGAACATCCGCTGCCCTCCCTCCTTTGACTTCTACCAGCGAGTCTCACGGTCCATGTTTGTTGTTAAAATGAGCTAGATCTGTTTTTAATGCATTCTTGCTGGTTTTCTATGTGGTTTTTGGTCTTTTTCATTGTTTGGATTCACTATGATTCGGTAAAATGTTGATACGCATTTATTAGAGCATATATATGTCTGGTACTTTGCATCTGTGTCTTTTTCTTAGTAATCATTTTGTCATGTCATGCATCTGCAGTAGTCTTTCTAGATCTTAGTGTTGTTGCATCTATTAGAGCATCCTTTTGACTGGTACTATGCATTTATGTCTTTTTCCTACCAATCACTTTGTCATGTCATACACCGTAGTATTCTTTATAGATCTTAGAGTTCGACTTCTTCTTTTGACCCCCTACCCCGCATAAATCTCGAACCCTTCTATTCCTCCATTTGACGTGGATAAATCGGTTCCTTGCTTTCAGATGGACAGTGGGGCATCACCATGGATCAAGATGTAGTAGAACGGCTTAAAAACGTTTCCTTAACATCGGAGGAAAAAGAGGAAGCCGCCCTTGAAGAGAGATATTCTCAAAAGCAAAGAAGAGTCGTCCATGCGATCTGGTAGGCAAGAGCTTTGGTTGCAAAAAGTGAACTTTGCAGGCTTAAGTGCCGCACCCTCAATAACATATGGATGACCAAGGACCCCTTTGTAACACGAGAAATTGGCAATAATTTATTCCAATTCATCTTTACCAGAAGACAAAAAAGGGTCCTTACGGAAAGACATGGACCTTTGATAATCGGTTTCTCTTCACTGCGTGAGTGGTCCGAGAAATTGGCGGACAATGAGAGGCCTTCGATTGATTGAAATATGGGTACAAATATGGAATCTCCCATTTCATTGGGTTTCGATAGAGATAGGTCGGAAAATTGAAACAAATTCCCCGAGAATACTTGATGTCGATATTCCTGGATCGCGGGTACTACTAAAGGAAGGTACATTCGTATTCTCGCCGAGATCAATTTACGAAACCCCCGCTCAGGGACCAATATAAAACTTAACTCGGAAACACACTTTGGTTGGATTTTAAGTATGAAAATATGCAAAATTTTTGCTTCTATTGTGGGTTAATAGGACACCTCGAAAAAGGATGCAACACCGAAGAGATGATCTTAGAAATAACGACATTAAGGATGGGCAATTTGGGGATTGGCTTCGTGCCCATGAAGTAACCCCGTCCCGTCAATTTAATCGAAGTCCTAAAACCCCGGGGGAACAGAGAGTGTATTGCCTCGGAAGAAGGAGGAGCTTACCGAAGTGGCCCTTCAAGCCCAAAGGAGTTAAAGCAAACCAATATAGAAAGCGAGTATTGGAGAGGAAGGAGGATCTCCCCACCCCCATAAGTCCAAAGTCCAAAATGGGCCTAAAGTGGGATATCAACCAAATAAAGAAAATTCATCCCATTAAGCTCATCTTCCCATAACCTCGGTGAACGCAAGTCAATCCCAAACAACGAGGTGGTACGAAATGGAGATGCGGGAAATCGAGATACCCTCTACTATGAAGGAAAATGAAAGATGCATAAATCATAATAGGTGAAAGGAGTCGAACCCCCGATAGAGTGTACTAATGGATCAAGGCTCATGGAACACTATCATAGCAAAAATGAGAACCCGGGTAAGAGAGTCGAAAAAGAGTAGGGAGAAAAGTTGGAGATCCCACTCCAATGGAGATCTTCAACTCTGCAGAATGTCACAAGTGGTCGAAACGGGGTCTTGAAATCGATCGGGAAGTTCCTGAGGAAAAGCTAAGGAGTCCAAAAAAATCAAAGTCGGCGAGGAGGAGAAGAATCCCAAGCTTTCTAAATAAGGTGGAGGCGGCCAGCCTTGAATGGGCCCAACCCCATCAATAAGAGTTTGTGTGTGGAATTGTAGGGGTTTGGGAGGACCCCTTACGATTCCCCAACTGAAGGAGACCCTTCGTCTCCACCTGCCCGATTTAGTTTTTATTTGTGAAACAAAAAAGAAAAAAAAATTTCAAACAGTTTGTAGGAAATTAAAACTAGAGGAACGTTGGATTTGCCATGATCCAATTGGCAAGAGTGGTGGTCTGTTGGTATTTTGGTCTACCAAGGTTACTATTCTTCAGAGTTTCGTATCACAGTTTTGCTTGGAACTTGAAATCGAGTTGGATGATTCAGCAGAAAGAGTTTGGGCGATATTTCTCTATGCTAGCACGGATGAGGCCGAGAGACAGACTCAGTGGGAGTACTTGGAAAATTCAAAGTATAAATGGGGGAATCAGTGGATACTAGGGGGGGACTTTAATGATATTACTAATATGGATGAGAAGAAAGGGGGACCGAATTAGAACCCAGGCGAACTTTAGAAAGTTTAAAAGTTTCATTTGCAACATGGAAATGGGAGAGATTCCGTTCACGGGATACCAATTTACATGGGCGAACAATAGAGAAGGTGAAGGGTTGGTAGAGGAAAGGTTGGACAGGATTTTCGGCTCACCAGAGTGGCTCGTCAAACACCCAGATGCGAGAGTCAGTCATATTGAGAAACAAGCCTCAGATCATTGTATGTTGGTGTTGGAATCTAACCCTGAGAAAAAAATAAGGAAAATAAGATTTTTCTTCGACAAAAGGTGGACAGAGGATAAAAAAGTGGATACGATCGTCGAAAAAGCTTGGAACGAACCTGTCTGGGGTACCCCATTGTTCCAAATACAGAGGAGAATCAGAAATTGCAGAATAGCACTTCTTCAATGGAGGAGAAGCAACAACACCAATTCGGGTAAAGTGATTGAGCTCTGCAAATAAAAACTGAATGGGCTTAAAAGGGAGGGATTTCAATCTAACTGGCCAGAATGGGCTAGCTTAAGATCAGTCTTATCTAAAGCCTACAAAGACGAAGAAATCTATTGGAGCCAAAAAGCCAGAATCAAGTGGCTCAAGGAGGGAGACAAGAATTCTAAAATTTTTCATGCCTCTACGATCCAACGGCGTAGAACGAATTGTATTGAGAGGCTCATTAAGGCCAATGGAATGATTTGCGAAACCCCAGAAACCATTGAGAAAGAAATTTCAGAATTCTATGAAAAGTTGTTCTGCTCATCTAATCCCCCCATGGATCCTTCGATTTTGAACGGGATGCCTCACACTATTACTGAAGCAATGAACCAGATTTTGACAAGGAAGGTGGAAATCCCTGAAATCAAGACTGCCCTTTTTGATATCAACCCCAATAAAGCCCCATGTTTGGACGGTTTCGATTGCGCAACAGAATACCAAAGATACTTTGATCTGGCACTATGGTAAAAATGGCAGCTTCTAGGTGAAGTCAGCGTACCAGCTTTTACTTAATTGAAAGAGAGCTACAATGGATATTGCAGAATCTAGCTCGGGTGCTCAAAAGGACCTCACACTTTGGGAACAATGCTGGAAAGTAGACGTGAAAAGCAAAATTCGGCATTTTATTTGGAGATGCATCAACAATATCTTACCAACGGCAGTACAACTTATCAAAAGAGGTATTAAAATTGATCCCATTTGCTGTGTTTGTGGAAATGCAGAGGAATCAATTATGCATACCCTGTTTCATTGTGAAAGAGCTCGTATGGTTTGGAGACATTCCCCTGTCTCCTGGGATTGGAAGCATTGGGAAACTGAAGACTTTGCTGGGTGGTGGAGTATTGTTTGCAAGGTGGGAAAAAGGGCGGTCAACCAAGAAAGAATCCAATTATCATGCTACATTTTGTGGAATATTCGGAAAGCACGCAATCAGTGGACTTTTCAAAAAAGTTGGTGGAATGCTATTGAAATTGTTGACAAAGCTAGAATGGAGTGGTTAGAACTTAAGGAATATTCTACAAATGCTACCAATGGCTCGACAAAGCTTACGCACCCCCATGATGTGATTAAAGACAATCCTCTTTATTCAAGAATATGAGGGATTACCTTCAATGGTGATCGGTGTTGTGCGGAGTAATGAGGTAAAAACAAGCATGTGGGGGCTTGATTTTTAATGAGCGGGGTTGTTGATGAAGGCATGGGCTGTTTGTAGGAAATTACTCGTAATCCAAAGGCGACGACCCTTGGGAATCCGTGCATGCTCGATTACAAGTGTATCGACAGGACTAAAAATATTGTTATCCAATTAGAAGATAAGACTATGGTTGCTCAACTCAACAACAAATTCACATTTGGAGGGGAAGAGGCTTCCATAAGCGAGGACATCTATCTGCTTGGATACTTATTTGATTCCTTGGTGTTTTGTGACATGAAAGTTTGTTTTCACAATCAATGTAATAGACTAGTTCTAGAAGCATTTGATAGTGAGGAGGATTTGAATTGGATTAACCAATTCCCTTCTTGGTTAAATTAGTATACCAAGTAGGAACTTAGCCAGTTGGCTACGTCTTTTCAGTTGTTATGTTTTGAGTGGCTATTAATAAAAATCTATCGTTTGAAAAAAAAATCAAGTTTGCAACCCACTTTCCCAAAACCCAGTTTATTACAACACCAAAAATCCAAAACCCCAACCTCTTCCCGAGAAATCACACCACTACCCCTGCCCTTTTTCTTTCTCCATTAACCCCCCATTCCTAAACCCCCTGCAACTCCCGTCACCCACATCTCCATTCCACATTTTCCTTATCTTTTTTTCCTCATTAATTTGACTTCTTCTCCATCTTTCTTCTTTTCTATTTTTTGGTTTTTCTTTCCACTGTTCTCCTCCAAACCGTACCCTCATCTTCTTTATTTCAAAAATTCCCCAATTAAAACTCTAATTATCACTTCCCCTCAAACCCGTCATCATACAACCTCACTTTGTACAGCGGCGTTGGGCTGAGCGCAAAGAAGCAGTGCTCGCCGGGCAACGACACCAACATTTCTGTGGCGATCCCTCTCCTCTTTCTTTCTTTTTTTTTAACCGAAAATATATGGGGTGTGCCTGACTTATATGGGCTTGAAACTGAAGGATAGACCAAAATTTATTTCTGGCGAGACGGTGGTTTACGTGATACCGTGAGTGGACAATGGAGGACAGAAATTTCTGACTTTAGTAGTTCGGCGTGAACAAGAAACAGTAGTAGCAGAGAACTTATTGTTTTTTTGAACTAGATATTTACCTTGGCTTGATTTTTGGTAGAACACGGTGGTAAAAAATATTCGTAAGAGGAGACTGTGTATTTATAGAGTGCAATTCTGGAGTTTGGAATAAGTAGAGTTTGTTAGTGTTAAGGTAAAATATCAGATATTTTAGGGGTTGACTTCTATCTCCAATTGAACTTTTTTTTTTAAAAAATTTGGGTTTGAAATAGGATAATTATCAATATTTGTTATCTATCATAAATACAATAAAGTAAAATAAAGAATTATTTAAAACTAATAAAATAGTTATTCTTAATAAGTTAATTAAATTAATAAAAAGAATGATAATAATATAAATAAAATTAAATATACTAAAAAATCGGATATACAACCTACCTCCCTTAAACAAAATTTGGTCCTCGAAATTCGATACTCACCAAAGATTAAGAAGTCGGGGTACTTGGCCCATATCTCCTCTTCACGCTTCCATGTGGCTTCATTTCTCTCATGACGTCTCCATTGCGCTTTTATCAGACTTATGTCTTTATTTCTAAGCTTGTGAACCTTCTGCTCTAAAATTGTTTCAGTTATTTCTTCGTAGGATAAATCATCATTAATCTTCAGATCTTCGTAGTTGACAATATGAATAGGATCATGAATATACTTCCTCAACATCGATACATGGAAAACATCATGTACGCCCGAGAGACGCGGCGGCAATGCGAGCTGATCAGCTAGATCTCTGACTCTTTTTAAAATTTCAAATGGTCCTATGTATCTTGGCTTTAGCTTTTCTTTTTCCCCAAATCTTATCACTCCTCTTACTAGTGCTACCTTGAGAAACACATTGTCTCCCACCTCGAACTATAAGTCTTTCCTTCCACGATCAACATATGATTTATGTCTATCTTGTGCCATTCTAATTCGATCTTGGATTTTTGCTATCTTTTCCACTCGTTTGTCGAACTAATTCCGGTCCCAACATCTTCTTTTCCCCAACTTCGCTCCAGTACAGTGGAGATCTACACTTTCTCCCATAGAATGCCTCGTAAGGAGCCATCCCAATAGTTGCTTGGTAACTATTGTTATCAGCAAACTCCACCAGTGGCAGTAAAGATTCCCAATCCCGTCCTATATCAAGTACACATGCTCTCAACATGTCTTCTGTATCGTTCTCTCAGATTGCCCGTCTTTCTGCGGGTGGCATGTCGTACTAAAGTTCCATTTTGTTACCAAAGCAGTCTGTAAACTTCCCCAAAACTTAGAAGTAAATCTTGTATCTCTGTCCGACACAATGGACATTGGAACACCATGTAATTTCACTATCTCTTGGATGTATATTTGTGCATACTGCTCCATATTTACGTCATTTTAACCGACAAAAAGGGAGCTGACATCGTTAATCGATCTACAACAACCATACTGCTTTATTTTCTTTAGCTGATCGTGGTAGTCCTACCACAAATCCATCGTCATGTGCTTCCATTTCCATTCTAGGATTTCAAGAGGCTTGAGAAAACCAGACGGTCATTGATGCTCTGCTTTAACTTGCTGGCATATCAAGCATTTCTCTACAAAAGATCCAATGTCTCTCTTCATACTTCGCCACAATAGGCTTCTCTTAGATCTCAGTACATCTTTGTACCTCCCAGGTGGGCCATGTACGACGTACACTAAGCTTCTTCCAATATATCTTTCCTAAGTTCTTCTTACTTAGGAACACACAACCTCCCTTCATACGTCAAAACACCATCATCCGCTATGAGAAACCCTTTTATATTTCCTTTTCAAACTCGTCCCTTCATCTTGTTCAAAAACTGATCTTGACTTTGTGCTTATTTGATCTTTTCTCTTAAAGTGGGTTGAACTACCAAAGATGACAATACTGCCTTTGTACTTCTCCGTGGGGTTACAACTTCAATCTTCAGGCTCGCAAACTCTCGTATTAGTTGCTCTTGTTGCGTGAGCAAACTAGACAACTCACCATTGGTCTTACGGCTCAAGATATGAACTACTATATTAGCTTTGCCCGAATGATAGTTGAAGGTGCAATCATAGTCCTTAACTAGTTCTAACCATCCCCTCTGCCTCATATTTAACTCCTTCTGAGCAAATAGATACTTTAGGCTTTTATGATCGGTGAATATCTCACATTTTCTACCGTACCGATAATGTATCCAAATGTTTAGTTCATAAACCACTGCTGCTAACTCCAAATCATGAGTTGGGTAGTTTAGTTAGTGTGGCTTTAATTGTCTTGAGGTGTAGGCAACCATTTTACCAAGCTGCATCATTACGCGCCCTAGGTCTTATTTTGATGCGTCACTATAAATCACAAAATTTGTGATTGGATCAAGAATCGTCAATACCAGTATGGAAGTTAGTTTTAGTTTCAACTCTTGGAAGCTCTCCTCGCATTTCACGATCCACAAAAATTTCTCTCCTTTTCTGGTGAGTCAAGTCATGGGCGCATCTATTTTTGAAAATCCTTCTATAACTCGGCGATAGTATCCTGCCAATCCCAAGAAACTACGAACCTCACTCGTATTTTTAGGTGCCCTCCATTCATTAACCGCATCAACCTTTACTAGATCCATTTCAATTCCGTTTGCAGTGATTACATGCCCAAGAAATCCAACTCGATCTAGCCAGAACTCACACTTCTTGAACTTTGCGTATAACTTCTCTTGTGAAGTGTCTCAAGCACTATCCTCAAGTGTTCCTCATGTTGCTCCTTGTCCTTTGAATACACGAGTATGTCGTCTATAATGACTATGACGAATTGGTCCAAGAATGGATGGAAGACTCTATTCATCAAGTCCATGAACACTGCGGGCGCATTACTCAACCCAAACGGCATCACTACAAACTCGTAATGTCCATATTGGGTCCTGAATGTTGTCTTAGAGATATCACTCTCCTTAATCTTCAATTGGTGATACCCGAATCTCAAATCGATCTTAGAAAAAGTACTGGCACCCCTCAATTGATCAAACAAATCTTCAATTCTTGGCAATGGATACTTGTTCTTTTTCTATATAATCGATACACATCCTTAGTGACCCATCCTTCTTCTTAACAAACAGGACTGGTGCTCCCCAGGGTGATACACTAGGCCTGATAAAATCTAAGTCCATCAATTCTTGTATATGCGCTTTTAGTTCTTGTAACTCTTTTGGTGCCATTTTGTAGGGTGCCTTAGATATCGGTGTTGCCCAGGTACCAAGTCTATAGAAAATTTAACTTGTCGGTCTGACGGAACTCCAGGCAAGTCCTCTGAAAATACATCCAAGAATTCTCGAACAATTGGTACATCGGTAGGTGATAGGTCCGCTGTTGGAGCTTCTACTAAACTCACTAAATACCCCTGACAATTCTCTTTTGTCAATATCATTCGCGCCTTCATTGCCGATATAACTCGTGGTACTGACTTAGAGTTAACTCCGTAGAACGTAATTTCCTCATCTCCAGGTAGTTTGAGTGTTATATCATTCTCTTGGCACTTAATGCCCACCTGATACTTACTAAGCAAATTCATGCCTAGAATTATGTCAAAGTCCTTCATCTCGATTATGTATACGTCAGCTTTGAGATGTTTCCCCCCAATGTTAACGTTTATATCATTGTTCATTGTGTCAGTAGTTATTGTCTTTCCAGATGACAAACTAATCTCTAGGGGTACATCTATTCTAGCATCCTTATGTCAAGTTATATTATGAAATTTAGCAAATATAAATGAGTGTGTGGCACCAGTGTTGAAAAGTACAAGTGCAGGTATTCCATATATTGTTAACACACTAACATCGTATCGGTGTTCTGATCTGCCTCTTCATGTGTCATAGCATACATTCGAGTGGGGCCTCCTTGTCCCATTCTTTCTCGTTTGTTCTTCAGCAGTGGGCAATCAGAAGCATCGTGGCCCGATTTCTTACACATGAAACATTTTTCTTGTCCTGCTAAATATTCTCCATAGTGATTCCTATTGAATTTTGGGCAAGTCGGCTTATTGTTTGGTGCACTCGGGCGAGAATTTCCATCGATTTTTATTTGTTTATCCTGATTCCCCATTTTATTCTGCTTTGTCCCAACAAACATTCTCTTTTCAGATGCAACCACTGGCTTTCGGTCATCATCATCCCCAACTAGTCCTGCTTCAACTTCATGAGCCCTTCTAACCATCACATAATCTTCCAAGTCCCCTTGTACAGATAGGATTCCAGACAATTGTGACTTCAATCCCCTTCTAAATCACAAGGCTTTCGTTAGGTTGGTGTCAACCAGATGTGGTGCGAACCGACATAATTGATTAAACTCCCTTTCATATTCCGTTACGGTCATACCCCTTTGCTTGAAATTCAAAAATTCAGTTTCCTTCTTGTCACGGTAGGATCTAGGGAAATACTTCTTCATCACCACTTTCTTAAATCCATCCTAGGATAATGCATTACGTTCTTCTTCAGCCCTGTTTCTCCAGTAACCTTCCCATCAATGATTTGCTTCATCAGTTAGTTGGAAGGCTACACAAGCCACTCGTTGTTCATCTGTGCAAGCTATAAGTCTGAAAATCCTTTCTAGTGCTTATAACCATTCTTCAACTGCTCCTGGGCCATAACGTCCATTAAAGGTGGGTGGATGGTAATGGTAAAACTATTCCACCACTCTGGTACTGTGGTTCTGATTGTTCCCATTGTTGTTCTTTACGACATTTAGAATCTCAACAAACAACTCTCCAGCCGTAGGTTGGTTTCCATTGTAAACTGGGTTTCCTTTGTTGTCTTGATTCCCAACATTGTTTTGGTTAAAGGTTCGGGGGCGTCGAGGCACTCGTGGAGGATTTTGTGGAGGCATCTTCCTATAATCATACACAATACGTTCTTAGTGCCCATCTTAAGTTATTATCGCATATTAGTCGAAAAAGCAAGTCATTGTATACATATATATATATATATATATAGGGGGAGGATCTAATGAGACCACATATTATAGTGAGACAATGTGGACTCATCTCAACCCTCCTTTATCTATATCAATGGCTAAGATAAATAGGGGTTAAAATTACATTAAATATTTAATTAAGGCAAAATAAGGGTACAATTGTCAAATTAACCAAGTGGGGACCATGTTATTGGGGCGTCAGTTATGGAATAGCAGATCTTCACGCTGATCACGCAGCCTCCTTCCCCAAAAAAACTGTATCATCATCTTCTCTCCCTTCCATTCGAAAACATCTCCAAATTTTTGCAAATTCAATTATGTTGTGGACGAAAACGGTCAATTAACAAAATTATTTTGGGCAGACGAATCAGCGATTCAAAATTATGGTTTCTTTGGTGCTGTCATATCTTTCGACGCCACGTACATTACTAATAGGTGCGTACAATTCAAAGTATTAATCATCTTTTGCGGAATAAAATTAGTGCCTGTGTTGTATATTTATAATATGTTCATTGTATATTTAGTTTAATTTTAATGTACTGTTAATTGCTAGCCACTGTATTTTTTCAGGCATCATTACAATGAATAACTGAATATAGTATAGTATATTTAGAGTATATTTATTTTATATATATCATAACTTTGCTATATTATTAATGACTAAACATTGTATGCATTCCCTAGGTATAAGATGGTTTTCGCACCATTCACATGGGTCGACAACCATCGGAGATGTGTTACCTTTGCAGTTGGATTAATATTGAAGGAGGACGAGGAATCATACCTATGGTTATTCAATTGTTTTCTAGATGCAATGGGAAAATAACCATATTACATCGTGACCGACCAAGACCCTGCAATGAAGAACGCATTCAAAGTGGTTTTTAAAAAAGCAAAACATCGTTTATGTATGTGGCATATCATGGAGAAGGTCAGCTCTAAAGTCGGGACTGCATTGCTGAAGGATCATACATTCATGAATAGACTTACTTCAATCATTTGGAGTCAGAGATCAAACCAGATGAATTTGCGATAAAATGGAATGAAATTATGGTCGACTTTCACTTGACATCTCATCCATGGTTTACAAAAATGTATGAAACCAGAAACAGTTGGATTCCTGCGTATTTCAGAGATGTTCGGATGGGAGGATTACTTAGGACAACAACAAGATCTAAAAGTGCAAATAGTTGGTTCGGAGGATTCATTAATCCTCACGTGAATTTGGTGGAATTCTTTATGCACTTTGATAGTGCAATGGAAGCCCAATGACACGCGGCGGAGAAGCTCAACAATGAATCTGAAAGGTATGTGCCCGAATGTAAGACACCTTTGCATATTGAACAACATGTTGCAATCGTGTGTATATGCGAACAATATATTCAGAGGTTAGCAAGGAAATTGCAGCAGCATGTTATGACTGCTCCATAGTTGGAATAAATGAAAACGATGATAACTGCTCTTACACAATAAGGGACGCCACAAAACAAACGTACATTGTTTTCTACAATATTGGTGAAAAGGAGGCATCATGCACGTTCAAAATGTTTGAACAACATGGTATAATTTGCCAGCATATGTTTGTAGTCTTCAAAGATTTGTCAGTTATTCCCAAGAAACACCTGCTCACAAGATGGACAAAAGAGGCCTCGTTCGTGGCGAGCCATAAAAATGGACGTATGTACCAATTTACTGGTGGAGAAGAGGAAAATGCAACTATGAACAAACTTTGGTCGGATTTCCATTGCTGCATAGGAATGGCGTAGGGGAACATAGAAAAATTAAAGGTATTTTCAGTTTTAATCTATGAACAAAAGGACATGATGTTACTAGACAACGAACAACAAAATTCACAAATCAACAAGAAAAAGGTGCTCGAGATGTATTGCGGATCCACATCCAATGTAGATATCACAGTGTTACCACCAAAACAAGCAAGAAATAAAGGGAGTGGAGCCAATTGAAGAGTCGATTACAAAGTCAAAAGAAGAAAGTTGTCAAAGCAAGCACAAAACTCAAGAGACGCTGTGGGACGTGCGGTGAGGTCACAACACATAATAGCAGGACTTGCCCCCAACGGACTGTTACTCCATCATAATAATATGTACTTTTCAATTTTTTTGTTAAACAATTTAGACGCTTTGCAATGATTCAGTGGATATATGAAAGTACTTTATACCCCTGCGTATCAAACATGTTTTTGCTGTGTGGTTATCGTGTTTATGATGTGCATATAGTGGTTTAAAGTTGTACACTTATACATATTTTATGCTAAATATTTAATACTGCATATTTAATCTGTTTTTGATGTATATTTAGCTTTCTTATAATGTATATATAATATACATTTGTTGCTCATGATGATAATACTTATCAATTAGCAAATACATGTAGCATATTTTATAATAATATATTGTATATTTAACATAAATTCATTTGCAACAACTAAAATATACAACTAAATTCATTTAAACACACATTGTTTTCGAGCTAAAAATCTATATACAAATTTACATAAAACCCACAACCACTAAAAGAGTCAAAACAACTACTAAAATACTTCATCGAATATAAACAAAATACACAAAACACTAGATTATCGTTTCATAATTCCCAAAAACATGTGGATTAAAATGCAAGTACGAGTCCTAGGCCTTTTTTTATAGTCAAAAATTTTTTAGCCTCCGCTAGCGCCGTCTCTTTAACTTCATTGATATCGTCTTCAACAATAGCAGCGCAGTATAACGTCCTCAACTTATTAAGCAAGGCCATATTTTCCTTCTCAAGACCCGTGTCCCAGTTCCGCGTCCCTCCCACCATATACATTTTCATGTGGCGCATTGCAAACACACCACATTCAATCTTATTCTCCTTGTCTCTCCAAGGCATTGCAACCCTGGACACAGCTGAATTTTCAACAACCCACGACAATTGGTAGCATCCTCGAGCAAGCAAATACTTGGAGAACAATGCAGTCTGTCCAAAAATAACAAAAACAACAAATTAACAACTAATGGAGACAAATCAGTTAAATATATTGTTACACATCAAATTATGTCTAAATATACAACAAAATTATACTACCTATACAGCAAAACAATGACTACTATACAACAAAATAAGGTTATATGTAAACTGAAGATTATATCTAACAATACAACAAACTAAGCCTATGTTGGGAAATTTATTGTTTAGATTTTGATGAATGCCATGTAAAACTTAGAATAGGAAGTTGGCACCCCATTTTTGTTGTAAACTGCGTTGTAATAAATAGGGCTGGTCAAGCTGAGTTAAGTCAGCTTTGCCTAAACATGCAAGAAGACAACTGGAGACTAGAAGGAAGACTACGCTGCAAGACAGCTGAGTATGGCAAAGAAGAGAAGATGGGAACTCGACTGAAGGTACAACTGACATGCAGCTGAGTAAAGTATCAGTCAAGTCAACTCAAGATAGCCAAGTCTCAAATTGAAGTGACAGAAGAGTCATCCAATGATTGGAAGTTGATTCTAAGTCACCTGGGAAAGCAAGGAAATGCAGTCAAGTCGAGATAACTGAAAGAGATCCGTTGCACAAAAATCAAGAGAATTGCTTAAACAAGTAATACCTCCATACTACCTTTCTTGAAGTGCTCAGTGCCAGAAGCGTGCAAAAGGAATAAACCAATGGGAAGCACTGCACCATGTCGAACTCAAAAGTCAAGAACAATTCATACGAGGAAGTGGCAATTCCAAGGACTGCAACAAGACAAGCCAACGACCACAAGTGACTTTCAAAAATAAGCCTATCTCTTCAACGGGCAGATTTTTGAAAGATCACTATAAAAGGCTGAGGAATAACTCCGAGAGAAGGTTACCTGAACCACGAACATTCAAGAAAACATTTGAACTGTAACCTAAGATATTCTCAAATCATTCAAGATTAATCCTCAAGCCTACATTACGAAGAAAATCAATCCAACACTCACATGTGAAGGAAAGATAGCTTCAATCAGTTGAAGAGGAAATTATTGAAGAATCAAGGGGTCTACATTCCACGGAGGATTGTAGGAAGGTTCAAGGTCAAACCAGTCTCAAGTATTTGGAGGGCTTCGTGATCAAATCCAAAGAGCTTGAGCAAATGGGTTGTAGTAGCAAAGCGCAAACCGCCCTGAAGAAGGCGAGTCGTCGAGAAGCCACCGTGTGACCAAGGCATCTCCAGATCGAGTCCCAAAGGATCAAGTCGGTTGTGTGATCAAGACTTGTATCCGGATCGCTACCACTCGTATATTGATCAATACCTAGTGGATTCCTCCGGAGTTGGAGAAGAGAGGAGTACAAGAATTACCCCATCTTCGAACCTCTATAAAAACTTATCGTGTCATTTACATTTCAAACTTTAATTCCTGCATCTTATTTATTTAACTCTCTTTGATAAATTTGCTATCCACTTGATAATCTCTAAGTACTAAACCAAGTTTAAGGGTGTTAAGTCTTCCAATAAAACAAACTACAGTTGAACTAAGTCTTTAGTCTTAACAAATGAGTTATTCTATCAACAAATTTCAATCGAGTTTGTTGAGTGACTAACTCTACTGATTAACCAAATTAGTCATGTCCACCAAGGACACAAATTAAAGTATCAACTCGAACATTTAAAAGGACTAAATCGAAAAGTTGGTAAGATTTATTCACCCCCCCCCCTAAACCTTACACTCACACCCCTTGGGACCTACAAGTGGTATCGGAGCGGTTGGTTCATTGAGCCTTCCGCACCGGTTAGTTCTTGAACTAGATCTCCAAATTTTTCAAAGTCTATTTTAGTACTTAAGTTTTTCAAAACTCTTTTTATCGTTAAAAGTTATTATCATGGAAGCAAATTTGACACCCATCCCTATGTTCACAATTGAAGAATTTGATGATTGGAAAATTCGCATACAGGCTCATTTATCAGCATTACACGATGAGATGTGGATAGTGATAGAGGATGGGCCACTGCAAATTTTAAAAGTGAACATAGTTGTAAGGAGAGTTGCAGCTGAAGGTGAAGAGGATGTTGCTACTAGACCAGCTATGGTTGAAAAACCAAGAGCTGAATGGACAAATGATGACAGAAAAAGATATAACCTGGACAATGTGGCCAAGGACATTCTTTACAAAACTTTGGACAAAGCCATGTTCAATCAAGTCAAATCATGCAAAACGGCTAAAGAAATCTGGGACAAGCTAACATTGATTTGTGAAGGCTCAGAGCAAATCAAGGAAAATAAATTATCAGTGGTTGTACAGAAATTTGAGAATTTCAAAATGATCGCAGGAGAGACCTTGGATCAACTGGATGCTTGGTTCACAGAAATTACCAACAAGCTATCTGCACTTGGAAAAGAATATACATAGAAGGAAATGTGTATGAAGATTCTAAGAAGTCTCCCAACTGAGTGGGATATGAAAGTCATGGCCATGAGACACTCCATGGACCTATCAAAGACATCCAACCATGAGCTATTCTCAGATCTCAAAGCCTACGAATTTGAGATGAGAAGAAAAGACCAAGAGGAGGCAGTTGTGCCCAAAACAGCTGCTCTAATTGTTAAGGATGGCAAGAGAGCTGAGGTCAAAGAAGTCATTGACCCAGAGGAAATAGCCCTGATGGTTAAAAGGTTTAACAAGTTCTTCAATAAGAACTACAAGAGAGGCAAGGGCGAATCCTCCAGAAGACACTCAGCTCCCTCCAAGTGAAGGGAAGATAGGCCAACCAAGATAAACAGAGCATCAAAAGGCTGAATATCAAAGGGCTGACAACTCAAGAATGGAAAGAGCTGATCAAAAGGTTTAAAATCTATGCTGGAACTGTAGTCAACCAGGTCACTATGCCATTGATTGCCCATATCCTGTAGTCAACAAATACAGGAATGAAGAAGAAAGAAAGGTCTTCGAGAGAAAGAAGACAAGAAAAGAAAAAGGCAATGTTGGATGCAGAGATCTGCGAGACAAACAAGTCAAGAGACACATCGATTCGAGAGTAGTGAAGTCGACTACTCAAGTGACTCGAAGAAGAAGCCTTGATCTGTTTGATGGCCAAGGAGCAAGACCAACCTGATCAAGAAGATGAGGTACACTTTAACTCATCACACTCAGATTCTAGTGATAGTGAATGTGACACACACACTTCATCACCCACTGATCTTTATGATCCATTAGGCGAAAGGATGAAAGATTTTGAACACATTAAATCCTCACACACACTACTAAATGAGGAAAATAGCCTACTCAAGAGCCAAAACTCACAGGTGACTAAGGAGTTGAGTACTCTAAGTCAAATAGCTGATGAGAATGAAAGTTTAAAGACAGAAAATGCTAAGCTAATAGCAGAAATAGCTGCTATAAAAAAAGAGGGAAAATGACCTCAAAAATGTGATTGCCTCATTCACTAAGGCATCTAAATCATTGGATGATCTTATTATGAGTCAAAGAGAATGTGGAGACAAGACAAAGCTTAGGATTTAATTCCTTTGTCTTTGTGTGTCAAGCTCCAAAAGTAATTTTGGAAAAAGGATCTTCAAGCAATGAAGTATCTCAAAAATCCAAAACTCCAAATGGTGCACACACATTTATTCCAAAGCACAATTACAAGCAAACTGGCCTTGGTTAGAAAGGAAAAGGAAAACAGCCAGTTGAGTGTGCTGAGAGGACAGCTGAGAAGAAATCCACCAAACTCCAAACAGGAAATACTCTGTAAAGAAGAAACAGAGCTACCAAAAACCCCAGAAGTTCTTCCTCCACATATCTTTGGGCGTATATTGTACCGGAGTCTTCTTCTTACTAGCTGAGTGACTGCTAGTAGTCTGCTGCCTATCAGCTTCTTCGCACAGCTTCAGACCTTTCTCCCAGTACAAGTCCCAGGCTTAGGCTATGGACATGTTTTTGAAGTATCCTCCGGATTCGAGCATTTTGAACTCTTCAACAGATCTTGGTTCTTGTCCGTCATCTGGAATGGCATCTGTATCTTTACCTGCCGAATGCCTCCAAATTGTTTCAACATTTCTTCAACACGGGCATCCGTTCTATGAAAGAAACACATATGATGGGAATGGTAGAAAATACCCAAGCCAAGCTGATTGGAATAATGTGAACTATCAGCAAAGACCTATGGAATATAAGCCCAAATGGCAAAGGCCAAGAACTCAGCAAAGGCCATTCCAAAGGTATAAGAGCTTTCATCAACACACATATGCACCTAGGCACTACACTTAGAGATATCACAACTACCCAAAGAAGGCAATTGCTAAAACACATACACAGCATACGGACAAAAGAGAGACAACTTGTATGAACCTAGAATCCCCAAGCAATTTGCCAAAATTAATTATGATTATGGCAATCGATAGATGGCAACCCCTTAGAGTCAAATCAATTGGCTATAGGTTGGTTGGATCATCTTACAATACTAACCCCTCGGACCTGCATAAATATGGGTACCTAAAACTTAATTTCCTTATTTGCGGGTTCAAGGAACAAATGAGTGCCAAGGAACCTGGTACATGGATAGTGGTCATTTCCCGGACACATGACAGAAAAAGAAAAATCATCAAAATTCAAGGAAGTCAAAGGAGCAAAAGTCATATTTGGAGGAAATGAAGTTCCAGGAGAAATAAGAGGCATTGGATCCATCAAGAAAAACGGATTAGAAATCACGGATGTTGCATATGTTGAAGGACTCAACTTCAACTTGCTAAGCATCACCAACTCGTGACAAGGGTTATAATGTTGGATTTAACATGGGTATATGCCAAATCAAGGATATTGAATCAAATGAAGTTGTGTTGCAAGGATGCATACAAAAGAACATGTATGTCGTGGATTGGTCAACCGCAACACCCAAAGACCTATCTTTTAGCAAAGAGCACAAAATTTGAATCAGTTGGTCAGTGGCACAAGAAGCGAGTCACCCGAATTTCAAAACGATTAACAAGCTTGCGGAAAGCAATCTTGTGGAAGGACTTCCGGACTCGAGATACAAGAAGGAGAGTATATGTGACCATGTTAGAAGGAAAACAAATCAAATCATCATTCAAAGAAAAGACATGTCCATCTTCAACAAGAATATTGCATCTCGCTACATATGGATCTATTTGGTCCATTGAACGAGCTAGCATAATTGGGAAGAAATACACCCTGGTGGTAGTAGATGACTACTCAAGATATACATGGACAATATTCATGTGTAAGAAGAAAGAAACTCTACAAAACTACCACACCGATGAAGATGATTCAAAATGAGAAGAGCCAAACCATTATCAAAATAAGATCTCGGAAGAAGAACCGAGTTTGTCAATGGTATAATAACTCAATATTGTATAGAAAATGGTATTGGTCATGAATTGTCTGCAGCAAGGACTCCACAAAGAGAATGGAGTTGCGAAAAGAAGGAATAGAACTCTCAAAGATGCAAAGAAAGGACCATGTTAGGTCAAGCGGGGCTACCTAAACGATTTTGGGTCAAGCAATAAACACAAAGATGCTACGCTCAAAATAGATGCATGATAAACAGACAATTGACAAAGACTCCTATGAGATTTGGACAGGAGAAAACCAAATGTTGCATATTTTAGAATAGTTGGATGTAAATGCTTCATCCATAACAATGGCAAAGATAATTTGAAGGCTTTTGATGCTAAAGTCGATGAAGGTATCTTCTTGGGATACTCAAATTTGAAAGCAAAGCCTACAGAGTACTCAACAAGAGGACTATGGTTACAGAGGAATCCATTCATTTGGTGTTTGATGAGCCAAATGTAAATGGAGAAGACATTGAAGAGTCACCGATAAAATTTGAATCAACCAACCATGCGAAGAGTCCCTATGTTGAAGTCAAGCCGGAATTATAAACCCAAATGAAGATGAGATAGTCCGAAAGTCTCAAAAACAAATGGAAAATCAAGCTAAGTGATGACGAGAGAGAGTGATCAAAGCAACATAGCCGCAAGATGATCAATCCACTAACTTACTCCAACTCGATGCAAGATGGCCGAGAGACCATCCACCGAACTAGTCATTGGAGATATAAGAGAAGGTGTCAAAACAAGATCCGAACTCAACAAGAAGCTATGTTCACATGCTTTATCTCACAAATAGAGCCTAAAGATGTGTCACAAGCATTGGATGACACACATTGATTCAAGCTATGCAAGATGAGCCAATCGAGTTTGAAAGAAATAAAGTATGGGAATTAGTTCAAAGACCCACCCATCAAAATGTTATTGGCACTAAATGGGTGTTCAGAAAGGATATTGCCAAGAAGAAGGGATAGATTTTGATGAAACATTTGCCCCTGTAGCAAGATTGGAAGCTATAAGGATGTTTCTTGCCTATGCAGCTCACAAGAATTTTATTGTATATCAGATGGATGTAAAGAGTGCATTCCTTAATGGTTTATTGGAAGAAGAAGTGTATGTTCAACAACCTCTTGGATTTGAGCAGAAAACTCTTGGAGATAAGGTTTACAAACTCAAGAAAGCTCTATATGGATTGAAACAGGCACCCAGAGCATGGTATGATACTTTGTCACAATTCCTGACTGAGAACGGATTCACAAAAGGCAAAGTGGATAGAACACTCTTCTTAATTCAAGATGAAGAGTATATTGCTTGTTCAAATATATGTGGATGACATTATTTTTGGATCCACAAACAAAGAGTCATGTGATAAATTTTCAAACCTCATGCAAAGCAAATTTGAAATGAGCATGATGGGAGAGTGACATTCTTCCTTGGACTCCAAGTGAAATAGCTGAACGATGGAACCTTCATAAGTCGACAAAATACACACGAGATTTAATGAAGAAATTTGGTATGGAAGAGAAGTCTTCTCGAAAATACCAATGAATACATCACAAAATGGATATGGATGCGATGGCAAGCCTCGTAGATCAAGCAAGATCTGAGCACTTATTGGATCATTGCTTTATCTCACAAAGAAGCGAGCCGTACATCACCTTTCTTTGTAGGTGTATGTGCGGGATTTCAATCGCTCCAAAAGAAAGCCACATGACTTGACCAAGAGAATCTTGAGATATTTGAAAGGAAGCCAAGAAGTTGGCTTATGGTATCCAAAGGAAGGTGGATTCAAGCTAATTGGCTATTCGACTTTGACTATCTTTGGATGTAGAGTTGACAGAAGAGCTCCTCGTGCACATGTCAAATGCTTGAAACAAAGCTACTTTCTTGGTTTAGCAAAAAGCAAAATTCAATAGCCACCTCTACAAATTGAGAGAATACATAGTTGCGGGCAAATTATTATGCCCAAGTCCTATGGATGAGACAAAGAAATGAGAGACTATGAAGTTGAAGAAAAGGAAATTCCAATCATGTGTGATAACACAAGTGCAATTGCAATCACTCAAAATCATGTGTTGCACTCGAGAACAAAGCATATCGATGTCAGATATCACTTTATAAGAGATCATGTTGGAAAGAAGGACAACACCTTGGAATATATTTCAACTGATAAACAGTTGGCTAACATATTCACAAAACCATTATGTGAGTCAAGATTTGAAGAACTCAAGCATGAGTTAGGGTTAATTGAGCTGAGCTGACACTCAGAAGACTCAAAGACAAGAAATGAAACATGAAAAGGGAAAAAGAGTTGAACTCTCAAATCAGCTAAGTGAATCAGCCATATCGGAAAGACAGTTGTACCGAGTTAGCTGGCAGCTGAGTCACTAGGAGAACTGTGAGAAGAAGAGTTAAATCAGCTAAGGGATAAGTTGAGTCATTTATGAGCAAGGGAAAAAAATGCAGTCGTTTTTACTAAGCGGTAATGTTTTTAACAATGACGTCAACATAATTATGACGTGTACAGGCAAAAGCTGCAAACCAAGCTTATGATTGGATATAAATGTTGTCGTATTGAATACGAGACATTAAATGCTAATCGGCGTGCAAAATCTAAGTCGTTGATTTCGATCACATTTCAAAAACCACCCGCACGTCCTTTCATGAACCATACTTAAACCATTTTCGTCCGTTTCTCCCACACATTACCAAAAACTGTTCATTTCTCTCTCAAAAGCAAAGGCAAAAACTCTCTCAAAAACCCTATCAATCTTCAAATCATCTTCTAAGTTTCATTCGGTGAAATACTGAAAAAGGGCATCTACTCACGATTTTGTCAAGATGGGAAAGCAAATCCATACCGGGTCTACTGCGGATTTTGAGGGAATGGTCAAACAGGGGTCCGATGATGCCCTCATAAAGAAGATCGCTGAAAATATCGACACGTCTGGGCTAAAACCATTTCTGACGATGGAGTTTCCGATGACCTATGTGGAAGAGGTCGCACGCTTCTCGTGAACGCCGAGATTCACGATGAGGGGATCAAATCCTCTCGTTCACGGGAAGGAGTTCATCATCACCGCCAAGGATTTGGCGAACACGCGCTCCTTACGGCGGAAGGAGCACCGAAATCAATGAAGGCGATGTTGACTTGGCCGCCGCTTGGAAGGAAGTAGCCAAGACCGACTATGTTGAAAAGATAGTCTACACAGCTAACAAGAGGCTACTGAAGGAGGACTACCACAAATTGTTGGACATCGTTGCCAAATGCATAGACATCAAATTTGGCACTTTGACAAACCATCCAAAGCGAAATTGATCGTAATGGCCGCGATCATTGAAGAAAAGAAAGTGAATCGGGTTGAGTTTGTCTCACAGCAGACTCGCCGAATGTAGGGAATAAATCCTTCAAGGAGGGCGGAATGTTTGTAGGTTCCTAGGATATGGTCTGGTGATTGGACGGCTGATGGAGATAAAAGGAGTCCCTCTTCGACATGGAAAGGCGTTCCATGTAAACAAGAGGATGTTCGATCAAACCTCTCGCGCACAAAAGAGAGCCTACGCTAAGAGAGCTGATACGAGTGAGGGGGAATCGATTGACCAAGATATAGCCCCCCCCTCCACCTAAGAAAGAAGGCGCCCCTGCAGCTAAGAGAATCTGCCCCTCGCAAAGAAAGAAAAACAAATCGCTCCCGCCCGCAGCCAAGTCACCCGCCCCGCAGCCGTGTCTCCCCGCCCCCTGCAGCATGGAGAAGAAGGAACCATTAATCCCTTCTCCGGTGATCAAGAAGAATAGATCGCCACAACAAGGAAGGCAACTACCTCTAAGACATCTGCGAAGGCATTCACCTTCAATGAACCGGAGGAAGTGGAGCTGTAAATCCCTTTGGTTAAAACAAAGAGAAGAAGAAGACTTTCCAAGCTCTCCGAGCTTGAAAAGACAAATTGAGTCTGTCACTCACCGGAGAAGATACCGAGACTATTGAGAAGTAGAGTCTCCGTAAGTGATTGATGAAACGCCAAGTCTGCTGAGGCCGATCAGCAGAGGCAACTTGAAGACCAAAGTAGTCATAATAAATTGAGGAACAAAGAATGGCCGAGGCAATTAATCACATGTTGATAGGATTGTTTCTCCACCAGTAATAGAGGCCGCCAAGGTGTTGAGCAAGTCTCGCTACCCTCAATACCTAGAAATGAGGGCCAAAAAAAGGATGATGAAGACGATGTAATCATGCACTCTCCATTGTATCCAGGACATCCAAAATCGTCTCATGAGTGGATAAAAATGGAAGCCGAGCCTGTCCAGTGCGCTTTGAATATCCGAGTTCATTCTTTCTTGAGGTGGACACAAAGGTCTTTGCAAGCCCTTGACGAGGATAATTGCATAAATATACTGGAAATTCGAAAAGAAAATGAACGGGCTAAAGCAAATGAGGACGCAGAGGCACGTGAGAAGGCCAAAGATCTTCCCTATCACCGCACCACAGAGCATACACAACCTCACTTTGACGCCCTATCGTAAAGTGATGAGTATCCGGACCACGTTGTCGCCACGCGAAAGAATTGCAAATGCAAAGACGCAATGCGAGAATCCGAATCCTTCATGAACAAAGAATGATGGAGGGACCAGGAGAGTCCTCCAAAACACAAATGAGATAGACCCAATGGGAGTGGTGCAAAGATATTTCCACCGTTGTTGCTTTGCCACCACTTCCCACTCACTCGGAAGAAGGAACTAAGAGAAATGGCGATGAAACGGGATAGTGGGGACCCCAGGTTGAGCCAACCCCTAATGAAGGTGTCTTACCACCGCCCCAACTACTGAATACTCAATGGGAACAAATGAGTCTAGAGATGAGTGACCCCATTCCAAGTCACTCACCGGTGTGCCACCGAGGAGGAAAACTCCTTCCACCGCAGCAAGGTCGGAGGATGTTGCAAACCGACTCCACAATGAATCTAGGAGGCGAAGTGGAGAAGGAACAAACACAAAGTACACAAACAAGTTGTCATCGATGAGGCTTAGACGATTGAGACTCCTAAGCCGAGGTGCCAATCGCTCTCACGGCTAATGACGCCGCTGCAGATGCAAATCGAGGCACATGAAGGAACAACCCTGGGGATTAACACTCTGGGCGACGAAAGTGCAATCCATGGATTTGAGACCCCAATGGATGCCACCGCAGAAGACCCTAAGACAGCTGACACTGTCGAAAGGGATGTCCAAGGCCTCGCTGTAGTTGAGACTGCAGGAGGTAATGAAGGTCCACTGGAGGTTGAGACTTCCCGGGGTAAAGAAGCTGAAGTACAGAACATCCCTCCTGCTATCATTGATCCATCAGAAAAGGAGATAAGCACGCTTCACAATTCCCAAGATAATCCTGATGTAACCTTTCTGGGATCGAAAGGAGACGATGAAGCTGAGTCATCCCCCGTGACTGATCCAAAAGACTCAGCTGAGGATATTCCAACTACGAGTGAGTCTGACCTCAAGTCTACTCGTCAAACTTACAACTTTGATGATGAGCCACCCATGGAAATCTCATTATCGTCCGATGAAGCTTCTGATAAGGCCAAGGACCAGTCAACTCACGTGGAAAAACCAAATGAGACCAACGGTGTTGAGACAAATGAGGCTCGGCAAAAGTCGGGTCAACTTCACAACACCCCACCAAACAGAGTCCATCGCGCAGCTCCCCAAGTCGCAGCAGGTTCGACTCCACAAGAAACTTCACGAGCACCACTCATCATTGAACAAATCCCGCTTGCCCGTGATGATCCCTTTGTAGAATCATTTCCCTTCTCTCTGCAGGAACCCGACCTCCCTGAAGAGTCGAAAGAGATCTCAAGCGCTTCCACAGACTGATCTTCTCATTCCATCGATACCATCGTTCCAAATTAACTATGATTTTGACGTTTTTTCGGGAGGTGTTCAAAGCATTATTTATTTGAACGGATGGAGAGGCACCAGCCTCGATGGACATGAGATCGATAAAAGAGATGCCAACCTTACTACCGACTTGAGAGGCATAATAGTCGAATCCGGAGTGGTGGCAACAAAGAAGAAACAATGCGTGTGGAACAAGCTAGATATTTTAACATTGTTCAACAAGTCGCTGGTATGGCGAAATGAGAATGCCGATGCGAAGACAAAATTGAGAGAACACATTGAGCACATGCATGAATCTCACACTTTGAGATAAAGCTGCTGCGTGATCAAAATAAGAATGAGCTCCTGCGTGGAAGAAAACATGGATCGAAAATTCAGCTTTCTCATGGCCGAGATGAAGCCGCTTAAAGTCGCATCCAACGCTACTCGCTCGAGTTTCACAAGAAGATACTCCGCAGCACTCGAAGCGTAACTTGGCTATCGCCAGACTCGACTTCCCGCTTGCTAGTTTGTTTCAGGGTGGTTCCTCTCTCCTTTGATGATGCCAAAAAGGGGAAGAGGAATACCTAAAAGCGCTGGGGGATCCGAAGTTGAGAAGGATGGAGCAGCTGTGAAGGAAAAGACAGCTGAGGAAGTTTCAAGAGAAAAGAAAGGGAAGTCTGTTGAGGGGGAAGGATCGAGAGATGTGAGCTTGATGATTGCACAAACCCCCCAACAAGGTCTTGTCATAGCCGATATTATCAAAGAAAACTCCCAAATGACTCTACCACTCCAACACTCTGTTGTACCTATGGTGACAAGAGAAAGACAGATAGAGAGCGAGGATGGAGGAAGTGGAAGGAAGGATGAATGCCCGAGTTATGGATATTTTGAAACAACATGGAGGCATTCCAGTAGACAGAGACACTTATGCCATCTCAGATGCCGGAACTGAGCCAAGATAGTTGATGAATTTAAAACGCTCGCATCTTAAGGATACTTCGCAAACATGTCCCTGGCTCAAGCCTAGGACTTGTACTGGGAAAAAGGTCTCACACTATGTGAAGAAGGCGACAGCAGCAGAGACTACCTAAAATCCTCTGCTGGTCACTCCGCTAGTCACTCACTTGGGAAAAAGAAGGCCCCAAAGACAATACACGCCCGAGAAAGAGGTAGAGGAAGAAGCGTTGTGGGAGGGAGAGGTTTCGACCTAGACCTCTGCCAAAAACATTGAGTACATAGATCCAAAAGCAAAAGAGGAGGGATCTACTGGGTTTGGTTTTGACGAAGTAGCCAATCAAAGTGGCTAAGAACAATGCCGAGTATGTGAAAAGAATTGAAGAAGAAAATAAAAGACAAACTCAGCTATGGGAGGAGAGACAAGAGAGAATAAGAAGAGATGAAGCTGCCCAAAAGGCGTATGAAAAGAAGAAAAAAGCAGTTGAAGATGAGAAAAAGAAAAGAAGACCAGAAGATGACAGAGCTGAAGAAGAAAAAAGAAGGAGGAAGCGAAGGAGATGAAGTGTTGCTATCCACCCCTTCATGTATTTTACTATGTAAATACACTTTATGTAAGTCTTCTGTAATAAATCTGTAAGTTCTCTATTTTTGCGTAGACATAGATGTTTGCTCTGATACACTTTGTAAACAGTTGTGTAAAGGACAAGAATGTTATGATCAATAAAAGAATTGATTCTAGGCATACAATCTCTGTGAATGCACTATATGTATGTATCTTTGCTATTTACACTTTGAATGTATAAGTTTTGGCATCATCAAAAAGGGGGAAATTGTTGGGAAATTTATTGTTTAGATTTTGATGAATGCCATGTAAAACTTAGAATAGGAAGTTGGCACCCCATTTTTGTTGTAAACTGCATTGTGATAAATAGGGCTGGTCAAGCTGAGTTAAGTTAGCTATGCCTAAACATGCAAGAAGACAACTGGAGACTAGAAGGAAGACTCCGCTGCAAGACAGCTGAGTATGGTAAAGAAGAGAAGACGGGAACTAGACTGAAGGTACAGCTGAGATGCAGCTGAGTAAAGTATCAGTCAAGTCAACTCAAGATAGCCAAGTCTCAAATTGAAGTGGCAGAAGAGTCATCCAATGATTGGAAGCTGACTCTAAGTCACCTGGGAAAGCAAGGAAATGCAGTCAAGTCGAGATAACTGAAAGAGATCCGTTGCACAGAAATCAGGAGAATTGCTTAAGCAATTAATACCTCCATACTACCTTTCTTGAAGTGCTCAGTCCCAGAAGCGTGCAAAAGGAATAAACCAATGGGAAGCACTGCACCATGTCGAACTCGAAAAGTCAAGAACAATTCATATGAGGAAGTGGCAATTCCAAGGACTGCAACAAGACAAGCCAACGACCACAAGTGACTTTCAAAAATAAGCCTATCTCTTCAACGGGCAGATTTTTGAAAGATCACTATAAAAGGCTAAGGAATAACTCCGAGAGAAGGTTACCTGAACCACGAACATTCAAGAAAACATTTGAATTGTAACCTAAGATATTCTCAAATCATTCAAGATTAATCCTCAAGCCTACATTACGAAGAAAATCAATCCAACACTCACATGTGAAGGAAAGATAGCTTCAATCAGTTGAAGAGGAAATTATTGAAGAATCAAGGGGTCTACATTCCACGGAGGATTGTAGAAATGTTCAAGGTCGAACCAGTCTCAAGTTTTTGGAGGGCTTCGTGATCAAATCTAAAGAGCTTGAGCAAGTGGTCAGTAGCAAAGCGCAAAATTGCCCTGAAGAAGCCGAGTCGTACGAGAAGCCACCAAGCGTGACCAAGGCATCTCCAGATCGAGTCCCAAAGGATCAAGTCACCGTGTGTGATCAAGACTTGTATCCGGACTGTTACCACTCGTATATTGATCAATACCTAGTGGATTCCTCCAGGAGTTGGAGAAGAGAGGAGTAGAAGAATTACCCCATCTTCGAACCTCTATAAAAACTTATCGTGTCATTTACATTTCAAAGACTTTAATTCCTGCATCTTATTTATTTAACTCTTCTGATAAATTTTCTATTCACTTGATAATCTCTAAGTACTAAACCAAGTTTAAGGGTGTTAAGTCTTCCAATAAAACAAACTACGCTTGAACTAAGTCTTTAGTCTTAACAAATTGAGTTATTCTATCAACAAATTTCGATCGAGTTTGTTGAGTGACTAACTCTATGATTAACCAAATTAGTTGTCCATCAAGGACACAGCTGTGTAGTATCAACTCTGAACATTTAAAAGGACTAAATCAAAAAGTTGGTAAGGTGTATTCAACCCCCCTTCTAAACCTTACACTCACACCCCTTGGGACCTACAGCCTATATGTACAATAAATTACGTCTAACTATACAATAAAACACTATAAAATCATTTAAATAACTTACCAGCCACGCCGGTGTGTTCTCATACTTCGCACAGTCTACGCCATCAACACTTGAATTGCCGAAAATGTGAACAAATCTCTTATTAATGTCATAGCAGATAACATAAATATGTTCACTCTTGCATATGGGGAAGAAAAACTGCAAAATAAATAAAACAAACCAACTAAAGATATCGTGAGACTTGGACTTTAGAGCACGACTATCTAAAACATTAAAACACAATGTGACACAAATAAACAAAAAAACAATACCATATCAACAGCTTGCAGCCTAACTGAATTGGCCTTGGGGAACTCGGCCTCGAAATTACGTGAAAATAATGCCAAGAGACCTTCTTCATCAAGCTCCTTACTTGGCATCACAACAGTGAACAACTGCAATAATTAACGTTAGACTTGTGTTGGCCATTACACACAAATCACATAATTTAATAATAATACATATAGGAAAACTCACAAACTATACATCAACATATGCTTAACTGCACATCAAACTAACAATATCTAAATAACAAGTAATTTCTAACTCCACATCAAACTCACAGCATCTAAATATACAACAAAAACCAGACTATTTATATATCTAACTGTACAGCAATATCAAACTATCTATATTATAAACACATACCGTGCAATACGTCGTTGCAAAAAAATCTCGATGGCGACCCAGCAGCCTTTAGTTTCTCCTTAGAGTTTAAAATCACCGACCAGACGTCAAGCATAGCTACACTGACATAACGGCCCGGCCTCATGGACTTGAACTCATCCATATACAACAAAACCGATCACCCACCTTGAAAATAACTTCTTTCTTGACCTCATCCCTATACAAAAATTAAAAAAAGGTAAGCAATTGTTAAAAAACTTAAAAAATAAATAAAAAAAGCAAAAACCAAAAATATATATACTTATCCTCATCCGGATTCTCAAAAACCCATTTTGCTTTCATATTGTGATTCTTGTTCAGTTTCTCAGCAACATCGATCTGTCTGCGCTTAAATGGGGATGTCAGTACTTCAGTATTGCGAGGCTTTCTCTGACTTTTCCTCGTACAAACTGTAGTTCTGCAACGCCCCCTTGAAGTACCGACTTCATTCTTCACATTGCCTCCACCCTCAGTAATGTTCATCGCCTCAGCTACATCAGTTACATTTTCTCCACCCTCCACGACTGCGGTCGAATCAGGGATCTCACCTTCCACCACAACCGTCCCGCCAATGCTAGCCTCAACATCAGCCTCCCTGACCACAGTTAAAAATCAACATTAACAAGTACACCAAATATATAAAAAATTGACTTACATTCAGACGGTCATCAACGTCGCCGCCCTTTTATTTCTCAACCCCAACATTTTTCTCCTGTTAATGTCGTGTCGTCTCTCAAACAGAACCCCAAATCGGATCAGGAAAATCTTGGGTAAACCCCATAATAAAGCTTGGTGCATTGTCAAACCATTTTTTGAATTCCTCTCTCTGTAACACAACATTCTCAACCTTCTCCAATGTCGCTATGTTTTTAGGATTATTCCAAAATGCATCGTCGCTTTGAGTCTCACCACCATCAGAGGCATTTTCATTTGAGCCCTACGCTCCTTTTTCACAAATCAGGTTCCGCGCCACCGCCTCGATTCTGGGGAAACCCGGGTCAGCTGCAATTTCCCTTGGTGCATCCTTGAATATGGATATAATATCAACAACATCGGACGCCACCCTGGCTAATTTAGCCAAAACCCTCCCAATATAACCCTGTAAAAAAACACAGTAATGTTAGCTCTACAAAACTATATTACTATGTATACAATATTTTACTACTAAGTAAACATTAAATGTACTTTAAGTGTATAGTAATGGAAAATCTACAACCTATTTCACTATGTATACACAACTATATCACTATCCATACACTATTAATATATTAACTATACACCAAAGTCCTGATATGTAAACACTAAAAATAATGATGCAGAAAACATCCACAAAATCCAACTTGTGTATAAAACATTAAAAACACAACATCAATAATACATGACAATAACATTATCTATACACTTTTATCTTATTAAATATACATCAAACACATGCTTTAAGAATGGAAAAAACCTGCATGACACCACCCTGCAATGAAGCCCCATGTACACCCACACCAGCCGCACCATAGACCTCTGACGGGCCCTCGCGGCCTTCAGACGAGGCCTCACGAACCTCATACGGGCCCTCACGAACTTCAAACGGCCCCTCACCCAATGGGTCCACCACAGACCCCTGCCCAAAACCACCAAGCCCCATCTCTGTCATGCACCTCTCCGCAGCTAGCTCGGTACTCAATGCCACTGCACTAGGTAATCTTCTCGGAACGTGGCGATTACAAACCACGACTTTGTCCATGTAAAGACCCTGACAAAAACAATTATTAGCAAAATACAAAACAATAATTCAAAAACAAATGTGAAAAAAAAAAAACCAAAATCAGACACTTACAAGCAAAAATAACAAGGGGCCATTAAACTCCAACTTCTTCGAAGTATCCCATTTCAGTTTATTCAAAACCAGCGTATCCAAAGTGTACTCGCACCAATTTAAATTTCTGATATTCCCCACATCTTCCAGGCACTTAATAATTAACAGGTTGACATAGCCGGACTGAACGTTTCCAATAATGCTACAATCAGCCAACGTAATGAAATGTCTCTTAAACCACGGACCGCCATCAGACTCATCCACCATTCTCTGCCGGACAACTTGAGCCTTTATTTTGTACGCACCACTTGCACTGAGCTCAAAAATATCGTGCACTAATAATACAAGTCACACGTATCCGACTTCGTCTTCTTTAGAATAGGTGTATTCTGCATTAGGGAACCCAAGAACCCTTTCAATATCCTTGACACCACAACGGAGTGACCTTCCACCGTTTAAAATCAGTTTACAACTCGTAGGATTGAAACTATTCACCCACCAATACATTATCCGGGAAGGGAATTTGTCAATCTTAACTTCCAACAACGTCCCAAACCCCATCTCCACAACTGACCTCTTCTGTTGTGGTTTCAGTCCCTTCATTGATTCAACAAATAATGTTATTGTTGAGTGGGTCACTAACTTTGGGAATGAATCCTTCACATTCTCGCATGTTCCATTCGCCCTCTTTGCAGAAGACACCTGCCCCTGCCCACTGCCCTCGCCAACGTCGCCACCTTTTCTACCTCTTTCTACCATGCTTGCACATACAATATTCCTACCAAATCACAAAAAACACAAAAATAAGTATATATCTATATCTATAATTATACAACAAATCACAGATACATGTACAGTAAAACACATAGAAGAATCAAGCAAAACACAAGTATACAGAACCATAGATACACACATCAAAAACTATCTAATTGTACAACAAAACATGTGTATGTATACAACAAAACATATGTAAGAAACAACACAGAACATATAAGAATAGAGCAAACACAATTGTGGAGAACAATTATATATACAACAAAAATTAACTAATTACACACTGAATCACATCTAACTATACATCGAAACACATATAAGTACACATTTACCTATACACCAATATAAGAATACATCATACCTACAAACTAATAATGCGTCTTCATCAACTACCCTAAACCTAGAACCTCTATTAACAAAAGCTTAGCCACCATCACGTAAAAACACAAACTAAAATCTATATAAAAATTTCGATTCGCAAATGGCAATCTCGTAAGAACACAACAACATGAACTAAAAACAAAAATTTTAAAAACCCTAGACACTCACATTTGCCGTCGAACAAACACGAACTAAAAAAAAAAAAAAACCCTAGAATGTCACATTTACAATCGAAAAAGAAAATTACATGTTTCAGAAAGGAAGAATCGTGGTCTCGCTCAAGAAGAAACAAACCGCACGCAGTTTATACTCTTGATTTCTCACTCTTTGAAGAACAACCGCCTGCAACCTCCGTCTCCTGACCGCGAAAATGGATAAATTCAAAAATGAACCGTCGAGCGGTTTTGGAGGGGAGATGAAATGAGATCTTCAGTTACCAAAATTAAAAGATATTATGTAATTGTGTAATTACAATGCTGCCCTTTTCAGGTTTAAAATAAATAAAAAATAAGTATTAAATATATATATAGGGATTGGTTCAAATGGGACACCTTCCCTTATATGAGACGATGGGGACTAATCTAAGCCATTAAATTTTTTTGATAGATGGTGTAGATTTATTGACCTAAAAAATAAATTAATGATTTAAACTGATAATTATAAGGGTAAATTAGTCAACATATATGATATCCAAAACTTCCATAAATCTTTCCTACAAATTAGGGATTTAATTACTAACATAATCAATAAAATCACACGTCCTCTATCTCTCTTACTTTTCTTTCTTTTCTTCTTCACTTTTCTTCCTCACTTTTCTTTCTTTCCCACTTTCAACCGTACACCCAACTCTTCTTCAATCTATTTTCTTTTTTTTCTCTTTCTATTTTCACTCCTTATCTCTCTGTTTCCGACTTTCCGTCACCCATCCCCCAATTTCTTTTTTTTTCTACTTCTGTAAATCCCGTCAACAGCAGCAGCAAAGAGGGAAACGACGTGGCGGTACGACGAGCAAATTCCGTCAGCTTTGGACAGGAAATGGTTGGTTTTGGGCTTAACAGGTTCGATTCGGGTTGAAGCGGAGAAGTACGAGTCGATTTTGGGCTGATTCGGGAAATTTTGCCGCGGTGACTGGGTTCGGGATTAGCTGGGTTTTCTCCGATTTTGGTTTTTCTGGCAACGGCGTCGAGTAGCTCATGGCTGTCGTCCCTTATATTTTCGGTATATTTCTTGATTGGCTGAAAGATGAACTCGGTTGGAATTTTGGGTTTGGGAAACTGATTTCTGGTTTGGAAGGGGTTGGCATTGTGTTGTATACTTAGTTTAATTTTAGTGCTTATTTAATATAATTTTGTTGTTTTGTACAGTACAGTTTTGTGTATGTCTTCAACATAGCTTAATTTCTATGGTAGCTATATAATACAATTTTGTGTATAATTAGTGCAGTTTTACTGCTTTTTTGAAGGAAAAAGATGTTTCCAGATTTTTTTTTGGGTGGAAAGTCTATGTATATATCCTGTAAAACCAAAGCAGGAATGTATGTATACTCACTATAGATTTTATATGTGTTTAGTGAGATGTTAATGTAACACGATGTATAATCAGTGCAGTTTTACTGCGTACATAGTATTAGAATGCTGTATAATTAATGTAGTTTTACTGTGTAATTAGTATTAGAATGTTGTATTGGAACGAGTTTAATCCTTCCAAATAATTTAGGATGATATACAGTGTACATACTAAGTCAATAAAAACGTGTTTAATCCTTCCAAATAATACTGTTTAATCACTTTAACATTACTGTGTGGTTAAGAGCGTTGTACTGTATAAATGTCGAAATTTCACTGTACTATATATTTATTTCTCTATGTATTGAAGTGCATTTATTTTATACAAAAAAATAAGAACATGTTTAATCCTTCCAAATAATTTAGGATAATATACAATATACATACTAAGTCGATAAAAACGTGTTTAATCCTTCCAAATAATAATGTTTATTCACTTTAATATTACTGTGCGGTTAATGCATGTTCACTGTATAAAAATCTAAATGTCATTGTACTATATTTTATTTCACTGTGTATTGAATTGCATTTTTTTATGGAAAAAATGACACTATAATTTAGGAATTGTCTGCCTTTTTTTGGGGCATATTGGGTTTGATTTGGTAAGATTTTTGTTGCCATTAATTTGTGTTTATCACATTTTGAAAGGATATAACCCCCCCTTAAATTTAGGAGCCGAAAAAGGTAAAATAATACCTACCTTCTACACTAAAATATAAAAGACATATTTGCCCTTAATTAATAACTCGAAAATAATATAAATTACCATTTTAAACTCTTGCAGTAACTAATTGCCTAAAATAATGGGATTAATCTAAATCATCCAAAAGATCAATCCAACGGTTATAATAAATCTCCACCGTCTCATATAAGGGGGGGTGTCTCATTTGAACCATCCCCTATATATATATATATTACTAATATTATATTACTAATATTATATAGGAATAGGATCAAATGAGACCACATCATTAGAGTGAGACAGTGTGGACTAATCCTGTCCACAAATCTGTAATTTTATTTTAAATCTGTAAAGGGCAATATTATAATTGTACAATTACACCAAATCAAAATCTATTAAAACCCGCTGCTGAAAAACAATGTCTCCCACCCACTCGCAGCCATGTTCTCCGACCTGCTTCACCAACGCGAAATTCTCGTCACCACCACCGCCTGTCCCTCGTGGACTTCGGTGTCGAACACCGTCTGGCCGCGGAGATTAGATTATGCTTTATTGATAAACACTTTCTGGAAAATTGATAAGTGTGCAAACTGGAAAATGGTAAAAATCACAAGTAGCTGAATTAGAACAGTAGTTCAAGTCGGGTGTTCACGAACCAGTGTGGCGTCATTATTGCGTTATGAAAATTATACAAGAATTTTTAGATGATTTACGTATGTAGGAAATTTAAAATGGATTATTTCAAAAGTTACCCTTAGGTTTGATCTAATTACAAAAAAATAATTTATCCTTTTAAATTATAAGGACTGCTCTGTAGTTTTTCTCTACTTAATTCATTTTTGGGGTTTCAGAATAAAGGACAGGATTAGAGGAATGGTGAAGAAGACGATGCTGATTTGGAGAAAACGAGGGCCTACGAAGAGGCAGTTAGGATTACTGTATACTTATATGTTTTTCGATGTATACTTATATGTGTTTTGATGTATAAGTAGTTAATTTTTGATGTATATATTTATGTTGATGTATACTTATATTTTTTGTTGTATACTTATTTGTGTTTTGCAATATACTTATTGTGTTTTGTTGTATACTTATATTTTTGTTTGACAATTGTAATAAGCAGTACAAATATGTTAAATATACAACATAATAGTGTTAAATATACAGTACAATAATGAGCGTGATTTTCTCTCTCTATATATTTGATTTTACTTAATCCACGGTCACCACATGTTAATGAGCGTGATTCTCTCTCTATATATAATTGATTCCTTGATTCACGGTCCCCACATGTTTTTGTTTGACCATTTTAATATGCAGTAAAATTATGTTAAACATACAGTAAAATAGTATTAGGTATACATCAAATATATGATAAGTGTACAACATACTTCATGGTAGAGCACATGCGCGATTTTCTCTCTCCCTACATTATTTTCTCTCTCCTAATAACTGATTCCATATTTGGATGGTCCCCTACATGTTTGTTTTAACAATTATACCCTTATTTTGCCTTAATTAAATGTTTAATGTAATTTTAACCCCTATTTATCTTAGCCATTGATATAGATAAAGGAGGGTTGAGATGAGTCCACAATGTCTCACTATAATATGTTGTCTCATTGGATCCCCCCCTATATATTACTACTATTAAGTCAACATGATTCATTATAAGTCTCTTTTTTCTTTTTTTTACGCGAGAAGCCTAGAGTTCGTTCTTCTAATATAGCAAGTGCACATACAATAAGAAGTATTCAATAAAAGCAATAAGACATAATGACAAAAATAATATGTGTTGCATAATATTGTCACATAGCATATCATGATTAAATTGAGTAATGGCATAATAATTTGCATACCTTGAGGAATCCGGCAAGATATGACGGAGATGGATGTCACTATACTATTTTTTAAAATATTTAAAAAAAAGACATATTCTTTTTAACAAGTCTACAGAACCGTAGACCTGCTCTGATACCACTTGTAACGACCAAAATTTTCTAATAGTAGAAATATTTCAACAGGCAGTACTAATAACTTAATTAAAAGAAGATAATTTTAAAAAGATAACATACGATTAAAAAATTTTCATCCATTTAAAACAAAAATACTTTGATTCGGTCCCAAACATCAGCCTCCAAAATAAAGTATTAACTAAAATTTGTTAACAAAATAAAATATTCTTAAAGTTTTAAAATAAATAAAGTTATTGACTTCGCATCCACTGCCTCCAATCCTTGCTCGGACTTCTCAACCTGAAAAATGTTAATAAATATGGGGTGGGCTTTTAACTCGCTCAATGGGGACACATTTCTCAAAATTAAATACATCAATATGCATAATAACAAATATTCAACGTGTAATTTACTTTTTACTCTGACTGGCCAGTTACTTTATAGTATTGCGGGTTCACCCCGATGATACTTTTGGTCCCGGACCTTCTTAATAAGATAATTAAATTAATAAAAAGAATGATAATAATATAAATAAAATTAAATATACTAAAAAAATCAGATATTACAGAAGCAAATCTATCTCGCATTCCCATGTTTACTATTGAAGAATTTGATGATCGGAAAATTTGTATGCAGGCGCATCTCTCTGCACTGCAGATAAAATGTGGTTTATCATTGAAGATGATGCAATCAAGATCCAAAAGGTCAACATTGATGAAAGTGGTGGAGCTGACGTTGAGAATCCTCGTACTGAATGGACCAATAAGGATAGAAAAAGACATAGCTTGAACAGTGTGGCCAAGAATATATTATATAAAACTTTGGATAAAGACATGTTCAACAAATCAAAATCTTGCAAAATAGCCAAAGAAATATGGAACAAGCTCACTAAGATATGTGAAGGAACAGAGCAAATAAAGGAAAACATGCGGTCAGTTGTTGTCCAAAAGTACGAAAAATTCAAAATGAAAGCAGGTGAATAATTGGATCAGCTGGATACCAGATTCACAAAAATTACGAATGAGTTATCTGCCTTGGGAAAAGAATATACACATAAGAAAATGTGTATAAATATTATAATAGTTATACCCTCGGAATGGGAGATAAAGGTCATTACTTTGAGACATTCCATGGATCTTAAAAAGCTGTCAAACCATGAGTTATTCCGAGATGTCAAAGCTTATGAGTTTGATTTGAAAAAAAATGAACAAGATGAGATATTTGTTACCAAAGACACAAATCCAGCCGAGTCAAATGAATCAGTTGACAAGAAGGAACTAGCTCTGATGATCAAAAAATTCAACAAGTTCTATAAGAAGACCATTCATAAGAGAAAAGGTGAAACCTCCAAAAGATACTATGCACCAACAAAAGACAAGAAACGAGAAAAGTCAACCAAGAAAATTAAGGATCTCTGGTGGAACTTCAAAAAGACATGATATTATGCAGTTGACTGTCCACACCCACCTGTAAACAAATACATATATGATGAAGAGAAGAAAGTCTTCAGGAAAGAAGATAAGAAAGAAGAAAAAACTCATATGTCTAAGAAACAGATGAGTCAGGAACCAGGGAAGGAGATTACTCATCTAAAGTGAGAAAGAATCACTCATGTCTAATGGCAAAAGAACAAGAAGATTAGGTACATAGGACAGTTGAGAACCAAGGAACATGGTACATGATTAACGGCTCTTCAAGACACATTACTGGAAATAAAAGTCATTTGTCATATTTCAAAGAAGAAAATGGAGCAAAAGACATATTTAGGTGGAAATAAAGCTCAAGGGTAAATAAAAGGAATTGGATCAATTAAAAAGAATGGTCTAGAGATCAAAGATGTGGCATATGTAGAAGGATAACTTCAATTAGTTAAGTATCAGTCAACTCTGTGACAAAGGATGTACAGTTGGATTCGACAAGGGAAGATGACAAACCAAAGAAATAGAATCAAATGAAGTTGTCTTATCAGGAATAAGAAAGAAAAATAAGTATATTGTAAATTGGTCTACTACAACTCCACACACTTGCCTGATTACCAAAAGCACTTCTAAAGCCAGCTGGATATGGCAACGAAATACAACTGATGCAAACACGGAAGTTTTGGAAATAATTGAGACAACTATAGAAGAGCATAATAGAGCAGAACTTAGATTTGTCTTGGTGGGTTCACTAAGGAAAATTGTTTCAGAAGCAGATGAAGTTGTTAACACAACTGGTGTTTCTGGTAATCAAGATGTAATGCATCATCTAGTATTGCCAATGAAGTTGTTAAAACAACTGAGGCACACTCAATTAAGTAGGCTAACACATCTGCTGCCAATGAAGCTAACCCTGTCGAGGGGGAAGGAGGTCAGAACCCCATAGATCTTGGGAATAACTCTCCCAGTCCTCCCTCTCAAGCAGAAAATCAAGACCAAAATTAGTAGGGTAAAGAAATCCTGGACGAGTCAAACAGAGCTGAAGATCATAATTCCTCAGATGACTTAAATGATGTTCAAGAAGTCTTATTTTCTGATTCTGAGGAAGAAAGAAATGAAGAATAACTCATGACGCAGTACAACCTTTATTGTCGACCAACAGAGTTTGAATTTACTCCCAATGATGACAGTCGACTTGCAAATAAGCCCAAAAGAGCCTTTCAACGTATTTTAGGGAGATGGACTATTAAGAGAATGGATTGACATCTCTATCCCATTTTGTGGACAATAAAGGTGTTGTTGTTCATAGAGATGGCAATGGATGATTCTTAAGAATAAATGAGTTGATTAAAGAAGTTATTCAACTTCAAACTACTGAGATGCATGCCTTCAATACCTTTGACAAAGAGATGATTGATTGGGAATTAACTCATGAAGCCTATGAAAGTCGCCAAAAGGACTACTTCAACATGATTAATGATGGAAGACAGTCTGATATGAATTTTTTAAAGAAAAGACAGTATGATAAATTAGAAGAAATCAGGATTGAGCTTAATCTGAAGTTGGATGGTATCCAGAAGCAAATTATTGAAATGTCAGCACAAATAATGCTTCTAATACAACTATTTCAATTTTTTGATAGAGAACTTCCAAGCTTCTTTTGTTGATGCCAAAAAGGGGGAAGATATGCCTTCAACATATGCTATTACACCTAATAAGCCTCAACTGCCTGAGTATGCAAGGAAACAGATGGTTGGGTTTGTTGTAATTAAGCAGGATCAAGAGCAAAAGATTGAGAGCCTAATGGAAAGGATAGGTAGCATGCATATCAGCTCAGTGATGCAGGACAAATATGATGATGTGTTTGAAACTCTATTCTCAGAAGATGTTTACAAAGTCTTATCAAGAAAAGCTGGATGGGATTTGTATTGGGCAGCGGGCTGCAAGGTACTCAACTTCCTAAAGGACAAGAATTCCTTATGCAAGGGAAGGATTCTATAGACAAACTCCCAGTAAGAGTTGGCAGTGGCAGAGAAGCTTCAAGAGGAAGAGGCACTCCTAGAGGCAGAGGAAAATATGTAAGTCCTCAACCCCCAAGGAGGTCTCTTCGATATTGGAGAGATAACCCATCAGTTAACTTCAAAGAAGAAGATGATCAATAGTTATCTTGAAGGGTAAAATTCATGATATTAGTGATAGGGGAACTGATCTAGATTAGTGATAGGGGAACTGATCTTTTGTATCTTTTTGCAAATTTGTTTTTAAAATTTTTGTAAGTGCCAGAAAGAAATAATAAAACGAATATTCTATCATTTCTTTTAGTTGTTAAGTTTTGAAATCATCAAAAAGGAAAAAATTGTTAGAAAATATATTATATAGATTTTAATTATGCTTAGAAAACTTATATTAGAATATTGATGCCCAAAATGTTGTAAATTATGTACTTGCAATTTTTTATGTAATAGATAAGAAGTAAGTTGTGAAATTTAGCTGAGTGAAAGATCAAAAGACTCTCTGATGAGTTATGCAAGAAGGCAGGAGACTTCCAATTGAGTAAATCATATTGCAGAAGACTCTTAGTTGAGTTTATGATATTCGTAAGACTTACAGCTAAGTCAAAGTAATGCAGAAGACTGACAGCTAACTCAAGTTCATAAGACTTCCAGAAGACTTGAACTTCAAAAGAATCGAAAGTGTCAGTCAAGTGAAAGTTTGCAGCTATCTATCTCAAGTCAACGGGAGACATCCATTGGACAGATATCAAGAAAGATTTTCATTTGAAGAAAACAAAGTATGATATTTGACCAAAAAGAGCATAGCATTTAATTAAGAGCAATGGAGTATGGCCAATAAGAAGCACCTGCATTGCTGTAGATTTCAGGCTCCTGCCATACTGAAAAATACCATGAAAGATCAACATCAAGGCTGCACAAAAGGATATGCCAACTATCCAACAGTTTGATTTGAAATTGGCCTATCTCTTCAACGTTCAAAATTCAATCTTACCTATAAAGGACTGAGGAATTTTCAGAGAGAAATACATGACATGATATAAAATGACATTAATAACTATCAAGCAAAAATTCCAATTTCTTTCAAGAACTTTCAAGCAACATTCAAACTCAGATAGCAACCTGTGTTCATTCATTTGAAGAATTGGGTTGTTGAATAAGTTAAAAAGGAAACATTTTGTAGAAACAAATTTGGGATTCATCTTTTCTTGAAGTGAATAACTAGTGGTGAGGTTCTTACGAACATGAACAAAGTAAGAGGACTATGTGATTAAGTCTTGTAGAATTCAGTTGGCAGAGTAACAAAAGAGCTATGGGATCAACTCTTATGAAGAATTTGAGTCGAAGCAGTGGGTTATGTGTGCAAAGCGATGTCGACTGTTGTACTTTGTACTGAGAATATTAACCCAGATACTTAGTGGATTCATCCTGTTGCAGGAGAAAAGTGGATTAGAGGGATTACTACACCCTCAAACCATTATAAAATATTGTGTCATTTAAATTATGCAATTTACATTTCTATAAATTTATTTTCTGTTATTCATTAAAGCCTAAAATAAACTTATAATGCATATTGTGTTGAAAACAAACTTTAAAAGATATAAGTCTTCTACCAACTTTAAAAGATATAAGTCTTCTACTGTAAAACATAAAACATAACCAGCTAAGTGTTGTAGCTTACCAGCTGAGTTACTCTATCAACAACATAGTCTAGTGATTTATTGAGTGATTAACTCTCATATTGGGCTTTAATTTATTTGTTCTTTAAGAACTCAATTGTTTTTCTTATCTATGATTTGATATTGTTTAAAAAAAATCAAAATCTTTTATGTTATTCGACCCCCTCCCTCTTCTATACTTTATCTTATCATCTTTGGGACCTACATTAATTATCTTTATTTACTTTATTTATCTATTATTTGGCCTGGTTGCTAGTATATTTGTTTTCCAATGATTTAAATAAGTAACTTGATTTAATAAAGATTGGTAAATTTAAGTGGGAATTAAATTAGTTTAGAGCTTGAGTTATTGATTTTGCAATTCAGAAATTTCAAGTTTGTGTTTCACTAATACTAGTTGATTTACTTAACCTTGGTCAACAAGATATATTAGAACTGAGCATTAAATGATGTATTATTAAAGTTACCTATACCCTTACAGTAACAACTATTGGACTTTTTTTTATTGAAATGATAGCAAATATTCAAAACTCGAGAACAAAATTATACTACCAAGTGCCAAAAGTGTCACCTTGAACAGACATAGATGTTAAGGGGAAAGCTCCATACGAGATAAAAACAATTATCACTTATTGAGGGAGTAAAACAAGATAAAAGAAAACAAACTAAATTACAACAAAACAAAATACTCCGACCGGAAACCACCCCCAAAACAAGGATTAGGCACTCTGCAAGGGAGACTCATAACTGGAACATCCAGGCATGAGCTACATCACACACTTCAAGACAGAAATTATTGACCCCCCATGTATGAATTTCGCAAATCAACCGGGAAAACAAAGACAAAAACAATTTACAGCCAACCCAAACGGACGACTGGAATACCAAAAAAAAAAGAAAAATGGGTCTCTCCCTCCCCCGAATCCACAACCACACCCCGACACCACCATTCCCCACAAATCTGACACCGGCCTACTATTGGCCTGCCACCACGAAGAAACCCCCAAAGCCCGGATCTTGAACCAAAGAAGAAAAATATCGTAGAGGGGATTCTGGCCGGTGATCAGAAATATTTGGCCATCACCAGCCATAAGAAATTAAAGAGGTGGAAGGGGGCGGCTGGTGTGGAGGAGGGAGAAGGAAAAAAAAGATTAGGGTTTTGGGGGTTTTTTTAGAGAGAAGGGAGGGGAAAAAAAAAGAGTAGAGAGAGAGAGGGTTGTGGGTATATAACAATTAAAGTTAAGTCATAAATTTATAGACTTAATGTGAGGCAAGTCTGCTATTAAGATATTTGAATGCTATTAAGATATTGAGTTCACTTTCTTAGCTAAGTCTAATTATTCATTTTTTTTTTTTTTTGAAATTTTACAAACCCAATTAGATTTCTTAGCCCATTTTAATTGTTAAATATATAGGGAAAAGGACATAAATACCCCATTTTCCATACCCAATCCTTGCACAATGTTCATTTTCCGCTGATTTTGGATAAAAATACCCATTTCCGCTGATTTTTGACAAAAATACCCACTTTCTGCTGATTTTTGACAAAAATACCCATTTTCCGCTGATTTTTTGCGTTGGTTTCTTTTTTGTTTCTTTGTTGTTTCTTTCTTGTTTCAAACATGTTTGTTGTTTCTTTGTTGTTTCATACCTGTTTCATTTATGTTTCTTATATGTTTCACTTAGTCAATTTTTCATTGCATTCCACAGTTGCATGGTGAAAATCTCAGTTGTGGTATGCCACAATGGACAATGGGAAGAAAATAGAGAGTATACCAACTTTGAGATAACAAGAATACTGATTTCAATGGAGTGCACATTCAGCGCCCTAAAAGAAATATTGGAACAACAAATTCAATTCAGAAAATTTGAGCTTACTTGTCCATCATCGGCTACGAGAAATGGACACGACTCCACTGTCAGACCAAAAAATACTTTGTATTAACTTCCAACATCATAGAATTATTGAATGCATCAACTATAGCGGTGAAAGACCTACTAGTAACAACTTTGCTACAGTACGTGAGATCTTTAGTTCAAGATTACGCATGCAGACTTACATTGACAAGACTTACATTGACAATTCTCTAAAACTACAAGTAAAATTACAACATTTTGCATGCTCAACTCTGCGATTCTCGATGCATATGATCTTCTTAATCATGTTCTTGGAGTTTCTTCCTGTCCCCAAATGTTGCTCACTAATTCAGATGGAACTTCCCTTTTGAATCCTTATTTTGATCAAATTAAATGATAAACATCTCCGCATCTGTCTTTTTTCCTCGATCACCTCTCCGGAGGTTGCCTCATGTAATTTCTCTTACTATTACGACTGAGATCTGGCATGCTTTGAAACTGCGATATCATTCTCTTTCTCGCACACATGTTTACCAACTCAAGCTGCAACTGCTTACTCTGAATAAAGGTTCTAAATCAATGTAATCATATTTGGATGAGGTAAAACTTCTTTCTTATGTAAATGAAACTCATGAATGATATCACATGAACTAAAAAGTCAAGAGTATATGGGGAAAAACTACACTATTTCTCTAAATTTAAAAGCAATTTACTACAAACTTTTATCACATGATCCCCTGTTTCACAATTGTTTCTTACATGTTTCATTTATGTTTCTTACATGTTTCAACTGATTACATCATTATTAAGATTTACGTAACAACAATTCTCTAAAATCATTAGGAAGTGGAGGTAGAAACTCAATGTCGTTGTCATCGTCATCACCATTTTGCAGCTTCAACTTAGCATGATTGTGAAGCAGATTATTGAGTCTTTCTTGTTCATTCTCTATCTTGAACGCTTCAACGTCCATAACCTTCCCAACAACGGCATAACAAGCAACAAAAAATCCCACATTCACTACAAAAAAAAAAAATACACAGTCAGATAGATAACACAACAAATCAAAAACAATAAAAAAGAACAAATATATGGAAAATACATAAAAGAACAAAAGAAACATAAAAGAAACAACTTCAAAACAACAACGAAACAAACAAAAACTTCAAATCACAAAATAATAAAAAAACACAGAAAATTGGGTTCACCTCCACCGCCGTAATTAAACCTCTTCCCCGCCACCACCCTGAGGACCACGTTCAAATTCAAATCACCGAACCACTTTTTCATGTCCACCAACACTCTCCCGATTCGTACTTCTTCTCCTTCCAGAGCTTATAAAGCTCGCCAGTAGATTGTGCCGTAAGGAGCAAAGCCGAACATGGCGAAGTCGTGGCTCAAGTGTTTGGCGGCTCGTAATCTCAGACGGGACGAAACGGCGACATCGCAGGTGGTGAACAATTCTTTGGCTAATTCCCAGCTGCTCACCACCAGGGCTCGACGTATGCCGAGCTGGATCGTGAAAATTGGGCCGTATTTATTTGCCAGGGAAGCTAGGTTTATGTGAGGAAGTTCAGCGGAGGAGCCGCCAGGCATGAGGTGGAGGTGGCCTGTAAAAGGTCGTGCGCCGTCGGCTTAGGGTGGCGCGCCGATTTTTGGCTTAGCCGATCTTGACCAGAGCAATATGTAATAGATGAAGAAGAAGGCAATGGCTGCATAGATGGAAGAGCCGAAATATTCCATGGTTAGGTATTGACTGGATTCTATGGAAATGTAAGAAATTGAAGGAGGGTAAAAAACTGAAAAGAAAAGTAATAGGGTGGGTATATTTGTGAAATCCAGGACCGGGTTGGGTAGATTTGTGATAAATGGGTATTTTTGTTTTTTTTTTTAAAAATCAGGGTATTCTATGTAATTTCCTCAAATATATAAGTAGTTTCTCCTATTTTATAAGGCCAAATTTTGAAAACATTACTACATTACCTCACTATTTTTTTAACGTTTTCTTAAAAAAAATAGCCAAATTTTATTGGACTTTCTTAAAAAGTAGAGGAAAAGCTAAACACATTATTATTTCTTAAAAAAAGGGGGCCCAAAAATGTAGGGAAAAGAACATGAATACCCAATTTTTCAAGTCCAATCCCTGTACAATACGCTCCATCTACTGTTCATTTCCAAAAATACATTTTCCAGTGATTTTTGACAAAAATACGGTTTTTCTCTTTTTTTCGGATAAAAATACGCTCCTGCCAAAATTCCCGGATATTTTTTACGTTGGTTTCTTTGTTGTTTCAAACATGTTTATTGTTTCTTTGATGTTTCAAACATGTTTCTTCTAATCAAATTTCAGTGAAAAAATAAATTTTGCCCCCGTTAAATAATCCATTTTATACTCGAAATCTTATAAAAAAAAAAGAAATATACATATAAAACAACACATATTAATATCAAATAAATTTGAAAAAATATAGAAAAAACATGAGTAAAAAAACAAAATTCAATTTTTGATCCAATGCATGAAAACATAAAACACATAGAAACAACCAAGAAACAATATAGAAACAAACTAGAAACAATATAGAAAACACAATATGAGCAAAAATAGCTTAAAAATAGGTACAAATTGTATTTAAACATCGAAATCTGCGTGGAGACGACAAATAAATATAAGAACAACATTAAAAATGGTATGGAAACAACATAGAAACAACGTAAAAAATATATTAAAAATACCACATGAATAAAAAGAGCTTAAAAGTAGGTAAAAATTGTATCTACACATTGAAAACTACATGAAAACAACAAAAGATTATTAGAACAACATTAAAAATATTATAGAACAACACAGAAACAATAGAAACAATGTACAAAACAATACATGAATAAAAAGTAGAATAAAAATAGGTAAAAGTTGTTTTGAAACATCGAAACAACAAAAGAAACAACTAAGAAACAAAACTGGAACAACAATGAAACAAATTGAAACAACATCGAAACAACATATATAATATATAAAAGAATACAGGAACAAGAAAAAACAAAAAAAAATGTAAAAATAATCAAAAAAATAAGCTGGAGCGTAAAAAATGAAAAAAGTAGGTATATTTGTGATAAGAGCGTATTTTTGGTATTTTTTCAAAAAAGAGGGTATATGGTTGAATTTCCTCAAAAATGTAAATGAATTGTCTATTAAAATTGGAGCCCAAAATGAGCCCATTTTCTTTTTCATTTTTGATGTCCAAAGCGATGGACTTCAAGCTATTTTTAATCAATTGCTAAAGCACAAATGAAGTCCACTTTTATCTAGCTAATTTTAATCATTTCGCTACTTAGCTATTTCAAAGAAATTAGAGAGAGATACTGAGAGCTAGGGGTGTAAAAGAAGCGAATTTTTTTGATTCGATTCGGCATTCGAATTCGTATATTGACATTCGAATTCGAAAAATTAGAATAAGAATCCAAATAAGAATATTTATTTTGATTTGTATATTATGCGAATACGAATATGAAAATTATTATATTCGATTCGATTATTCGAAAGAATATTCGAATAATATTATATATATACTTATATTTATATAAATCACATATATATAATCTTTAAACATTCAAGTATATATTTATTTATATAGATTAATAATATTTAATAAACCATATATTGATTTATAAAAGGTCCAATCTAATAATTCCATATATAATTATTTTCTTTTAGTATATTCTTGATCATGGAATCAACAATATTTTTTTGTTGTTGATGTATTTGGTAATTAATACGTTGTTGATGTATTTAACAATTTATTGTTGTAATCTAATAAAATATTTTTAGAAAAAAATATAAATATTGGTTAGGATCTCGAATACGAATATTCGTATTGATTCGTATATATTCGAATATATTTTCAAATAAGAATAAGAATCATTTTTTGTATTCGGAAATTAAAAGAATACGAATAAGAATATTCTCTAAATGAGTCAAATACGAATAGAATATCTTGATATTCGACTCGATTCGATTCGTTTACACCCCTACTGAGAGCCGAGAGAAAGAAGATTTTCCTTTCTTCCCATAATTCGACAGAGATCTTCTATAGGTTTGATCAAAGTTTCATTTTTTTCCCTATTCTACAATAATCAAAATAAAACAGATAATGCTTGATGTAGCTTGAAATCATTGAACAACTTTTATATGTACTTTTGTGATTGTTGATGTTCTATGTTGATTGTTTTTACAATTCAAATATTTAGGAACAATATAAACTTGGACGAATGCTTCTTTAATGTGCTAATAATTAAACTATGTGGATTATATGTTATGATGTGAGGCATGCATCTTTACATGGATGTTAAATATATAAAAATTCTCAGTTGGATAAAATTATGTGACAAATTCAATTAAATTTTTTGACACGAGTTTTCTAATCCAGGCCACATATTGTTTTCACTATATTTCACCTTTTAAAATTATTTCATCAAATTAATACAAGTATTTAATATTACGCATTTCTCTTCATAGTACAAAATTAATGAAGGATATCTGTAATAATAACTAAAGTAAATTAAATTATATTAATAATTTATTTTCAATTGAATTAGTAAATTATATGGTTCACGTGCCACGCACGTGCTCCTTACTAACTAGTCTTATATAAAATGATAAAATGTCTTGGACCAAGAATTATAGTAAAACTTATATTGAAATCAATTCAACAAATAAAACTAAAAGATAAAATGGAAGGGGTCGTAGGACATGATCATGAAATTATACATTGATAATTACTTTTCAATTGAAATTGGTTTGGATTTTGTATGGAAAAAATAAAATGGGTTGGGGTTTTGTTGGGTCCTCACAATACATATGGCTCCGCCCATGTGTGTGTATAAATATATAGGATCAAATGAGACCACATCATTAGAGTGAGACAGTGTGGACTAATTATTTCCACAAATTTCAAATTTTAGATGGTTGAGATTTACCCAATTTAATGGCTTTTTTTAAACCAATAAAGGGTAAGATGGTAATTTTATTATTAGCAATTTCATACACATTTGGTAACTGCTCCAGATCGATTCATGCCCCCCGAAATCGCGTGTCGGTTCCATTTAGTCATCTTCTTCATCTCTGTAAGTAAATAAGCACCTATTTGCATATAGTCACATAATAAGGAATCGATGATACCTTTCTCTTGGGTAGCGGAATAAATTCACCGATTCACGTTTTGTTAGCCCTTGATCTCGATAGCTCGTCTACAAGCCTTCTCGAACTGCACTTAAATATAGGTCGTCCTTCACTCCTTGCATCACTCCGCTTGATGTGAATACTACTAGAGCACCCATAACTTTTGCACACCTTAAATCCTCGGAGACCTTGAGTGGTGATTCTCCAAGAAGAAATGTAGAGAGTAAAATTCTATGTGTGAGATATCTTTGATATGAGAATAACGTGTAGTTTTGGAGTGAGGGATAGATCATCTTATAATTGTAAGATATCTCAATCTCTGTCATAATCAAATCCTACAATATTAGATGCAATCCCAAGATGCATGCTAATCAATTAAGGATCCCTTTGATTTGGCACAATCTTTCCTATTAGAAGATATGGATGCAATTTTCCAATATCTCCCACTCATACATATCTGATCCAACTCTTTTGAATCACATTCCCATAATTCTCATCTCACGTGCCTTCTTTCATACAGGTAATAAGGTGTGCGACGTTGTGCGACCAAGCGACAGCGAAAAGGAACAAATGAGGAGAGTTATATTAAGTCATCACTCAACTAACATAACTATACAACTCAGGAGACTCGCTATGTACCCCAAACTATGTGGTCGCATCAAATCAAGCTTCTCTGACCCCTTAATAGATAGAGCATGCTTGACCTCCCAATATGTATCTATGCTCAAGACTATGTCAAAACATCTTTTCGACTTAGTCGGCCGGCCTATGAGCCATAGAACATAGTGCGTTACTAACTTAGTTTTTCCTCGGCCTCTTATGTCAATCAGCTTGGTCTTGACAGCTTTCCTAATGCTCCGAAAGAGCGAATCAATCTTGGCCATTGGACACATGCTAAAGTAGCTTCATCAAGCTTACACATCATGACAAAGTCCAGAGTCCCAAAGGTCACTAATAAACACAATAAGAGCTCACACAGTGAAGAAGTAGGGATCCATTCAGTCACTCATCTTATAAGGTCGTCGCAAAGCACATGTAGTATGAATACATGTTATGATGGAGCTCCCACTCAATTCGGGTATGTCACGCTCTAAACATCATACAAGTCTTAGTCCAGTCTCTCATCCAGTGCCTGACCTACGCATTACAGAAGTCGATCCCCATAACATCTTCTAATAATTCGCACACTCAGCTACAAACAGACTTCTATGAAGTTTGGACGCACTCCATTTTGATCACGTATGATCTCATCTTGGCCTCATGCCAAGGCGACTATTGTTAAGCTTTTGGCCTTTCACGTTGTTCCTAGCGTGAAGGCGATCAATCGCATCTCTCTCATTGGTGCGAACATGATCAATGAGTCTCATCTTGCTCGTTATCAAAGCACCAAGGTGATTACCCGTGTGAGTAGAAAATCTAAGTTTGGTGGCATTATCAATCATTAAACATAGTACACTAACAATGTAATAATAATAAATTTTATTAATCAATAAAATGTTCATACAGGCCCACAAATTCAAATCCTACATAGTCCCATACTTCTAACATGCCTTTGGAACACGTCTCTGCGCAAAGGCTTAGTAAAAAGATCAGCGACCATGTCGCCAGTAGGAATATGTCTGAGAACTATTTGACCTTACGCAACACTCTCTCGAATAAAGTGATATATGGTATCGATATGCTTGATCCTCTCGTGGTACTTGGGATCCTTAGCATATGCTAGTGCAGACGAGTTGTCACAATAGACAACAACTGCATCATCAACATGCACTGTAATGCGCACTCTGAAGAAATCTTCTCAACCAGATTGCCTCTTAGACTGCTGAAGTACAAGCAATATATTCAGCTTCCATGCTGGATAAAGATATACAAGGCTGCTTCGTACTACACCAAGTGATAGCAGCGCCTCCCAATATGAATGCATATCCCGATGTGGATTAGCGTTCATCTCTATCCGCTGATCCATCGGCATTGCTATAACCTACCAACTTTAAACTACCCCCCATGATAGCATAAAGCTAAATCACTTGTCCTTTTTCAAATATCTAAGTATCCTCTTGACTGCAGCCCAATGAGCGCGTCCAGGATTACTTTGATATCTGCTCACCATCCCAACTGCAAAACATAGGTCTGGTCGGGTACACATCATTGTGTACATAAGACTCCCTATCGCATTTGCATATGGAACCTTAGCCATGCATTCCTTTTCTCATCTGTTTTTGGGCATAAATCTTTGCTGAGAACGTAAGTCTTTTCCATGGGTGTGTCAACAAGTTTAGCATTATGCAAACGAAACTGTTCTCGAATCCTATTGAAGTAAGTCTGTTGAGACAAACTCAATAATTTTCTAGAACGATCTCGGTGTATCCTAACACTAAGTATGTATTTTGCTTCTCCCATGTCCTTCATCTCAAATGTAGAGGACAACCACACTTTTGTGGCGACAATCATCTCCATGTTATTTCCAGCCAATAAAATATCGTCCACATACAGTGAGAGAATCAAGAACTTTGTCCCACTTCTCTTGACATACACACAGTGGTCTTCCTCGATCATCGTAAAGTCGATCGAGGTGATAGCTCGATGAAATCGATAGTACCACTATCTGGATGATTGTTTCAGTCTATAAATAGAATGCTTTAAGTGGCATACTTTGTGCTCTTGTCCCTTCTGCTGAAATCCTTTAGGTTGATCGATAAAGATCTCTTCATCCAGTTCTCCATTGAGAAATATTGTCTTCACATACATCTAGAATAATTCCAGATCAAGGTGGGCGACAATGGCTAAAATAAGGCGAATTGAGGCAAACCTCACCACCGGGGAGAATGTCTCTTCGTAGTCTACACCTTCTCTATGAGTATAATCCTTCACCACAAGATGAGTTTTATACTTGTCGATCGACCCATCTGCCTTGCGCTTGACTTTAAGAACCCATTTGTTCCAAATGATCTTGTGTACAGGTGGAAGATCAAGTAGCTCCCGAACTTGGTTCTTAGCCATCGAGCTCATCTCTTCCTCCATAGCAATTATCCACTCTTTAGCTTAGGAGAAGTACAAGCCTCTTGATAAGTGGATGGCTCATCAATTTCCATAGAAGCACACATGAAAGATTCCCCCTCAATTTCAAAACGTCGTCGGGGTACTATTCCACGATTGCTTCGACGCATAAGTGGATTTTGAGAGTCTTCCTCCAGTGGGTCACTTCCACTGACTCTAGGACCACTGTCATTGTCCCTGTCGATAACTGGATGAGATTTTGAAGTCTCACCCTCGCTAGGAAGCGTAGCATTGTCCTTGGGATCTTGCTACTCATATAGTTCTAGATTCCCTCTTACTTCTCTGATTGTTGGAAATTCCTCCTCGAGGAAGTTAACATCGCAAGATTCAATCTCAGTAATTCATCCATCAGAATGTTCACCATACATCACATAGTCTTTCGAGTGATCGCAATATCTTATAAAGATATGTTTGATTGCCCTAGAACCAAGCTTCCCCAAGCTTATGAGAAGGTTGAGAACAAAACTAGCCGACCCCCAAGGGCGCAAGCCTTCTGAATTAGGCTTTCTGCCATTCCAGAACTCTTATGGTGTCGTAGGAACTGACTTTGAAGGCACACGATTTAATATGTAGGCAGCAGTCAAAATCGCATCTCCCCAAAAAGATATTGGAAGATTAGCTTGTGCCATCATTGATCTGGCCATTTTCAGAAGTGTCCTATTCCTTCTCTCTGCAACCCCATTTTGTTGCGGAGTATATGGAATGGACAATTGTCTTATAATTCTTTTTTCTTCACATAATTATTTGAACTGGTCAGACATATATTCTCGCCCTCTATCAGTACATAAAACATTAAGGTTTCGTTCTCTTTGGTTCTCAACCTCGGCCAAGAATCGCTTAAAATAGACAAGCGCTTCTGACCGATGAGACAAGAGATATACTAACCCATAACGCGAATAATCATCAATGAAAGTGAGAAAATAGGATGCACCGTGTTGTTCCCTCACGTTCATAGGCCCACATATATCTGAGTGGACTATTTCAAGAGGATGAGTAGCCCTCTTTGCCTTACCAAAAGACTTCCGGCAGGCTTATGCTGCCAGACATGGTTCACACACAAAAATGTTGACTTTAACGAGCTGGCCTAAAAGACTTTCTCGAGCTAGCCTAGTCAATCTTTCTTGTCCTATGTGTCCCAACCTCGCATGCCATATAACAGATTCAGAAATAACATCAACAGATGAAGAAATAAAAAAAATGCATTCACTGGATAGTTCTAACATGAAAAATACATTACTGATAAATCCTACGCCATAAAGGTCATTTCCAAGAAAAATGGATAACTGAGTTTGATCGAATAAGAAAGAAAAATCATGTCCTAAAGTGCTGAAACTGAAAGTAAATTACATCGAATGCTAGGTGCGTAAAGCACATCACTAAGGAGTAGCTCGCGCGTCTTGCTTCGAGCTTGGTGGTATGACCCAACTCCAACAACCTCCTCATGTGCGCCATTCCCCATAGCAATGTAATGGCTGCATACTGGCACTCGATGGTAATCTACAAAACTTGCTCTATCTCTTGTCACATTTTTGGTTGCTCCTGTGTCTACAATCCAACCATGGAGAGAATTAGCAACAAAAACATGTGAACAAACAAAAGAGTAAAAAGACCTGGAGCGGTCTTACCTTCTTTGCTCGCAATCATGAGCAAAGTGACCCGCTTTCCACGATTAAAGCAAATATTCTTCTTCTATCCGTCTCTTTTACCACGTTGACGTTTCGTGGCTTTTTCACCTTGTGGGCCCAAGTTTTGGTTCTTGGCACCACTCTGTCCAGCACCCTTCGTCTTGTTCCAACGTTTGCCTTTGGGAGGCTTGTGTTGTCCAGCATGTGCGACAAGAGCAGTTGTTTGTGCTCCCTCCGCCTCTCGACGGTCAACCTCAACCTAAGATGACTGGCGACACTGTCAAAAGTTTAGATTTGCTCGTTATGTGTGAGCACAATCTTAACGTGTCCCCAGGTCTACTCAGGTAGCGACCTTATGACTGCCAAAACTTGTTGTTCATCAGTGATCTCATTTCCAGTATTTTGAAGCTCACGAATCATATCTTTCATCACATCAAGATGCTGGCTCATCGTGTGTTTGGGGTCAAGTACGTACTAGTTAAACTTAAGGGTTAAAGTCCTCAATCTCGTTGCCGAGGTAGTACCATACGTGACCTTTAAGCCTTCCCACAGCTCCTTAGTTGTTGGATACTTTTCAAACTCATGGATCAGATGGTCGTGCATGCAGCTCAACATTGTATAGCGTGCACTTCTATCCTGATCTACCCACTTATTGTACGCGTCCAGATCGCGATGATATTGGGCATTGGATCCATTTTCTGGCTCAATAGGCTTAGCCATAGTAGTGGTGAGATGGTCAATGGTTTTCATATGGTGCAGCAAAAATTGAACTTTTCTATGCCACATAGCATAGTTCTGGCCATCAAGTTTGCCAGAGCCATAAAGATCAGAAAAAGCTATTTGGGCATCCATCACTGTATATAATGCACAATTTGTTAGGTACTTGTCTAATTTAAAATTTTATATTCTGATTCAAATAAATTTTTATTATGTTCTTCAAATCAATGAGATCGGAAATTCACCCCAAAAGCTTATAATCATCTCCCACCGAGTTGAAGACAATAATAAAAATTTAAATAATCCATGATTAGAAACATTGTCCATAATAATTATGCATACATCACATACAAGAAATAATTGGGTGACATTCGATACTCACGTCGAGATAATTTTTGGTCTACGGTGGTGATTAACAAAACATACCCAAAAATACATAGCCAAAAAAGGCCCCTCTATACATGAGTACTAAAAAAATAATAATTAAAAAATTACATTCTTCATGGACCTACTACAAGAATCTATAAATGAAAAAAATAATTTGGGACTTTGTAATCACCACCATCTCCAATAATTATCTCTCAAATAATAAACTAGCTAAACCATTAACATGAGCATCCAAAAATGTCAAAAATCCATACACATAAAATTGCATAATCATATATGAAAATAATCTGCAATTAATCAATACATCGTAATAGGCATGTAAGCGAATGACATAAATCAATAATATCAATCATATATTTAAAGGCAACAAATCAGTTGTATTATATAGATACCAATAATACGCACAAAATCGGCGCTCACCAATAGCGCTCAAATCAGCAGATAAAAAAACCATGTACTCGTGTTATTGCTACCATACACAATGAAAAATCAGAAGAAAAAAAACTCAGCCGCACTTATTAGCCGCTTGAATTGCAGAAACAAAAGAAACCCAGCCGCGACTAAAAGTAAGAAAAAAAGGAACAACATTCATTAACATCCTTTCCCACGGATTACGATGCGAATTTTGATTTTCTACTCAAAACTTTGAGCGGATATAACTTTCTCGTTTCTTATTCGATTAACATGAAAAATATACCAAATTAACGCTCTCAGTGAGATCTACAATTTGATACCAATATTGCATATATAAAAGCAATAATATAGATTTGAGATTTTTTATTAAAATACAAAAAAATGAATCTCATGGATATGACACGTATCAAATATATCAAACAGGTGAGAACGAGCCCTAATGGCTCTGATACAACTGTAAGTAAATAAGCACATATTTGCATATAGTCATATAATAAGGAATCGATGATACCTCTCTCTTAGGTAGCGGAATAAATTCACCGATTCGCGTTTTGATGGCTCTTGATCTCGATAGCTCGTCTACAAGCCCTCTCGAACTACACTTGAATATAGGACGTCCTTCACTCCGTGCTTCACTCCACTTGATGTGAAACTAGAGCACCCACAACTTTTCCACACCTTAAACCCTCGGAGACCTTGAGTGGTGATTCTCCAAGAAGAAACGTAGAGAAAAAAATTCTATGTATGAGATATCTTTGATATGAGAATTACCGTGTAGTTTTGGAGTGAGGGGGAGATCATCTTATAATTGTAAGATATCTCAAACTCTGACATAATCAAATCCTACTATATTAGATGCAATCCCAAGATGCATGCTAATCAATTAATGATCCATTTGATTTGGCACAATCTTTCCTAACTTAGAAGATATGGATGCAATTTTCCAATAATCTCTAAACAAAGCAGCGCAATAGGACTCCATGGCCGCTTTGCTACTTTAGTTATCCAATCAACAGCGAGAGGATTTGCGATTTGCGAGAGGTTTTTAATACGTTTGTTGGTTTAGTTATGGTAATTTTTTCTTCGAGTTCTTTTTTCCCCTTTTCTTTGTTTCTTTCATTTTTCTTAAATTTTAAATGGAAATTTCTCCGATTTTAAGAAAAGGAAATCGATATTTTAATGCGTGTTGTTGTGTTCTAAGGAGATTGCGATTGCGAATTGAAATCTTTATCTAGGGTTTAGTTTGTGTCTTTCATTTATTTTTTCGTGATGGTGGTTAACATTTTGTTAATGGAGGTTCTAGGTTTTTTCTAGTTGAAGAAGACGGAGTATATGTTTGATGTACACTTATATTTTAGTATATGTTACAGTATACTTATATGTTTTTCGATATATACTTATATCTGTTTTGATGTATAAGTAGTTAAATTTTGATGTATGTATTTATGTTGCTGAATACTTATGTGTTTTGTTGTATACTTATATGTGTTTTGTTGTATACTTATATTTGTTGAAGAAGATGGTTTATGGTTTTTGAAAAAATTAAGAGATTTTTGCTGTATAAGTAGTTTATATGTGTTTTGATGCTTATTTAGTTAATTTTTACCGTATGTTTTTTATATATTATGCTCTAACATTTTATTTTTGGTTTTTTATGCCAGGACTGGTGTTTTGTTAATCATGGCTAAAAGAGGTAGAAAAAGTGAACAGCGCGCCGAGGGCGACTGTATACATAGTCTGATATTAGTGTATAGTTAGACATAGTTTACTGTATAGGTAGTCTGATTTTGTTGTATAGTTAGACATAATTTTACTTTATAGGTAGTATGATTTTGTTGTATAGTTAGGCATAGTTTACTGCATACATAGCATGATTTTATTGTATAGTTAGACATAGTTTACTGTATAATAATTTAGTTATATGATTCATGTCTATTAGTTGTTGATTTTTTAATTATTGTTATTTGATATACCATAATTATTGGTCTGCCCAGAATAATCTTGTTAATTGATTCCTTAATTCACGGTCCCCACTTGTTTTTGATTGACAATTGTAATATGCAGTACAAATATGTTAAATATACAGTAAATATATGTAAAATATAAAGTACAATAATGAGTGTGATTTTCTCTCTCTATATATTGATTTACTTAATTCACGGTCCCCACATGTTAATGAGCGTGATTATCTCTGTCTCTATAACTGATTCCTTAATTCACGGTCCCAACATGTTTTTGTTTTGACCATTTTAATATGCAGTAAAATTATGTGAAACATACAGTAAAATAGTGTTAAATATACAGTAAATATATGATAAATGTACAACATACTGCATGGCCGAGCACATGCGTGATTTTCTCTCTCCAACGCGATTTTTTTGCGATTTTCTCTCTCCCCACGTGATTCTCTGTATCCCAGTAACTGATACCATATTTGGACGGTCCCCACATATTTGTTTTCACAATTTTACCCTTTATGGTATTTAATTAAATGGTTAATGTATTATTATACCAAATTATTCCTAGCCTTTGATGTAAATGGGGGAGAGTTGAGATTAGTCCACACTGTCTCACCATAAAATGTGGTCTCATTGGATCCTCTTTCTATATATATATATATATATATATATATGATAACAGACGCTTCTGTAAATAGTATGGGAAGATTTTCCCGCCTATTGTTTGTGCTATAAAAAGTAACAAACATATGTATAATAATAAGAAGTGATAAATATTTGGTATTTTATTATTTTTGATAGTCAACTTTATTTAAATAATAACTTTTAAAAATAATATAAAAATATAAAATATATAAATTTATCTTCCAAATCTGTGTGTGTACTGCATTAACTATTGTATTTATTTTTTTCTTTTTTTAAAAATATTAATAACCTTTTCATTTTTGATCTGTTTTTGACGTATAATATATCAAATTAATCATTTTTTGTGATCTTTAGTTTGACACACATATTGCATATATGAAATAAAAAAACATAATTAATAAACAAATATAAGAAATATTTATTCATTACTTTGTAATTTATAATCAGCTTTAAGAATTATGCATTCGGGCTATTGGACATCAATTTGTATATTCATGTAATTTGGTTATTTATAACATATTTATAGTTATTCTTTGGGCTAGCCCATTCCTTAATAATTATATAAAATTATATTTAAATTGATTAAATTAAATTAAAAAATATTTATGTTAATTGAAAATTTATCTCAAAATATGTATCCAAATTTTATATATTACTTTATATCCATACATAATATTCTATATATTTATGTAAGATGAAAATTAAAGATTTATTTAATATAAAATTATATTCATAATAGTTATGTATAGAAAATTATTTTTTTATATATTAATGTACATTTTATGTTAATAAAAATTATTTTTTATATTTATCAAAGTATTTTGATATTCAAATTTTAGAGTTGCACATTTGGAATTAGATATGAATTTTACTATTTGATAAATTTTTGATATGTATATATATATATATATATATTTGTTTTTGAATTGTTTCATTTTCCCTTAAAAATATGTTGCTAAATATAAAACATATTTTTTGTTTAATTCTTTTAGTAATTTTTACAATTATTCCGCTTTCAAAACTCCTAAAAATATTCAAATGACCTTATTATTAGTTGTAAAAATAATTTATTAAATATTCAGCATTGAGGTAATAATAAAAAATCAACATTGGTTAGTTAAAACTTTTTTCAAACTTTTTCTTTCTTATAGCTAGATAAATATGATCAATAAATAGACTTAATTCATAAAAATACACAATCAAATAATTCCGCATTTAAAGATATTTTTAGTAGTTTATAATAATTTATTTTATTGTTTAATCATATTATTTATAATAAAAATATTTTTTTTTATATTTTAATTAGTTTTTAAAATTTAAAACTTAAAGCAATCTCTCATTTTTCAAAAATACAGATAACATAAATCCATAATTTATACAAAAAAGAATGAGAGCAAGTAAAATTATAAAGATTCTTGTGTTCAATTTTTAGAGTTAATAAATAAAAAATTGTAAATAGAATTAATATTAATAATAGATAAATACAATATGCATATTCGGGAAATGGGGATGAGAACGGACAATCCCGTATTATCTAATCAAAATGGGAAGCGGGGGCGAGGATATAAATATTGTCCATATTCCATCATCGATTCTAGAGAAACTAGAAATATCTGAATTAAGCAGGGATTCCACGTCCCATTCTATTCAATTACCAACGGGCATAGTTCCTCACGGTGTTGTCATTCCAAAATGCAGATGATGGAATTCATATAACTATTAGAAAAATATACATGTAATAGTGCAAAACAAATGTCTCACTGATATATACCCCATGCATCGCACGGGTAAAAGACTAGTATATATATATATATATATATATATATATATATATATATAGGGATTGGTTCAAATGAGACCCATCCCTTTAGGTTAGTCCGTAAGAACACTTATGGACTCTTGATTTAAAATTTTGGATGGTGTAGATCATTTTAGTTAATTTAGGCATATAAGGTATAATTGTACTTTTATATTTAATTAGTTATGTTAATTGGACGGTTATTAGCTATTTTTAAGGAAAGATAATCTTACCTTTTCAGTTACCCGATTTTTAGGGAGAAAAAATCATCAACTTCAAGCTTTTTTTCAAAATTGATACTTCTTTCCGCCATATTTGTGAATAGTCATTTTATTGTATACTAGTTCAATGGACTTGATATACTTAGTCATGTTTTTATTGTATATGTAGTTCAAATGGATTTGTATACTTGGTTCAAATGGATCGTAATCTTAGTTATATAAGTAGTTTAGTAAATAGTTTAGTGAATTTGTATACTTAGTTACTCAGTAGATTTGTATACTTAGTTCAATGGAATTGTATACTTAGTTATACAATTTTATACTTAGTTCAATGGAATTGTAATTTTATACTTAGTTAAATGTTTCCGTATACTTAGTATTATTTTAATGTATAGTTAGTTCAATGTAATTGTATACTTAGTTAAATGTTTTTGTATACTTAGTAAAATTTTAATGTACAGGTAGTTTAGTGTAATTGTATACTTAGTTCATTGTTTATGTATATACTTAGTAATATTTTAATGTATAGTTAGTTTAGTGTAATTGTATACTTTTCATTAATTGTTGCACGATTTTGTTGCCATATTTGAATAATTTGCAGGTTCGAATGGGAAGAGAGAGAAAGGAAAGGTGAATCGCTTGATTATGGGGACGTGATCAATACAAAATCACGTCCCTAATTTTTAGGAAGCGGTTACTATATTTAATTTCCTTAATTCCTATTTTATCCCTTCTGTTGTATACTTACTTATGAAATATTGTATATATTGTAATATATCTTGGCCATTGATTTACTATTTGGATGGTGTATATTTGGTCCTATGGACTAACCTAGGATGGTGGTCTCACAGGATCTGTCACGCCCCAATTTAGTACCCAATAAAATAGAATATCATCCAATATGGTACAATCGAAATATTCAAATTTAGGATTACCAAGTGTTATTATCTAACTATAAACAACTAAAAACCAATAAATACAACGAGAGCCTATAACTTATTACATACAAATAATAATAAAGTTGTAAGTCACCTAACTATTACAAGATAAAATAGTTACAAGGTTCAAGTGTCGATGGATAAGTCATTCAAAAGGAATCTGCTAGGTCGAGTCAATCCTTGTATGGAAGTCTCATCGATCTCAAAATGATCAGTCTCTGAAAAGTTTTATAAAATCGTGGGGTGAGCTAAATGAGCTCAGTAGGTTGGGGTAAGGGAATGCAGTATTGAAAAGCTAAAATATTTTCTTATTGGTTGAGAGTACTTAGTGTGCCAAAAATTATTCATGTATGCATGACAATGGTGCACAAAAAATTCATTAATTTTATGATGCTAGCAGTGATGCAATGCATATTGCACAACAGTTAGTCAAGTACAATAAATATTTTTCTTTTGGGCTGATAATAAATATCTAAATCTTTAAAACCAATAGTAGATATATCGTTTTAAAATAAATTCGTTTTGATAAAAACAGTTAGTCAATCAATTCGTCAGCCCGAAACAAGAAACGTAGGATCAATGTTGATCGGACACTGATCCTGTCCGTTCTCCTTATTACTTCCAAGAATATTTGGTCGAAGCCCAGTCACCTTATCCCTCCCACTAGGCTCGACGTCTCTTTAGCTATGGGCATTTGCCCAGAGATCGTCATATTCATGAATATACCGTTCTACGACCCAAGTTCTGTCGCCGTCTCCGGCCCGACCCGAAAGTGGGAGTAGGCAAATGGGTAGTCAAACAGGGATCACAGGCAGCCTGTTCGATCCATTGTCTAAATACCCACACCGCAATGGACTCAGTCAGTCAATATATTTGTCAAAATGACATTTATTTGCCCAAAGGCCAAGTCAAACAGTTACAATAGTTACAATGCAAATGAAAATGTAAATTCAAACCATGAATGGTACAATGTATGTTTTCTTTATAACTAAATTATTTTGAAAATGGTGTATACCGTGAAATCATGAAATAGTTTAATGTTGTGATGTTAATGAAACAACTAATGTCGTGAAATTTATGAAATTAAAAGCAAACCCAATTTCCTTTAGAAAAATGATATTTTGCCCAACTTTGGCTCAAAGGTCACCTTGACGATGTGCAGAATGCAAATCCTAGTTATCGGGCTCGATCTTATCTCCTGCACTTTATCAGTTTTTATGATTAGGTGTTGACCTCGGTTTCTATAAAAGTTTAGGATAATTATTTAATGTTGATTTTAATGATCTGATCATCACCTCACAAGAAAAAACATAATCCATCCCAATTACAAAATCCCAAATCTTAGTAGAGTTAATACCAGAGAATTACAACCAATTATATTTATTTGTTAAAATATAGTTTAATATGTGTGCGTGTGAATACAATGTATATCTTGTTAAAAGAATTCATAATATTAATCAACTTAACTACTTATAACAGACTATACAACTCAAGTTTAGACTTGTAAATATATAGTTTTACAAAAACTCAATTGTACTACTTTTTTTTTTTTTTTGTAAATATGCATTTATAATTATGTAATTAAGAACCCATATTTTACGTTAAACTGAGCACATAATCTATTACTAAAATTAAGAATTATTAAAACATGTTAGGGAAATTAGTAAAATAAAATTAGTTTGAATTCGATACTCGGTTCGACAGTTTTGAGTAATAATAAAAACAATAAAGAAAGATCGTTCCAAAAAAAAATTGCGGAAGAAACAAGAAAAACGAGCTCTTTTTCTGACTAATAGCTTTAGCTAATTAATCAATGAATTATTCAACAACAACTATAATCGCATGATATGAATAAGAGTTAATCCTCATCTTAAGATTTTAAGTCAACTAAAGCAAACCCAGTTAAAAAAAACAAGAAAAATTTACTCACCTTAAATACTTCCACAAGTCTGCTATGGTTTTCCTAAACAACACACCTACTTACATCTGGACCCCAAACTCACGGTTCTTGTGAATGTTTTTGGATATTATTATTAGTGAGTTTACTTTATACTATGGGATAAGAACAAGGAAATAAGGTCTCCTTCCCACCTTCAACTGTTGTCGGCCTCACTCATCAAGTGATCAAGGAAATAAAAATGAGTGTTGTGTTCCACTTTGGTTGATCAGAAAGAAAAAAATGAGTTGTGAAGGCTTATACACGTGTAGCCTTTGTCCATGGGCTTGGGTTTTATTTATTTAAAAATCAAGGTGGAGATTGGGCTTGCTTTCAAGAAATGGCTAGGATGAGTTTATCTTGTATTTGAAAACTTGGACCAAGATAATTAGACTATAGTGGATTGTCTCAAACTAATGGTCCAACCGAGAAAAGATCGAGATGTATTCTAATATTAGAGGTTAATAATCCCATTAACATAAGTCTAACCTTGATCAATTAAAGATATTAATCTCACTAACCCAAGCTAATACTTTAATAATTAATTGTACCTCGAATTAATCTTATAACTTTTTTTTCCCCCCTAAAATCTCAATTATTCAGTAATTCTCATAATTACTATTCGATCAATTCTTAAGGTGATGTACGTCTAGTACCTAATCATTCCAGTAGATTATAAAGAAATTGATCTTACTTAATTCTAATAAGGCTCAAATTTACCACATCTAAACAATTGCAATACCTCTAAATTCTATAATAGCCTGGTTGGATACCTGAAAATCGTCCGGTTAGATACTAGATGACAGAACTCGAATTAAAGTATTACACATAAATAACCAATATAATCAAAATATTCTTTATAATGATTTTACACAGTTATCCAAAAGTATGATCTTACAGGATCTATATATATATATATATATAGGGGGATGATCAAGTGAGACCATGTTTCTAGGTGAGACACAATGGACTAATCTCAACAATCCCCCACTATTATTCAATGGGTGTGATTTAATGGATAAAAAATATATTAATATTAATTTAATCAACATAAGGGTAATAGGGTAAAATAACATAACAAGATAGTTATAAAAATGGAATCAAATCTCTTTCTCTCTCATCCATCTCTCAAATCTCACGTCTCTCTCTCTCTCTCTCTCTCTCTCACACACACACACACACGTCTCTCCCTCTCTCCCTCTCTTTCTCACGCAAATGGAGGAACTCGAACTGTGAAACAAAAAACAGTGAAGAAGATGCAATTTATGTTTCAAATGAAAAAACAACAATGGAGAACTGAACTCATTTATATTTAACCTACACTTTATAAACTGATTTCATAGAGAAAAAAAATTGTGAAGAAGAAGATGATTTTTATTCCAAATGAAGAAACAACCATGATTAAGACGATGCATCTGTGTAGACATCAATGGAGAACTCGAAACTCGCCATTAACATAAACTCATTAAAAACTGTAATTTTCACGAATAAGACGATGCATAGATACTTATGAAATGATGTATAAGTACTTATGAAATGTTGCATAGATAATTATGAAACGTTGCATATATCTGTAGGATATTACATATTTGAAAATATGCAACAAAAATCAACTAAATATGCATTATCTGAAAACTATCTATGCAGCGTAAAAAAACTAATATGTAGTACAATATACCCAATTATGCAAGACGTCATAAACTATGCAACAAAATCAACTAACTATGCATTATCTAGAAACTATCTACATGCGGTGTGGAATAACTAAATACGCAAAGACATTATGTAACATCCCATTTTCATAATTTCCAAAAGCAACATCCCATTTTCATAACTAAATGTGCATTATATTAAACCTATTTATGTAGTGTAAAATAACTAAATATGCAGTACGTTATATTCAATTATGTATTGTTTCGTTAAATAGTACCAACAAAACAACTAAATATGCATTATTTGATGTCTAATTATGCAATAGAAGAACCCTAACTATACTGTAAATTAAAAATATTTGGAAAGAAAAGCATTCCTTAAATTCCGCCACAAAATCCTAGCTTCAATCTCACCATAAAACCTCATTGGGACCACTAATTTGAATTACAAAATTACCACATTACCCTTAAATTGGCGGAAATCGGGAAAATTAAAAAAAAAACTGAATTAATCACATCCCTTCATTTTTTAAGAACAATGGGTAAGATGAGTCCACACTATCTCACCTAGGGAGGGTGGTCTTATTTGAACTAAATTATATATATATATATATATATATATATATGTTATATGAGAAAATGAGGGGGAACATTTTTTTTTTTTTTTTGAAAATATGAGGGGGAACATTTAAATTCTTGAAATAAGTTCCTCTCCATTTTTAACTCCATTCGAAAAACTGGAGCTTTTGTTGAAAGCTACCCCCAACGACTTGCCTTTATATATGTGGTACATGCGTTAAATATGTGTTACACGACATATTTAAAAGACGGGATACATGTAGGCTGTCGCAACTCATGGCCCATGGGAATTGGATATTGAAAATGACCACACTTGACTTACCGCCACAATACGTAACAATATAATTTTATATTATTTACTAGAACAACACTCGTGTTACATGAAATTGTCAAAAAATAAATTTTGTATCGCAAACTCTGGTAGTTATAAAAGATCCAAAATAATAATTAAAAATACTAAAAAAGAAATTTAAAATTTAGAAGAGTTTCATACAATATTTCACTTCAAATTCTAGAAAACTTCTTTTTAAACTACATTATTTCTTCTATTTGAAAGTGTCAATCACATCCTCCTCAATCAACAACGAATTTTCAAGCGTATTAATTTTAAATGGTTGAAAGAAAGACAATTTCAATCTTTAAATATTTTCTCGCAAAGAGGAAAAATCTCTATAAAATTATTTATTTGTGCTATTTTCAAATATTCTATTATTAGTTTGCTTTTGCACGTAAGCTAATAAATTAGTTATGGTGAAAATAATGAATATTTTACATGCTTAAAAAAAATATTTAATATAATTGTTATATCCCCGTAAATAATTTAAATCACAATTAAAAGTATAATAAGTATTGGAGATAATAATTAAAATTATATCCTTGGTTTTTGTATCATAATAATATTTAAATCATAATTAATTAACAAATTCAAAAATAACTTCCTAATTTTATATCCTTGATTTTTGGGATTATTTAATTTGTTGATTAAATGTTTGATTGGATTATATTAGTTATATATGGAAATAGGAAATTTAATTATGAAGTTGATAATAAATTGATAGTAAATTGATATAGTAAATCAATTTATAATTGGAAGAATAAAGTGGTGGCATTGTGTGCCACGTGGCTAAATGTGAAGGTGACACGTGGATTTGAAAGAATAAGGTGTTGACACGTGTATCAAATTGCTTAGGTGAAGACATGTGGCGGCTTGTTTTTTCGTTTAGTATATAAGGTTGATTACATACTCGGCCCATGTGTATTGGGTATTGACATTATTTTTTAGATTTGTTTTTATAAATTTATATAGCAAAGTGAAATTGCGCAAAGTTCATATAGCAAAAAGTGGTTTTTTTAACAAAATTCAAACAGTAAAGTCTAACAATTTTGTTTAGATTTTAGACAAAGACAATTTTGTTACCTCCCGTGGAGGGCATGTGCCGGAATATTTTGGAGAATATTATTCCACCGACGATGGTTGTTGTATGGCAAAATACAAAATATATGGGAGAGGTCTCTTGTGAGACCGTCTCATGGATTTAAATCCGTGAGACGGAGCTCCATTGCCTAAAATTCACATGCCCTTTCTCTCTCTATATATATTTACGTATTCCTCTTTCCCTCTCCACATCTCACTCCTCGTATGGTCCCCACTCTTTCTCTCTCTCCTAACACACCTCACTCATCTCATGGTCCCCCCTCTCTCTCTCCTCATCCAACTCTTCATGCGGTCCCTCTCTCTCATCATGTCTATCGTCATTTGTCTCTGCACAAAGGAAAAATATGGAGAAAATGAAGTATCACTTTTTATGAAAAAAGTATCACATTAGACTCGAAAAATATCACTTTTTATATTAAAATAAAGTATCACTTATTATGGAAAAAGTATCATTTCTTATGAAAAATAATTACTTTTTATTAAAAATAATATCACTTCTTATGGAAAAAGTATCATTTCGTACAAAAAAAGTATCACTATTTATTAAAAAAATATTACTACTTATTAAAAAAGTATCACTTTTATTATTAAAATAAAGTATCACTTATTATGGAAAAAGTATCATTTCTTATGAAAAATTATTACTTTTTATTAAAAATAATATCACTTCTTATGGGAAAAGTATCACTTATAAAAAAAGTATTACTACTTATTAAAAAAGTATCACTTTTGATTATTAAAATAAAGTATAACTTATTAACAGTATAATTTCTTATGAAAAATTATTACTTTTTATTAAAAATAATATTACTTCTTATGAAAAAATATCACTTTTTACAAAAAAAAAAGTATCACTATTTATTCCAAAAGTATTACTATTAATTAAATAGTATCATTTTTTTAAAAAATATCATTTTTATTAAAACAAGGTATCAATTTTTATAGAAAAAGTATCGTTTCTTATTAAAAAATTATCATTTTTTATTAAAGCAAAACTCAGTATCACCTTTTATTAAAAAAGTATCATTTTCTATTAAAAAAATCACCTTTTTTTAAAAAAGTATCATTTCATATTAATAAAAGTATCACCTTTTATTTATTTATCATTAAAATAAATATTACTTCGTTATTAAAAAAATATCATTTTTTTTAAAAAATATCAATTATACCATGAAAAGTATACATTTTTAAAGTATCATTTCTTTGGATATTTATTTTTTAAAGAATTTGGATTTAAATGTGTAAAGAGAGGAAGAACATTAGGACAGAGAAAAAGAGAGTTAGGAGAGAGAGGGGACCAAGTAAAGAGAGAGAAGGGGGGCTTTTAAGATGATGAGATGAAGAAAAAAGAAAGAATACGTGGAGAGAGTGAGGAGGAGGAGGGGGGGACCAGTGAGAGAAAGAAAGAAAAAATAGGAGAGCTAGAAAATAGGGAGAATGTGGACCATCCATGTGAGGATCCGTCTCACTGATTTAGACCCGTGAGACGGTCTCACATAAGTTTTTGTGAAACATGTATAGTTTGTATGGTAATGTGTAAAATAAATTAATTCAAAACAATGCATAGTTTGGAGTGTAGTATTTTTTCACTACAAGAGAAAATTGAAATTCCAATGAAAAAGTCCTTTGAAATTTTTGATTCCAAAGGAAAATGTGCTATTGGAAAAATGGTCGTTGGAATGACAAAATTAGAAAGAAAAATTCAAACAGAAAAATCTCCCAAAAATATTTATCCGTTGGGATATTCAATCGTTGGAAAAAAAAACTCCAACGGTAATTCCAATAGAGTTTTACCATTGGAATTTGGTCCAAGGGAAATTCCAACGGTTTTATTTTCCGTTGGAATTTCTATTGTAATTTTTTAAAAATACCAATAGGAGTTCCAATGATTTATTTCAAAAGTTTATGTGTCCGTGGCATTTCTGTTAGAATATTAAAAATTCCTACAGTATTTTGAACGGTTTATGTGAACATTTTTGTTTACTGTTGGAGAATTTGGAAATTTCCAACGGTTTATTATGGTGTTTGAATTTCTATCGGAATTTTAAATTCAAACTGACATTCTAATAGTTTATCCTAACAACCATTGAAATTATTTTTCGATTATTCCAATGATTTATTGTAGAGTTGGAATTTCCGTTGGAATATTAAAAATTCTAACAATTTTGTTAATGCGTTGGAATTATTTATGTGAGACATTGAGTTTTGTTGTAGCGGTTCCTCTATTAAAATAACAGAACTACTTTCCCAATCACCACCCAACACGAACCCATTCTTCATTATCTTGTAATCGAATTTTGTTTCAGACATTTTATTCTTTTTCCTATAATTTATGTAAATGAAAAAGTTGAAGTCTTGAAAGATTTTGATATGGTATCTTTAGTGGAGGTGAGTTCCTGTGCGGTGGGTGCACTAGTCAGCACCACCATTCTGTATCCATGTGATGCTTGCAAGTTGCAAGATTAGAAATCAAGCTGAAAATTGACCCAGCCACCATCATAAATACTTGTTCCTTTTTTTATTCAGTTTTTTATGTTATCATATTTCTTGTTCAAAGTTTCTGTGAATTTTAATGAACCATGTGATGTTGCAGACTTGCATTGGTTTCGTGGAGGAATACTTATATCAAATATCTCAAAAGGTTGAACATGAGATGCAGTCATACCGTCCAACGCCCAGTTTAGAATTTAGGGATACAAAAACTCCCCTAAGGTTTAGGCTAATTACAAAAACACCCAGAGATGTTTCAAATTACAAAATAACCCGTGAGGTTTGATTCCATCTTATTCCCTCACGCTAATAATAAAATAATACTAGCTTTTCCCAAGCTATTCTTTTTTGTCCCGCTCTAGCTCATAATATAAGTTAATCGTAGCTTAGAAGCACTTACCATGAGTTTAATCCCAAGCGTTATAAAAAAAATTGTTTACTCGATCATATCCACAAATGATCCTTTAGTAATAAAGTTGTTTTTCCGATTCCTATACTCAATCCTTACATCATGCAAGTCACACTCACATGGATCTCCTTCCAATCATCACGTGATAAGAATAATTCAATAATTTTCTTAGTCCTACACCTATATGATCAATTAAAATACATGTTTCACTACATTTTGTCTTAAGGTAACAAAGATGCATCTGTCACCAATTTATAACAAGCAGTTATATATATATATATATATATTTCAATCCTAAGATCCACAAGTACTCAGAATTAAATTTCCTGAACACGTCATATCTTCGTATTATCCAAACACACATAAAACCCAAATACTTTCAGATATGACTATCCAAACATATAAAAACACAAGTATTTTGTCAAGTAAAGTCCACACTTATTTATTCCAGGTTACCTAATTCTCACAAAATCTGTTATCTTATTACGAAAACATGATTGAATCAACTCAAATAATCACGTATGTAAAACTTTTTATAACGAAACTAAGGAGAATGCTTACACCAATAATTTTTAAATCCGCTCAAGTTAATAACCATTTAAGAGAGAGTGAGAGACTTCTCCAATATTTCATGCGATCTTTTCCAAAATCTAGAGACAATTATTTAATCCTTTTCCAACATATCATCATCCATGTACTGAATTAACCCTTCTTAAACCTCAAAATTTCAATAATAAAGTCCAAACTGATGTCAACACACCTCATTAACTAAGCAAGAAATAACTCAAATGTCCATGCATATTAAATGAACCAAATCAAAAATCTTGATGTATGAATGACTTAATTATAAAAATCTATCTTGACCCAAAAGTTCTATAGGTCATCCTTGAATATACAATAAAAGCGTTGTTTGTCGTGTACAACATCATAGGTTCTACTATGGTTAAATTCCATTCTACTTCATTCGCCCTAGTCTCACATAGACTTCAAACACATAACAGTTTGTCAAGTAACAATTTCATTTATAAGGTAGCGCATTGGTCTACATCCATAGAGACACCTAAACCAATAATGTATGACATGTTAGAAATAATTATGACTCGTCAAAAGATCAAAATCTAATTGTCAAGCACTTAATTCTGTTTGATAAATGGTTTTATCATGATTTTGATGATTTTGTTTTCACACCAAAACAATATTTTTAAAGGTTGTCCAAATACTCCTAAATGTTTTAAAATGGTTTTAATATTTCCCGGAGTATTTCTTCAAGTTTATTTTCGACAAAATTGGACAACGCTTTTATATGATTTTGTGTCAAATATTTTTACATCAAAACAATGTCCCTGTATGTTGTCCTAATACTCCCGATTGGTCTAAAATGTTTTTACTATTTCTCGGGGTATTTCTTGAAGCTTATTTTCGATTTAAAATTGGACAACACTTATGTTTCAGGCTCGACCGGTCGCCCTATAGGGCAACCCGTACCTGTGTTGAGTTTTGGAACAGAAAAAGGGACGGAGGAAACTCGAGAGGGGCGACCGGTCGACCCAGAGGTCGACCGTGCCTCGAATGGCCCCTCAAGCAAAGAGACTTCTCTGGTTTCATTTTTGACACCCCAACCGGTCCAACATGAGGGCGGCGACCGGTCGCACCCCCTGCGACCGGTCCCCCGTGTAAAAACGCATAATTCAATTTCAATCTTATCTCTGCTAATACCGGTCGAACCCCTCTTTTGACAATAGGCAGGGGACAATTAGACTATCCGTTGAGTTTGCGAAGTTTTCCTTGATTTAAGGGGTTGATTTCTAACATTCTTTTCTTCAATTGTCTTGCAATTTTTTACGATTTCATGTCCCCAAGAGGAGCCTATCTTATCTTGTACAAGACATCTTCTATAAATAGAGTAAGAATTGAAGCAACACAATATGAGAGAAAACTACAACACAACAAGATACACTCAAGAATACACTTGTTCTTACATTATGCCTTATTTCTTGTTGTAATTTTCCTAGCTATTCACTTTCACATTCTTGAGGTCTGAGCTATTCTTGATTACACTTGCACTCTATTGTATTATCAATTATCGAGTTGTAATCTTGAATTTGTGGTCGTCATTGAAACACAAGATATCCTTGTGAGTGTTCTTGTGGTAAGAACACACTTGGGTGAACTAGGTGTTAGGTGTAAGAAGATTGTGGTAATCTTCTTGAGGTGTTGAAGAGTGTGGTGCTCTTGAAGGGTGAAGATTGTGGTAATCTTCACAAGGTGCCGTCTGAAGATTGTGGTAATCTTCAAGAAGAGATTGTGGTAATCTCAAAGGTGGTGTTGAAGAAGAGTGTGGTGCTCTTCAAGGTGTTGGTGTAAGATTTTGTTGTAATAATTTTGGTAATTATTAAAAAAATCTTTTCTCTTTTCAAACCCATCCCTGATATCTTTGGGGTGGTAGAGCACGTAGTCCCTAGGTGGGGTGAAGCTCTATAAATCGACGTGTGCTATTTACATTCCGCACCTTTGTTATTATCTTTGAGCATTATGTTTGAAAAAGAGGGCGAAATCGAAAAGATGGAGATAATCTATTCACCCCCTCCTCTGGATTATCGTAGTTTCAAAGCTTGACTTACAAGTGGTATCGAGCCAAACTCTTTGGCAAGCTCGTTCCACATCGCGAGTATAGAGGAACGATCATTGGCACACGAATGAAGTCTACCTTGTCGACGCCTCCACCAACAAGCCACCACTATTTGATCCCAAAAATTTTACATTTTGGAAAGAAAGAATGGAATGCTATTTACAAAGTCAGGGTTCGATATTTGGAACACCGTCATCAATGGAGAATACATTCCGATTTTTGGATTACAAATTGAAACAAATGGTCGCTGCAGGCGGGCGGGGCCGCCCACCACCGACTCGGCGCCTTGGCTAATTTTTCGCTTAAAATGGTTCTACATTTCCCAGGACTTAGCCATTATGGCTTATTTTGTCCATTTTTCGTCCCTTTGCAAATTTCACACACAATTCACTTCAAATGAGTTTTGATGCATGAATTATATATTTTGGAGACTACCTAGCTCGGTTATCATCATTGATGTTCATCTTTACCGATTGAACGGTAAGAATTTCACTCTCTTTAGCTCAATTGGGTTGAACCCTTGAGTTTGTAGCTTATATGTATTTTTCTTGATGAAATTCATATATTCTTGTGATGAGCTTATTGATTGTTGATGAATGATATTTGCTAAATTGCATTTGGTGATGAAAAACTTGGCATGATTACATTTACAAGGGCTATATATATCATTTTCTAATTTTGACGCGCCTTGTTGTTCGATAAAATGTTTCAATGGAAAATTCATCACTTACATGATTCTCTTGTTTTCAAAAGTCTTATATATTTATAGAGATCATGTTCTGCTTATCAAATGAGTTTTCATAAGCTTCTTCAAGCCGTATGATTCGACTTTTACCTCCTTATTAGGTTTATAAGCTTCAATGTTCAAATAGCTCGATACATCGGTTTTGTGGCGCACTTTAATATGAATATATGATGTATTTATCGTGCTAACATTCTTTTTGATGATTCCAAAGGGGGAGAAACAGGCTATAAGCTCGTTAGCTCAAAGAAGCTAAGATAAGCTAAATGAAAAGAAGCTATAAGTTGTAGCTATTGAAATCCACAAGTTGTGGATCATATTTTGTCCACTCTTGATGTATTATGGTTGTATATATTTCTTAGTCCATTGGTTGTAGTATGGACTTATATATGTCTCTAACGATGTCTCTTTGATAGGGGGAGCTTTTAAGTTTTGATACTTAAGCTCAATATTGAAAAGCTAAGCCTTTAGCTTTTGATTTAGTTGCTTCTTTATAACTCTTGCTGTGCATGTTGATAGGGGGAGCATTTGTAATATGTGGTTTAATATCTCAACTCCCATCCTTGTGCTTATTTTGCGCGAAATGTTGTCGCTCTCAACGGATATTTATTTGTTGACCGGAAAACTTGTTTTGTTTTCAAAATCGCCTCTCAAAATTGTTTTGTTTTCAAAATCGGCCTTGTTGAATTGTTTTGGTTTGTAATCATCAAAAAGGGGGAGATTGTTTGATAAATGGTTTTATCATGATTTTGATAATTTTGTTTTCACACCAAAACAATGCTTTTAAAGGTTGTCCAAATACTCCTAAATGTTTTAAAATGGTTTTAATATTTCCCGGAATATTTCTTCAAGTTTATTTTCGACAAAATTGGACAACGCTTTTATAGTGTCAAATATTTTGACATCAAAACAATGTCCCTGTATGTTGTCCTAATACTCCCGATTGGTCTAAAATGTTTTTACTATTTCTCGGGGTATTTCTTGAAGCTTATTTTCGATTTAAAATTGGACAACACTTATGTTTCAGGCTCGACCGGTCGCCCTATAGGGCAACCCGTACATGTGTTGAGTTTTGGAACAGAAAAAGGGACGGAGGGAAACTCGAGAGGGGCGACCGGTCGACCCAGAGGTCGACCGGTGCCTGAATGGCCCCTCAAGCAGCAGACTTCTCTGGTTTCATTTTTGGACACCCCCAACCGGTCCAACATGAGGGCGACCGGTCGCACCCTCTGCGACCGGTCCCCCTGTGTAAAAATTCACAGAATTCAATTTCAATCTTATCTCTGCGCAACCGGTCGAACCCCTCTTTTGACAGCAAACTATCCGTTGAGTTTGCAGACAATTTTTCCTTGATTTAAGGGGTTGATTTCTAACAGCTCTTTTTTTCAATTGTCTTGCAATGTTTTTACAGATTTCATGTCCCCAAGAGGAGCCTATCTTGTACAAGACATCTTCTATAAATAGAGGAAGAATTGAAGCAACACAATATGAGAGAAAACTACAACACAACAAGATACACTCAAGAATACACTTGTTCTTACATTGTCTTATTTCTTGTTGTAATTTGCCTAGCTATTCACTTTCACATTCTTGAGGTCTAGGCTATTCTTGATTACACTTGCACTCTATTGTATTATCAATTATCGAGTTGTAATCTTGAATTTGTGGTAGTCATTCAAACACAAGATATCCTTGTGAGTGTTCTTGTGGTAAGAACACACTTGGGTGAACTAGGTGTTAGGTGTAAGAAGATTGTGGTAATCTTCTTGTTGAGATGTTGAAGAGTGTGATGCTCTTCAAGGGTGAAGATTGTGGTAATCTTCACAAGGTGCCGTTTGAAGATTGTGGTAATCTTCAAGAAGAGATTGTGGTAATCTCAAATATGGTGTTGAAAAAGAGTGTGGTGCTCTTCAAGGTGTTGGTGTAAGATTTTGTTGTAATAATTTTGGTAATTATTAAAAAAATCTTTTTCTCTTTTCGAAACCCATCCCGGATATACTGGGGTGGTAGAGCACGTAGTCCCTAGGTGGGGTGAAGCTCTATAAATCGACGTTTGCTATTTACATTCCGCACCTTTGTTATTATCTTTGAGCATTAGGTTTGAAAAAGAGGGCGAAATCGAAAAGATGGAGATAATCTATTTATCCCCCCTCTAGATTATCGTAGCCGCTTGGACTTACAAATTCTATCAATATATATATATATATATATTTGTACCCCTTTAGAATAAGTTCCCTATCAGTCTTAAGTTCGGGTGACCTTCATGAGCCTTATAACAAAATTTAAAACTTATAACTTAATCTCCAAAAGTTATTTAATATCTTACAATGATTTCTACTACTACAACACAAGTGCACATGATTTCACTATTATCATGCATCAATTCATGTAAACATGGTGCCAAGGTCACCCATTCATCTTCTGTATAATATTAAACTCAAGTGCGAGCACAAACTAAATTCCTTAAGTAAGCTCGATAATCAAATAGACTAGAACCCAAGTAATAATTATGCAAAGAGTGCATTCAATACCTTATTTTTATACATATGCATTATTTCCATAGCCGGTGACATATAACCCAAAATGTGATATCCAAGTATTTGCACTGTTCCCAAAAGATTTACTGTATATTCGGTCCCACTCACATATTTTCTAAATCATATTCCATCAAAAGCTCAACAATTTGTTGCATCTCTTACAATTTTTCTTTGAAAATGATAAGTCTAGAATTCCAAGTAAATCACTCCATTTCAGAGGCTATTCTCGAGTATGAAAGATACCTTAGTTGGTATATGACTCCTATTTAAAATAGTGTTCCATCCGAAATAATCAGCATCAAGCCTAAATATAGACACTAATCCAATGGTAACTAATCTCATACATCAAGTCGAAAGTTAAGTAACTTATCCACTTAGGTGTATCTCAAACAATTATATTTTCCTTCTGAAATTCAGCTTATAATAATCTCTCTCATAAATTAAACTTTAAATCTACTCTCGCCTTTTGTAACTAGTCAAACAATTAACCATTTATGTATTTAAGAAAAATGATACTATAACTGTCCCAATTTAATCCTTAATAACAATGCTTATATTTCTCATTTTATCTTTTGACAAAAACAATACTAGAGTTCCTCAATAAAATGTACAAGGTAAATTAAAACTTAAATCTACCAATAGTTTGTAATTGAGACCTTAACCATAAAACTATAAGTCATTTTACCAAAATCTTAATGATATGAGTTTCCCCAAATAAAACCTCGATTTCAATCTCAATTTTCTTTTCCTATCTGTAAGCAATGACCTTGAGTATTTTGAATACATACACGCAAACCATATACTTATGATTGTTGGGATTTGGTCCAGCATCCTGCCTGCAATGGGCTTTAAAAGAGGCGCGAGGCGCGGCCCGCGATTCGAACTCGTGAACGCTTGGATTGCATAGTTAAAGGATAGCTTAAAGGATATGATTTGGACTACCTATACCAACAAATGCATCTTCTTTTCTGGTGCCCATTACATAGAAACTCTGAGGTTAAGTGTGATTGGCCTGGAGTAGACATGGGATGGGTGACCCCATGGGAAGTTTTCCAGGGTGCGCGTGAGTGAGGACAAAGCGCGCTAGAAAAGACTCATGTTGGTTTGTGGGGACAAATCGTCAAATCCGAGTAGCGCTAGAGGTCCAACAACCGGTATCGAGCAGTCACGAGTTCGAATTTCCTTGGAAGCACGCTGCGTGGAGGTTGCCAGGAGCGGTGGAACCGAGATCTTTGGCGCAATGGAGGTAAAACGGACCAGAATCAAGGGTAGGTTGTCGGTGGCCCGAGGTAAAACGGATTGAGCCAAGGTGTAGGTTCTTTGGGTGGACCGTAATCGAAGGGTAGGTTGCCGGATGTCCTAATCGAGGTAAAATAGATGAATCAAGGTGTAGGTTCTTTGGGTGGACCGGAATCGAAGGGTAAGTTGCCGGGTGGCGGAATCGAGGTAAACAGACCGAAGGTGTAGGTTCTTTGGGTGGCCGGATCGAGAGGCTTGCGTGTGACGCGACGCTGAATCAAGAAGTTGGCGTTAGAATCGGCGAGGAAGTTTGGCGGCGTGGAAGTTGCCAAGCACCGAGCCGAGATATCTTGGCAGTCTTTGGGAGGGGGATTGTTGGGATTTGGTCCACCATCCCGCCGCAATGGGCTTTAAAAGAGGCGCGAGCGCCTTGCCCGCGATCGAACTCGTGAGCGCTGGATTGCATAGTTAAAGGATAGCTTAAAGGATATGATTTGGACTACCTATACCAACGGATGCATCTTCTTTTCTCGGTGCCCATTACATAGAAACTCGAGGTTAAGCGTGCTTGGCCTGGGTAGACATGGGATAGGTGACCCCACAGGAAGTTTTCCGAGTGCGCGTGAGTGAGTGAGACAAAGCGCGCTAGAAAAGACTCATGTTGGTTTGTGGGGACATCGTCAATCCGAGTAGCGCTAGAGGTCCAACAATGATATTATACTATTAGCCATTTTGTCATTTGGTTTATCCATTAACAATAATCTTCATAAGAATGTTAGTTAATATATATGTAGTATTCCCAAACAATTCCTTCTAACCTAGTTTTATAATATCAATCGATCATAACTTAAAATGACCTTCAATGGTGATGACCCATCACAAAAGTTATATACTGACATGTACCATATATATATATATATATATATATATATATATATATATCACAAAGTGGCGATGTTTCACCTAATATTTCTCTCTAAAGCTCATTCGTCCACCTTTTTGGCTATTTCTATTATTATATAAAATAAGTAGTAAAGGAAGAATTGACACGTAATAAAATATTATAACATCCTAAGTTAAAATCATTACAAACTTTAGCAACATCATATCAGTACCAACTTATAGTAGTTGCATCACCAGACCTTTTTATCGAAAATTCATGGCATGCGAATATGGTTTCAAAGTCATTCCTTAGTACAAATGATACTAAGCAATATAATACTCAAATGTTCAATCGGATATAAATATTATATTCAAATCAATACTCCATAAGCGATGATCAAAATCCAAATCTAAACAGAGGCAACATATGAATATTAGCTAACCATTGAACCAAGTTAATTCTTAAGAAACTCATCTATTACTTATAAGTATATCCAATGATTATACATTCTTAATAAAGATGCCTTATGTCCACTAGATAGTCTCATACCAATTGAATCATCAAATTCTACTAATCCAAATGTTTAGAAAATATTGTGTTAATTCTAATATCATTTCTCTATGACTTCATTTCGTTATATAAGAGTTCATAACTTATAACTATTTATCAGTGATAATCCGCTAAAGGATAAATGGCCTATATTGGCGTAGCCTCGTAAAATCAATAAACTAACCAAATGACAATAACAAAATCATTCAAAAATATTTAATCATAAATACCTAAACCCGCTGTAAAGATTCAAAATCCTTAAGGATATGTAGTAGTGCTAACCTAATCACAAGCCAAAGATCTTATCCTGGGTCAGCTCAGGTGTAGTTCTTTTTACACCTAAGCTCTGATACCATAACTGTCACGCCCCAATTTAGTACCCAATAAAATAGAATATCATCAAATACGGTACAATCGAAATATTCAAATTTAGGATTACCAAGTGTTATTATCTAACTATAAACAACTAAAAACCAATAAATACAACGAGTGTGAAGCCCTCGATTTTTATTCAATAATGTATTTGTTTCACGTATCGTCCTTGTATTCTTTTGACTATTTTACCGCGTCACTTTGACGGGTGAATATTAATGATAAATATATTTCGCATTTAATTTCTTTTCTTTTTATTTGTTACTTGTGATCATAAGCATTTATTACTTCTACTTCGCATTAATGGTCACTCGATCGATCATCATTATTAATATTTGTGTACTCATTAGTCACCTTACAATTTTAGGAGACTATTTGTTTTAGAGATTTATACCTTATAGAATTAAGAATTCGATTTAGATTAAGTGATCATGAGACTTATAAGTGATCAAGGAAATCACTAATTATTTGGAGATTGATATTATTCACCTATTATCATCAATTTGGGACATAAAAACAAAATATGGAAATGCCACAAATACCCCTTAAGGGATGGCCATGATGGGTATTTTTAGTGTAGAAATATCTCCCAACTCTTGTACACATACACCTTGTGTATTCATCTTGTGTATTAATACACCATTAATTCAAATCTTATACACAATACCTATACACCAATTCTTTATTATAAACTTTCCCAACATGTTGGAGGCTTCCCAACATTCCATGTCAACATCCTCCTCAATCCCTTCAATTTCATCCTCCCATGCAAGACCACACTTTGACCAAGGCCTTTGTCCCCATGCTAGAGACAAGTTGGAAGACATAGAATTTGATCAAAAAATTTGTCTCATCCCCCTCTCCACCTCAATTTTCGTCCATAACACCTTGAGGATAAAAAACATTTGATCAAAATATCATTTTCATCCAACACATTCATAATTCAAGCATTTTCTCCAACTTCTCTCTAAAATCTCCAACATCTCTCTAAGTATATCTTCATCCACTCCTTCATATCTTCAAGAACACTTCTTCATATCTTCAAATCTTCAAACACCATATCTTCAAATCTTCAAACACCATTCCTTCACATCTTCAAATCTTCAAACACCATATCTTCAAATCTTCAAACACCATTCCTTCACATCTTCAAACCTTCAAACAACATATCTTCATATCTTCAAATCTTCAAACACAATTCCTTCACATCTTCAAACATCCTTCACAACTTCAAGAACATCTACTTAATATCATCAAACACTTCTTCTTTCTTCAAACAACTAAACAAAAACAAACATTTTTCCTACTTAAATCATAAAATTCGAACCATCACTACCAAGGTAAGGAAAATGTCTTTTCAACCCATTTTTTGATATCACCTAACTCATCTCTTTCACCTTCTAATTTAAGTTTGATTTTGATTTTGAGGTATACCTATAAGACCTTTGAAGTTGTTAAGAGACTTGTCATCTTGAAGAAAAATTGTGAAGAAGTTGGACTATAAGGTAAGAAATGGAATTTTTAGTACCTTTTCTTCTTCTCTTTTTATTTTCCAAACTTTGACACTCCATTTTCATTTTTGGAGTTTTAGGGGCTGACCTTGGTGCTTTGGTTAAGAGGTGATTAAGTTCTTAAGAGACTATCAAATTTTGACTACAACTTTCAACTACACAAGGTAAGTGTGGTGCCTTTGGCCTATTCATTTTCTTTTCCCTCCTTAGTTCAAATCTTAATTTTCTAACTCAAAACTCCTTGTATTATTTGACTTAGGGGCTGCCTTAAGTGAGGATTAAAATCCTCAAGGTCTAGTGACACCACTTTACACCAATCAACCGAACAAACAAGGTGGGTGGAAAAATCCTTTCAACTTCTAGGTGTTTTAAATTGAAAATATGCATGTAGTATTTTGTTATTTAGCACTTGAGATATATATTATGTATTGCATGCTATTTTCTTGTATCTAGTTGGAAAAATTCTCAAGTGTTGCTCAAATGCGATTTATCGAAAAATAGGACATACATGTACGCTTTGTTGTTGTACTTAATGAATGCTTGCATGAAATAGATATGTATGTTTATGACTCTTGTAATCTATGTTTTGAATGATTTATAACCTGGAAAAGTCGAGCATAATTGATTAAATTTCGATTTTTGGACTTAAAATGCAAAAATGGAAAGTTGGTGGACTTAATTGCAAGAAAATAAAACTTAAGGGACCTCTCTATAATTTTCGATTTTTGGGACTGTAATCAGGTTCAAAAATGATGTTTTGACATTTTAATAAAGTTTTAAGAGTTTTTAGATAGATAAAATCAACCCTTAAAAGCCCAAGGACTAGATTGTAAAATTTGAGAAGTTTAAGGGCTATTTTGCAAATTTTGAAACTGTACCAGACCCTAATTTTAAAATTTGAAATTTTAACTCTTAAGGGACTGGAAATAACATATTTTAAGTGTATTCTAAAAATCCAAGTGTTTAGAGCTTGGAAAGTAATTTTATAAAACTTGAGGGACCAAATTGTAAAAGATTAAACTTGAGGACCCAAATGAAATTTCCAGGACTTATACAGCCCATGTACCTGTAAATACTAATTTACCTATAACATAATTATATTTTGGAACCAAGGTTCAAATTTCATAACAATTGGACCCCTAAAAGCCTTAAAGGCAATTATTTCAAAATGGGACAAAAATGAGATTTTCAAAAGTTAAGGGACCTATACTTATGACGTTTTAAAACTGTTTTTTTCCCAATATCCCACTAACCTTAGTGACATTTTCCAACTGGAATCACATTAGAAGCCCTTCCGGTTTGTGAGTTCCGATTATTTTAAACTTAGGGCCCGAAATGACAATTTTAACAAATTTGGGGCCAATGTGAGAATTTTATAAAAAATCGACCTCAAAACTTTAAAAACCTGAATCTCTGAACAATTTAGAGAATTTAGGAACTTACCTCATAATTTTTCAAGGTCGGGACATTTATTTATTTAACTTTTAACCCCAAAAGTATTGGTTTTGACAAAACGGGGCTAATTGTAAATTTTATTTTTATAAGGACCTAACTCAAATTATTTTCTTTTAAAGAAACAGCCCTGGACCCTCTGACTTTAATATTTAATTAAAATATTTTATTTCCTTAAAAAAATCCCTTGACTTATCGGATCGTCTTGACCGACAATACCCGATCGCGGGCGACTTCCTCGTCTCGCGGTTTCGAATCTATAACGGGACTTATGTTCCTCCTAATCCTTAAGATATCGAAGAATACTTATCCTCCCGATACTTATCTTCATCCCAATAACTCCACCAACGCCATAACCATCTTGTGCAAATGTTTGAGAACTTTTCATGAATCGCTTCCCGAATCAATAATACTCGATTGCTGGTTGACTACCCGAACGTGTACTTAATTTCTGCCCGAGTCAACTTGGTGTGTCGAGCTCACGGTCGGAATGGATACGTCGGGGATGGAACCGGGAAGCTCGGCTGCTATTCCACTCTCCTCGGCCCCATCGTCCTAATCCCGCAATCGAGGGACATAGTTTGTCCAGGAAGCGGGTCGTAGATTTGAGGTATAATCATGATTATGACGAATCCGAGCCTTGCTAGCTCCAACGTGGATTTTGTCTTTGCCTCACGGAGCAATAAGGTGACAGGTCTTTGACCATCATGAACGGGGAGTTACAAGGAAGAACAAAGGAATCGCTGTCTGATCCACACGATTCCGGAGTTGAACGGAACGGGTTGGCGCTACATATCAATACGCAACCACTAAATGTCTTGCATAGGATTGGCGCTACATATCAGTACGCAACCACTAATTGTCTTGCATAGGATTGGCGCTACACATCAGTATGCAATCCCCATGTCTTGCTTGAACCATAGTGCCTGCGTGACCACGAATCAAGTTTTTCTTAAATCGTATAAGTATATTACTTAATATATTTATCACGACGCTTGTGGACTATGTGTGAAAACATGCATCATACCTCACGCGTTTTTATACAACCATTTTCTCGCATTAACTTTATATATCGCCACACTCACACACGATCACCCATCCACTGAGATTTCTGTCTCATTCCCTCCTGTATTCTAACCTTTAGATGAAGAGTACGCTGAAGACATCGAACCTACTGCAGATTGAATCCCTATCACTGATGTGGAGCGACATTTCCTTTTACTTTTATTTGTTGTTGGACTCCTTCATTTTATTTCTATTTGGGCTGTAAGTTAACTCGGATAATCTTTTGGGTTGTTTTCGGATACCACCAGACTTGAAGATGTAATTTGTACTCGTGTTTATTTTAATTCCGCTGCATTAGACTCTATTTCACTTGGAGTTTCGTATCTTTGGTTTAGACTGTTGATTTATTTCTGTTTAAGTGATTGATCGTTGTCGCGTCACGTTTGGGGCGTGACAACGAGAGTCTATAACTTATTACATACAAATAATAATAAAGTTGTAAGTCACCTAACTATTACAAGATAAAATAGTTACAAGGTTCAAGTGTCGATGGATAAGTCATTCAAAAGGAATCTGCTAGGTCGAGTCAATCCTTGTATGGAAGTCTCATCGATCTCAAAATGATCAGTCTCTGAAAAGTTTTATAAAATCGTGGGGTGAGCTAAATGAGCTCGAGAGGTTGGGGTAAGGAATGCGATTGAAAAGCTAAAATATTTTCTTATTGGTTGAGAGTACTTAGTGTGCCAAAAATTATTCATGTATGCATGACAATGGTGCACAAAAAATTCATTAATTTTATGATGCTAGCAGTGATGCAATGCATATTGCACAACAGTTAGTCAAGTACAGTAAATATTTTTCTTTTGGGCTGGTAATAAATATCTAAATCTTTAAAACCAATAGTAGATATATCGTTTTAAAATAAATTCATTTTGATAAAAACAGTTAGTCAATCAATTCGTCAGCCCGGAAGAAGAAACGTAGGATCAATGTTGATCGGACACTGATCTTGTCCGTTCTCCTTATTGCTTCCAAGAATATTTGGTCGAAGCCCAGTCACCTTATCCCTCCCACTAGGCTCGACGTCTCTTTAGCTATGGGCTTTTGCCCAGAGATCGTCATATTCATGAATATACTGTTCTACGACCCAAATTTTGTCGCCGTCCTACCCCACCGAAAAGTGGGAGTAGGCAAATGGGTAGTCAAACAGGGGGATCACAGGCAAATTGTTCGATCCATTGTCTAAATACCCACACCGCAATGGACTTTCGGTCGAATATATTTGTCAAAATGACATTTATTTGCCCAAAGGCCAAGTCAAACAGTTACAATAGTTACAATGCAAATGAAAATGTAAATTCAAACCATGAATGGTACAATGTATGTTTTCTTTATAACTAAATTATTTTGAAAATGGTGTATACCGTGAAATCATGAAATAGTTTAATGTTGTGATGTTAATGAAACAACTAATGTCGTGAAATTTATGAAATTAAAAGCAAACCCAATTTCCTTTAGAAAAATGATATTTTGCCCAACTTTAGCTCAAAGGTCACCTTGACGATGTGCGAGAATGCAAATCCTAGTTGTCGGGCTCGATCTTATCTCCTGCACTTTATCGTTTTTATGATTAGGTGTTGACCTCGGTTTCTATAAAAGTTTAGGATAATTATTTAATGTTGATTTTAATGATCTGATCATCACCTCACAAGAAAAAACATAATCCATCCCAATTACAAAATCCCAAATCTTAGTAGAGTTAATACCAGAGAATTACAACCAATTATATTTATTTGTTAAAATATAGTTTAATATGTGTGCGTGTGAATACAATGTATATCTTGTTAAAAGAATTCATAATATTAATCAACTTAACTACTTATAACAGACTATACAACTCAAGTTTAGACTTGTAAATATATAGTTTTACAAAAGCTCAATTGTACTACTTTTTTTTTTTTTTTTTTTGTAAATATGCATTTATAATTATGTAATTAAGAACCCATATTTTACGTTAAACTGAGCACATAATCTATTACTAAAATTAAGAATTATTAAAACATGTTAGGGAAATTAGTAAAATAAAAATAGTTTGAATTCGATACTCGGTTCGACAGTTTTGAGTAATAATAAAAACAATAAAGAAAGATCGTTCCAAAAAAAAATTGCGGAAGAAACAAGAAAAACGAGCTCTTTTTCTGACTAATAGCTTTAGCTAATTAATCAATGAATTATTCAACAACAACTATAATCGCATGATATGAATAAGAGTTAATCCTCATCTTAAGATTTTAAGTCAACTAAAGCAAACCCAGTTAAAAAAAACAAGAAAAATTTACTCACCTTAAATACTTCCACAAGTCTGCTATGGTTTTCCTAAACAACACACCTACTTACATCTGAACCCCAAACTCACGGTTCTTGTGAATGTTTTTGGATATTATTATTAGTGAGTTTACTTTATACTATGGGATAAGAACAAGGAAATAAGGTCTCCTTCCCACCTTCAACTGTTGTCGGCCTCACTCATCAAGTGATCAAGGAAATAAAAATGAGTGTTGTGTTCCACTTTGGTTGATCAGAAAGAAAAAAATGAGTTGTGAAGGCTTATACACGTGTAGCCTTTGTCCATGGGCTTGGGTTTTAATTATTTAAAAATCAAGGTGGAGATTGGTCTTGCTTTCAAGAAATGGCTAGGATGAGTTTATCTTGTATTTGAAAACTTGGACCAAGATAAATTAACTATAGTGGATTGTCCCAAACTAATGGTCCAACCGAGAAAAGATCGAGATGTATTCTAAAATTAGAGGTTAATAAACCCATTAACATAATTCTAACCTTGATCAATTAAAGATATTAATCTCACTAACTCAAGCTAATACTTTAATAATTAATTGTACCTCGAATTAATCTTATAACTTTTTTTTTCCTAAAATCTCAATTATTCAGTAATTCTCATAATAACTATTCGATCAATTCTTAAGGTGATGTACGTCTAGTACCTAATCATTCCAGTAGATTATAAAGAAATTGATCTTACTTAATTCTAATAAGGCTCAAATTTACCACATCTAAACAATTGCAATACCTATAAATTCTATAATAGCCTGGTTGGATACCTGAAAATCGTCCTGTTAGATACTAGATGACACAACTCGAATTAAAGTATTACACATAAATAACCAATATAATCAAAATATTCTTTATAATGATTTTACGCTTATCCAAAAGTATGATCTTACAGGATCTATATATATATATATATATATATATATATATATATATATGAGGGGATGATCAAGTGAGACCATGTTTCTAGGTGAGACACAATGGACTAATCTCAACAATCCCCCACTATTATTCAATGGGTGTGATTTAATGGATAAAAAATATATTAATATTAATTTAATCAACATAAGGGTAATAGGGTAAAATAACATAACAAGATAGTTATAAAAATGGAATCAAATCTCTTTCTCTCTCATCCATCTCTCAAATCTCACGTCTCTCTCTCTCTCTCTCTCTCTCTCTCTCTCTCTCTCACACACACACACACACACGTCTCTCTCCCTCTCTCCCTCTCTTTCTCACGCAAATGGAGGAATTCGAACTGTGAAACAAAAAACAGTGAAGAAGATGCAATTTATGTTTCAAATGAAAAAACAACAATGGAGAACTGAACTCATTTATATTTAACCTACACTTTATAAACTGATTTCATAGAGAAAAAAAATTGTGAAGAAGAAGATGATTTCTATTCCAAATGAAGAAACAACCATGATTAAGACGATTCATCTGTGTAGACATCAATGGAGAACTCGAAACTCGCCATTAACATAAACTCATTAAAAACTGTAATTTTCACGAATAAGACGATGCATAGATACTTATGAAATGATGTATAAGTACTTATGAAATGTTGCATAGATAATTATGAAACGTTGCATATATCTGTAGGATATTACATATTTGAAAATATGCAACAAAAATCAACTAAATATGCATTATCTGAAAACTATCTATGCAGCGTAAAAAAACTAATATGTAGTACAATATACCCAATTATGCAAGACGTCATAAACTATGCAACAAAATCAACTAACTATGCATTATCTAAAACTATCTATGCAGTGTGGAATAACTAAATATGCAGTACATTATGTAACATCCCATTTTCATAATTTCCAAAAGCAACATCCCATTTTCATAACTAAATGTGCATTATATTAAACCTATTTATGTAGTGTAAAATAACTAAATATACGAAAGACGTTATATTCATTATGTATTGTTTCGTTAAATAGTACCAACAAAACAACTAAATATGCATTATTTGATGTCTAATTATGCAATAGAAGAACCCTAACTATACTGTAAATTAAAAATATTTGGAAAGAAAACAGATTCCTTAAATTCCGCCACAAAATCCGGCAGTTTCAATCTCAGCCCATAAAACCTGCTGGGACCACTAATTTGAATTACAAAATTACCACATTACCCTTAAATTGGCGGAAATCGGGAAAATTAAAAAAAAAACTGAATTAATCACATCCCTTCATTTTTTAAGATCAATGGGTAAGATGAGTCCACACTATTTCACCTAGGGAGGGTGGTCTTATTTGAACTAAATTATATATATATTTATGTTATATGAGAAAATGAGGGGGAACATTTTTTTTTTTTTTGAAAATATGAGGGGGAACATTTAAATTCTTGAAATAAGTTCCTCTCCATTTTTAACTCCATTCGAAAAACTGGAGCTTTTGTTGAAAGCTACCCCCAACGACTTGCCTTTATATATGTGGTACATGCGTTAAATATGTGTTACACGACATATTTAAAAGACGGGATACATGTAGGCTGTCGCAACTCATGGCCCATGGGAATTGGATATTGAAAATGACCACACTTGACTTACCGCCACAATACGTAACAATATAATTTTATATTATTTACTAGAACAACACTCGTGTTACATGAAATTGTCAAAAAATAAATTTTGTATCGCAAACTCTGGTAGTTATAAAAGATCCAAAATAATAATTAAAAATACTAAAAAAGAAATTTAAAATTTAGAAAAGTTTCATACAATATTTCACTTCAAATTCTAAAAACTTCTTTTTAAACTACATTATTTCTTCTTTTGAAAGTGTCAATCACATCCTCGTCACAACAACGAATTTTCAAGCCGTATTAATTTTAAATGGTTGAAAGAGTACAATTTCAATCTTTAAATATTTTCTGCAAAGAGGAAAAATCTCTATAAAATTATTTATTTGTGCTATTTTCAAATATTCGGTCGTAGTTTGCTTTTGCACAGAAGCTAATAAATTAGTTATGGTGAAAATAATGAATATTTTACATGCTTAAAAAAAATATTTAATATAATTGTTATATCCCCGTAAATAATTTAAATCACAATTAAAAGTATAATAAGTATTGGAGATAATAATTAAAATTATATCCTTGGTTTTTGTATCATAATAATATTTAAATCATAATTAATTAACAAATTCAAAAATAACTTCCTAATTTTATATCCTTGATTTTTGGGATTATTTAATTTGTTGATTAAATGTTTGATTGGATTATATTAGTTATATATGGAAATAGGAAATTTAATTATGAAGTTGATAATAAATTGATAGTAAATTGATATAGTAAATCAATTTATAATTGGAAGAATAAAGTGGTGGCATTGTGTGCCACGTGGCTAAATGTGAAGGTGACACGTGGATTTGAAAGAATAAGGTGTTGACACGTGTATCAAATTGCTTAGGTGAAGACATGTGGCGGCTTGTTTTTTCGTTTAGTATATAAGGTGTTGACACGTGTATCAAAAAAAGTATCACTATTTATTAAAAAAATATTACTACTTATTAAAAAAGTATCACTTTTATTATTAAAATAAAGTATCACTTATTATGGAAAAAGTATCATTTCTTATGAAAAATTATTACTTTTTATTAAAAATAATATCACTTCTTATGGGAAAAGTATCACTTATAAAAAAAGTATTACTACTTATTAAAAAAGTATCACTTTTGATTATTAAAATAAAGAATAACTTATTAACAGTATAATTTCTTATGAAAAATTATTACTTTTTATTAAAAATAATATTACTTCTTATGAAAAAATATCACTTTTTACAAAAAAAAAAGTATCACTATTTATTCCAAAAGTATTACTATTAATTAAATAGTATCATTTTTTTAAAAAAATATCATTTTTATTAAAACAAGGTATCAATTTTTATAGAAAAAGTATCGTTTCTTATTAAAAAATTATCATTTTTTATTAAAGCAAAACTTAATTTTATTAAAAACAGTATCACCTTTTATTTAAAAAGTATCATTTTCTATTAAAAAAATCACCTTTTTTTAAAAAAGTATCATTTCATATTAATAAAAGTATCACCTTTTATTTATTTATCATTAAAATAAATATTACTTCGTTATTAAAAAAATATCATTTTTTTTAAAAAATATCAATTATACCATGAAAAGTATACATTTTTAAAGTATCATTTCTTTGGATATTTATTTTCTAAAGAATTTGGATTTAAATGTGTAAAGAGAGGAAGAACATTAGGACAGAAAAAGAGAGTTAAGAGAGAGAGGGGGGACCAAGTAAAGAGAGAGGAAGGGGGGACCGATAAGATGAGAGAGAAAGAAGAAAGAATACGTGGAGAGAGTGAGGAGGAGGAGGAGGGGGACCAGTGAGAGAAAGAAAGAAAAAATAGGAGAGCTAGAAAATAGGGAGAATGTGGACCATCCATGTGAGGATCCATCTCACGGATTTTGACCCGTGAGACGGTCTCACATAAGTTTTTGTGAAACATGTATAGTTTGTATGGTAATGTGTAATAAATTAATTCAAAACAATGCATAGTTTGGAGTGTTTAGTATTTTTTCACTACAAGAGAAAATTGAAATTCCAATGAAAAAGTCCTTTGAAATTTTTGATTCCAAAGGAAAATGTGCTATTGGAAAAATGGTCGTTGGAATGACAAAATTAGAAAGAAAAATTCAAATAGAAAAATCTCCCAAAAATATTTATCCGTTGGGATATTCAATCGTTGGAAAAAAAACTCCAACGGTAATTCCAATAGAGTTTTACCATTGGAATTTGGTCCAAGGGAAATTCCAACGGTTTTATTTTCCGTTGGAATTTCTATTGTAATTTTTTTAAAATACCAATAGGAGTTCCAATGATTTATTTCAAAAGTTTTATGTGTCCGTGGCATTTCTGTTAGAATATTAAAAGTTCCTACAGTATTTTGAACGGTTTATGTGAACATTTTTGTTTACAGTTGGAGAATTTGGAAATTTCCAACGGTTTATTATGGTGTTTGAATTTCTATCGGAATTTTAAATTCAAACTGACATTCTAATAGTTTATCCTAACAACCATTGAAATTATTTTTCGATTATTCCAATGATTTATTGTAGAGTTGGAATTTCCGTTGGAATATTAAAAATTCTAAAAATTTTGTTAATGTGTTGGAATTATTTATGTGAGACATTGAGTTTTGTTGTAGCGGTTCCTCTATTAAAATAACAGAACTACTTTCCCAATCACCACCCAACACGAACCCATTCTTCATTATCTTGTAATCGAATTTTGTTTTAGACATTTTATTCTTTTTCCTATAATTTATGTAAATGAAAAAGTTGAAGTCTTGAAAGATTTTGATATGGTATCTTTAGTGGAGGTGAGTTCCTGTGCGGTGGGTGCACTAGTCAGCACCACCATTCTGTATCCATGTGATGCTTGCAAGTTGCAAGATTAGAAATCAAGCTGAAAATTGACCCAGCCACCATCATAAATACTTGTTCCTTTTTTTATTCAGTTTTTTATGTTATCATATTTCTTGTTCAAAGTTTCTGTGAATTTTAATGAACCATGTGATGTTGCAGACTTGCATTGGTTTCGTGGAGGAATACTTATATCAAATATCTCAAAAGGTTGAACATGAGATGCAGTCATACCGTCCAACGCCCAGTTTAGAATTTAGGGATACAAAAACTCCCCTAAGGTTTAGGCTAATTACAAAAACACCCAGAGATGTTTCAAATTACAAAATAACCCGTGAGGTTTGATTCCATCTTAATTTTTCTTCGTTCATAAACAACAAAAATTTCAAAAACCCCATGATATTTCTAAAAATGTTACAGTTGACCCAATAAATTTAAGATATAATTAAACATAAGGGGTTTTTTTGTGATTTTAAAACATCTTTGGGGCTTTTTGTAATTAGCCAAAACCACATGGGGTCTTTTGTAACTATCTCTAGAATTTATATAATTGTCACCAATCCATGCTTTGTTCGTACGTATTCATTTATTGAGGCTTGAAAAATAAAAGAAGAAGAAGAAGAAGATACTTGAATTAATATTTCATACTTTTATCTTTCTCAGAATTTGGTATAAATTGATTCGACTATTATTCTTTAGAAAGTGCATTCATCCATGTTCTATGTTACAAAAATATCACTGCCCCGAAAATATTACAAAAATGAGAGTTATCTTGTGAGACCGTCTCACAGATCTAAATCCGTGAGATGGAGTCTCAGCCCTCAGTGGTCCTCTTCTCTCCTCATGCACTTCTCTCCTCCTCTCCCTCTCTCCCATCTCATGGTCCCCCTTGTCTCACTTTGCTCTCACTTGCGTCTACTTCTCTCCTCCTCTTTCTCACATGCAAATCTCTCATGCCCCTCCTCTCTTTCCTTACATCCCACTTATATCATGGTCTCCTCCCTCCTCTCTCTCTCTTTACACGCAAGGTTTTACATACAAATATTTCATAAAAATAATTAATATAATACTTCACTTGTAACTATAATATTTTTCTTATAAATAATATAAGTTTTGTTACTCTAAAAACGAATACTTTTTAAAATAGAATTCATATTTTTTTAATAAAATTAAAATGATATATTTTTTTAATAAGAAGTCTTATAGTCCAAAGGAGGTCTGGATATGTTCCCCCAACTGATGTGGAATACTTTTGGATCGTTAGAAAAAGAAAAATCTACCCGAGCCCGTTCCCATCCGTATATGACAACTTTTATATTCTTTAGTTTTTTAAGCTTAAGCTAAGAAAAATTAGAACCACAAATTGAAAAAAAAAATCCAAGCACACTCAAATATATATATTTATTTTGACGAAAGTATCTCGAGCTTATTTTCAATTGCATATAATGTCTCCATTACACTAAATGAGTCCCACTCGTGCTAATAACATCATCCCATATACCACACAAGCAACTCCAAGTGGGTGGCATGGACTACAACCAACTGGTTTGGTCCATGCCACCCACTTGGGTGGCACCCAAGTGGGTGGATCCACCCTTGGATCCATACACACTCCATCCACTTGGGTGCCACCAAAGTGGGTGGCATGGACTACAACCAACTCCAATGGAAGGATTTTGGAATGTTTTGTTGGTGAAAAAACGTGTCATGGAAAAATCTCACCATTATGAGAGAGAATTTTGGGTTTGATTGTGGCCACGGTTCATGGAGGATAAAATGATGCGAAAAGGTTAAGGTGTGGGTTCTATATGTCATCATGTGAAGAGAGAGAACAAATATTAATTAATATTTGATCATAAATACAATATTAATTAAAATTATTATTTTTGAATAAAATCAAACATATTAATTAAAGTAATTATCACAAATAAAGAAGATGTCAAGTTGTTTCTACATGCTAATAGTAATAATTGTGTTAATTACATTTTCCACCCTCGATTACTAAATATCTTTCAGCAAAACGATTAATACTTTTTAGGGAAACTACTAATACGTTGTGGAAAACTATTAATAATTTTTGGAAAAACTACTAATACTATTTAATGTGACTGCTAATATATTTTAGTGGGACTGCTAATATATTTTACGGGGAAAATCAATACTTTTCAGGGGAATTACTAAAAACCTTTCAGGAGAAAAACTAATACTTTTGCAGATGAACTACTAATACGTTTCACAGGAACTACTAATACTTTTGATGGAAAAAACTAATAATTATTAGGGGGACAATTAAATATTTTCAAGTGAACTATATACTAATATTTTTTCGAGGGACTACTAATACTTCTAAGATGTAAATCTAATACTATTCAGCACTCTTGTGATACTATATCAATGTCCAATATTACAAAATCAATACTTTCAAGTGATCTACGTAATAATACTTTTTCAGAAAGACTGTTAATACTTTCAGAAGGACTACTAATACCGGTCCATGAATATATATTACAAAAACGTTATTGTTCATATCACAATGATGCCACCGAATCGATTTTTGGATCCATCTAACGGATTTTAGCCCGTTAGACCATCTGACAGGAGTTTTTTGTCTTATATAATAATAACATGGTATATAATGTTAAGTTATAAAATATAACGTTATAATATAATGTTATATAATAATATGACATTATATACCACGTAACTATATATAACATTATAATATAACGTTATAAAATATAACATGGAATAAATTGGCATTAATCCCACGGTGTAATGTTCCACATTATGTTATACATTATAACATTGGATAAATGATAGTTATAAAATATATCATGAAATTTATGTACTGCGTTATATTTACAAGTTAATTTATAACGTGTGAACATATGTACCCAGAAGCTGGAGCACTCTTACAAAAACTTCCAAGTTTCGTGCATATACACCATAACGTGAATTAATATATGTAATTAAAAAACCCTAATATCTAGATTAAAGTGATATTTTATTTAGCGAATTGAGGAAATGATTTACTTTTGGGTTGCTAAGAGTATTTCGGTAAAAAAACACCAAAAGTGAGTGAAAAACATACTTAATTATATCCTTTAATTTGTCTGAAAAGAAGTTGGGGTATATGGGAACTTCAGCCTATATTTTTCTCCTTTTCTAATCTCATAGAATTAGAAGTACAAATTTAAAAAGTCAAACACTCAAATCATATATATAATATAAGAGTCCGAGACACGTTTATTATTTAATATAAAATTTTCTCCACACAATTCCCTAAATATTCGACTACCATAAGACAAATCACGTTTTGCATCTCCCCTTGTACAAAATATCCATTGCCGTTGAACATAAACATCAAACATATGTAATATATACTAGCAGAACCATCTTGTTTTCTTCCATCAACTTAATAAAATGGTTGCTCTTCAAGAGTTGATCATTCCTCTTTTTTCCTTCATTTTCTTCGTGATCTTCCTTCATAAATGGCGCTCCGGCGCTGCTTCAACACCCCAAAAAAAGCTACCACCATCTCCAACAAAGCTTCCAATAATCGGAAACCTTCACCAACTCGGCACATCTCCTCACCGCTCGCTCCAATCTTTATCTAACCGTTATGGTAAGCTATTATTACTTCATTTTGGTCGCGTGCCGGTGCTTATTGTCTCATCGGCCGAAGCAGCGCGCGAGATAATGAAAAACCAGGACTTAATCTTCTCAAACAGGCCAAAATTAAGCATCCCTGATAGATTAATATACGGCTCACGTGACGTAGCCTTTGCTCCTTACGGGGAATACTGGAGAAAGGTGAGAAGCATAAGCGTGCTCCAGCTCCTGAGTAACAAAAGGGTTCAATCTTGTCGTCGTGTGCGAGAAGAAGAAACGTCGGCTATGGTTGAGAAGATAAAACAATTAGGATCTTCATCGACGGTTGTAAACCTGAGCGTTATTTTGATGTCACTCACCAAAGACGTCGTTTGCAGGGTGGCCTTAGGGAGGAAGTACGGCGACCATGGAGAAGATAAAAAGTTCAAGAATATTTTAGTGGAGTTTGAGGAGTTATTAGGTGCTACCAGTTTGGGGGATTATATACCTTGGTTGGGTTGGATTGATCGTGTCAATGGTTTGGACGCAAGGATTGAGAAAATTGCTAAACAGTTTGATGCGTTTTTTGAGGTTGTGCTTCAAGAACATAAAGATGCAAAAAAACGAGACGACGACATTGGTGGAGATGGAGAGTTGGATTTTGTGGATATATTGCTTCAATTTCAGAAAGAAAATGAAGCTGGTAGCACCCCTATTGACGATGATACAATCAAAGCAATCATCCTGGTAAGTAACGTAATTCTCATGATACCGAATAAGGAAATCTGAACATTGTATACAAGACCGAGTCAGAGAACTTAAACGAGGCTGGACCTGAAACGTTTAACTTTCAAAAAGAACTGTGGTAATTAACATCTTTCAATTTTGGTAGGGGCCAAGTGCGGAGCCAGAACAATTTAATAGGGTGGGGCGATACACGAAAATAGGGTGGGCTGGATAAAAAATCCAAGAAAAAACAATACAAATTATAACTAAATTTTGTTTTTTAAAAATAATTCTCACTAATTTTTTTTTTTAAAAAAAGGGTTGGGCCAGGGCTTAGGTTGGCCCAACCCTGTCTCCGCCTCTGGTAGGGGCATAATTAAGATTTTAATATATTTATATATAGAACTTATACTAAATTTGAAATTTTCTACTATCGGGGTAGTGACTATCCTTACCACCCTTTCTCGCTACAAGAAAAAACCAATTAATTATACGGGTAAATCGCAATTTTAATCTTGTATCTTTAGCACAGTTGCAATTTTAGTCCTCTAACTATTAAAGCTGCAGTTTTTGGTCCTGGACAATTTTGCCCTTATGGCCAAATAGCATTTTTTGTCTTTTATCTTCCGAGAATTAGCAATTTTGGCTCTTTATCTTTCTAAAGTTTGATATAAATAGGGTACCGCTCCAAAATTTATACGTTCTGTCCCACGGATGAACTTGGTTTGTCCTCCAGATTCTTGACTAATTTTTGAATATATCTTGAAGTATTTCAAGAGTCTCTTCTGATATTTGGCCATCGTCCCTATCTGGTTTTGAATCTGATGAACTTATATGTTGATAGATGATTATCGCGGTTGCCATAATTCTGCACCGCCTTAGGACTTTTCTAAGATCTTGTGAGAACTTAGATGTGTCTAGAAGTATCTCTCTCCATGTTGGATTATCTTCGTGGACTCATGGTGCGGATAATGAGCCTGATCAAGATTCTCCAAATAGCATCGCATCCTTTGGTTTAATTCTAGGTAATTGAGGCTTTGTTCCACTTGTTTTTGCATTCCTCATTCGACTTCGAGGCTTGCTTCTTCCCATCTTCGTAACACAAGTTGGTTATCCTAATATGTGATTTTCTTGGTGCTCTTGTACCGCTAAAATTTGGTGACATCTCATGTATTGTATACATCTTTGACATTCGTCCAGATCCATTTTCTTGGAGAAAATCCTTCTCACAAATTGTTAATTTTTTAAAAATAATAAATATAACTTAAAGTTCAAACCTAGGCTCTGATACTATTTTAAGCAAATCACTTAGTCAATTAAGCTATTTGTATAGAGAATGGTATTTTTGGTATTTTAAAAATATTAAATAGCCCCTAGGGACCAATATTGCAACAACTCTGAACTTACAGGACTACAATTGCTTAGATATAAAATTTATAGGACCAATTTTGAAAAAACGTTCAAACTAATAGGATCAGTTTTGCAAACTCAATACTTATGGGACCAAAATTGCAAACTACTAATAGTAACAGGACCAATTTTACGATTTCCCCTAATTATACCTACACAAAAATCTGTAGGTACTTTTTCTGTAGGTACATACTTATAATTAAATATCGGTAAATCGTTGTAGGTAATTATTTACCAATAAAATTTTAAACTATTGGTAAATACTCACAATATTTATGTTATTAAATAAAAATTATTGGTAATTTGACGATAATTGGTAAGTATAATCTGATGAAAAATAATATTTTTTATCTTGATGGTATTCTTTAGGTAACTGCAAAATTTAGTGACAAAATCCATTATGTCGGTAATTTTGTCTGTAAAATGGAAGTTTTTTTGTAGTGTCTTGGCTCCAACAATGCATATATAGGCTACATCTTTAACATTTTTTTCACTTACCAATCTAATCATCAATCTTCTTAATAGGACATGTTTGTTGCTGGAACGGATACCACAAGTTCGACCCTGGAGTGGGCAATAGCAGACCTTATAAAAAATCCAAGAACCATGAAAATCTTGCAGAATGAAGTGAGGGAAGTTGTTGGAATGAAAAAGATATAGGTGAGGATGATTTAGAGAAAATGTCATATCTGAAAGCAGTGATGAAAGAGAGTTTAAGACTACATTCACCTGTTCCATTACTTCTCCCTCGAGAATCCACTCAAGATACAAAAATAGTGGGGTACGACATTGCAGCTGGCACACAAGTCATGATCAACGCATGGGCAATTGGTAGAGATCCATCATTGTGGGAAAATCCCGAAAAATTTCGTCCAGAGAGATTTTTGGACTCAAGCATAGACTTTAGAGGGATTCATTTTGAGTTGATCCCATTTGGTGCTGGTCGGAGGGGTTGCCCTGGTATTGCATTTGCGATGGCCGTTGACGAGCTTGCATTGGCCAAATTGGTCCACAATTTCAACTTTGCATTGCCTAATGGAAGAAGATGTGAGGATTTGGACATGAGTGAAACCATTGGACTGACAGTCCATAAAAAGCTTCCATTGCTTGTAGTCACCACTCCACGTAGTTGTTAAGTTCAATTTGACAAGAAAAGTGCCATAAAAGTTCATTTCAAGTCAGGATTGTTAAAAATAAAGTTGTAAGACTACAATGTTTACTCTTTGTTTTTATATTATAGAATAAATACTAGTATGTTTTAATTTACTTTCTCAGCTCATCACTCCATGCGCATTTTATAAAATGAAAATTCAAATTAGATTTACGCATTATGTACATTTCAGTCTCAAATTTTTATTCTCATTTGACAAGATAAGTTTATCATATTGATTATTCGAACATGATTTATCAATAAAGTAAATTTTAAAAGGTGGAATATAAATGAAATATAAAATTAAGAAAGGTTGGGAATTTGTCCTTGGAAATGTCAAGAAAACAGAAGTTTTTGTCAATTAGTACTGACTTCCCACACTACCGATGGAATATTCTAGTCTAAGATTGTGTTTCATCACATATTCCGCTGCATCAATGATTGACATATGTATAAAACTTTTCATATTAATTTTATAGCATAAATTGTAGGGTTTTAATACACAGTGAGTGGCTAGTTTCCAATTTTCGGTGAAACTTGGACCAAACTTGAGATTTTTGTATAATTATAGGACTTTTTTGCAAACTTGCATTTTATAGGATCAAAATTGAGATGTTTATATACTTACAAGACTTTTTTGTAAAACGTCATTGTTACATGACCTTTTTACTAATGCCCTATAGTTACAGGACGAATCTCACAATTTTACCTAATGATATATGAGACTTTAATGGGAGTCTTCAATTTGTGGACTTAGTTCAATTTTGACATCCTGTTCAATTTATTATAAATAACATCTAAATATATTGTCACTTTAGTTTGCATTGTTCTATTAAATGATTTTTATCCAAGTATTATGTAAGTTAGAGGTGTCACACGAAACTCCTATTTTTTTACAATATATCGTATGTTGCTTAATACAATAAATGATTAATGTCACGGTCTAAAATAATATCACTATCATATATATGACATTCACATATATATGTATTAAGACATAAAATTAAACATAATAGAATATAATATAGAAAATTTGGATTGTGTACTATCATGACATCTCTTGTTTTCCACAATATTTCATATGGTGGTGTAACGTATTAGATAACTGCAACATGTACAAAATAATATGATTGTTGTACACGCGATATTCACCTAATATATTAAAATATCAACAATTTATTATGCTCAATTTCTTCGATCACAACTCTATGACATGCTTAGTACTGGCATATACAAACACTACAAGAAAATTGCTATTTTGCAGCAAAAATTTTCCTTGCTAACATTATTGATTTCTTCGCAAATGTAATTTAGTGAGGAAATAAATTCTTCGCATGCCCCTGCTGTAAGACCATCACTAAACTACATTGGCAACAAATGTATAAAATTCTTCGCAAAGTTTAGAGAGGAAATACTTTTATTTCGCGACTAATATAAAATTCATCATATTTTAAGAGTTGTAGATAAAAGAATAATACTTTTGATGTATAGAATATAAAAGGTCTTGTAATTGAGCAAATAGAATCCAAATAAATATCAATTACTTAGTTGCCCCTAAATTTAACCATGTCAAATGGATATTTTTGTCAAATCAAAAATTCCAAGACACATTCACACTTTTAAGATAATATAGATATAGATAGATTGAGCGTTTTCCCACTTTTACTATTTGAAATATGTAAATGATGTTTGTTTTACTCAATCTCATTGAAAATATAATTTTCAACTTCTTACTTTGCAATTTCAACCATATATTCTCAATTCTCACGCCTATATAATCATTATCAACCATATATTATATCAGTGGACCCAATATAACCACCACACTCAATTTCAATCTTAAATTACATAGATGGGACCCACTATCACAACTCACGTCCACATAAATTATTATTTTTAAATTAAAATTTCAAAGTAGACCCCATCACTATCACTTTTATTCAATTATATATTACAAATTTCCTAATAATATCACTCAAGTGGGTCCACCTTGTTATCTCGTATACATAAAAAGTACATTTCCCAATAAAAAGATTGAAAAAAACATATTAAACCAAACATATTCTTAATTTTCACCCTATAAATTCTTCAATGTTAAAAAAATTATTGTATAGATTTTGATGATGCATAGAAGACTTTGTATTAGGAAGTTGGCATACCCCAGTTCTGTATCAAAATTCTACTATGTAATAGATAGATAAATTAGCTGAGTCAAATAACAGATAGGTAGAATTCGCAGAAGAGTTGATGAAGAATGCTGAGAAGAATCAGCTGAGTCGCAACTGAGTGAACCAGAAGACCATCACTTAAGTACATCAGCTAAATCTTTCAGAAGACTTACAGAACTATCAACCAAAGAATGATGCAGATCACTCAAGTCGAGGATAAAACAATTTGGACTCGTGAGACAACTAAAAAATTTCGTCGTGTTAAAGTCAAAGATCTTACCTGTTTTGGTAATGGAGGTAGACATGCAAACTTAAAGTGTTCATGCTGAAAGAGTGCAAGAAGTTTAGCCAGATTAAGCCTGCACAACTCTGATCTTTTTAGAAGCCTGCAAGTATCAGTTTAACAAAGGTTAGGTCAACATCAAGCTACAGAAACAAGACAAGCCAACGAATACTAAGTAAGAGTTTGAATTTTATCTATCTCTTCAACAGACAAAATCTAAACTCCTACAATAAAAGGCTGAAGAATTTTCAGAGAGAAACAAAGAGCATTCATATGAAGCAAGACACATAACTGAGAAACATTTAAGTAAAAACTGCAATATACTCTCTCTCTCTCTCAAGCTAAAATTCACATATCCTCAGCCTGAATCGAAACAACTTCATCCAACACTCTCAAGTGGAAAGATAGAAGTTGTTCATTAAGTTGAAAAAGAAATCTTTTGTTAAAGAAAAGTGGTCTAAATTTCCAAGAAGTGAAGGAAGTATAGTGAGGTTCAAGGTCGAACCGGAATTAAATCTGAAGGAAGGTTGTTCGATCAATTCCTGAAGGTTTGAAGAGCTGAACTGGTGAGACAGCTGCCTTGCGAAGAGCTGAGTCCCAGAAGATTGGCTAGTTGTGTGATCAAAGAAATCGTGGATTGTACTTTTGTAACAAAGTTACCATTGCATTAGTGAATTCCTCCTCGAGTAGTCCTCAAACCACTATAAATTTTGTTTTCTTTAAATTATGCACCTTAATTTCTGCATTTTATTTACTCGGTTTATTTACTCGGTTCATCAGCTGTGAATCAAGAAAACTATTTTTTTAAAGTTAACTTCATTCAGCTAAGTTACTCAATCAACAACTCTCTTAGAGTCTGTTGAGTGGTTAATTCTTCTGCTGGAGCTTAAAATAATTGTCTTACAAAAGACTCATTGTAATATCTGATTTTTAAAAAAATTGAAAAATCGGGTAAAGTCTATTCAACCTCCTGTCTAGACTTTACTCTATACCCCTTGGGACCTACAAGTGGTATCAGAGTGGTTGGTTTAAAGAACCTTCCGCACTGGTTACTGGCCTATATCTCATTTCTTTCAAAACAGCAACACTTAAGTTTTAAATGTTTTTCTAAGTTATTATCATGGAATCAAATATATCCCGTATTCCCATGTTTATCATTGAGTAATTTAATGAGTGGAATATTTGTATGCATGCACATCTCTCTGCATTTCATGATAAAATGTGGTTTGACATCGAAGATGGACCCATTAGAGTCACAAAGATGAATATAATTGTAAGAGCATCAGGAGATGATGCTGAGAGAGCTGTTGAGGTTGAAAAACCCAGGAGTGAATGGACAAACGAGGATTGAAGGAGATATAATTTGGATAATGTGCCTAAGGATATATTGTATAAAGCTTTGGATAAAGCCATGTTTAACAAAATTAAATCTTGCATGACAACTAAATAAGTTTGGGTGAAGCTGACTCTAATCTGTGAAGGTTCAGTGCATATAAAAGAGAACAAGCTTACAGGCAGTTCAAAAATTTGAGAATTTCAAGATATTGACTGGAGAGTCATTAGATCAACTGGATGCAAGGTTTAAAGAAATTACAAATGAATTGTCTGCTTTAGGTAACAAATATATACACAGAAGAAAAATTGTATGAAAATCTTAAGAGCACTCCCAGCTGAGTGGGAAATGAAAGTGATGGCTCTAAGACATTCAATGAATTTGACCAAAATTTTAAACCATGAGCTATTCTCTGATTTGAAGGCTTACGAATTCGAGCTCAAGAGGGAATAGCAAGATAAGATAACTGCACCAAAGACTGCTGCATTAATAGCTGGAGAATCTTAGCCAACTGACTCCACAGACATAATTGACAAATAGGAAATTGCCCTGATGGTCAAAAGGTTTAACAAGAACTATAAGAGGAACAAAGGAGAGTCCTTAAGAATGCATTCAGCTCACTCTAAAGGAAAAACTGAAAAAATCCCCAAAAGAGCTAAGAAGAAAGTGGAAGATCCTCAGGCCGGAATTGTAGACAACCAGTCATTTTGCGCTTGATTTCCTATCCACCAACAACAAGCGAGAAAGATGAAGAAAAAAAAGTCTTCAGGGAAAGAAGACAAGAAAGAAAGAAAGCAATGATGGATGCAGAATCTTAGATAGAAGTGTAAAGAGGCAGCTGAGTCAGATAACAGTGAAGTTGACTACTCTTCTGATACTGAAGAAGAGGCTTTGATTTGTCTCATGGCCAAAGAATAAGAAGATGAGGTAATCTCAAACACATCTAATTCAAATTCTGATGGTAGTGATCATGACATACACACTTCATCACCCATTAATCTTTATGATTCAATAGGTAAAATTATGAAAGAATTTGAGCATATTAAATCCTCACACACACTCTTAAATAAGAAAAACAGCCAACTCAAAAGCCAAAACTCACAGCTGACTGAAGAGCTGAGTACTCTAAGTCACTTAGCAGATAAGAACAAAGAGTTATATGCTGAGATAGCTAAGGTAAAAGCAGTCCTTGCTACAAAAGAAAAGAGGGAGCAAGAGCTTAAAAATGTCATTGCATCATTCAACAAATCACCTAAAACATGGGATGAATTGATGATGATTCAAAAAGAAATTGGAGACAAAGCAGACTTAGGATTAAATTCCTATGTAAATGCTCAAACTCCAAGAGTGATTTTAGATAAGAGATCTTCAAGCAATGGGGAGTCCAGAAATCTAAAACACCATATGTCGTAACCATAGATAATCACAGGCACACACACGTTGGCCTTGGTTATAAGGGCAAATGATAGAAGCCAGTTGAGTATGCTGAAAGAACAGCTGAAAAAAATTCAGGAAAGTTCATCAGCAGACTCCAAACATGAAATTCTGTTAGGTCTAAATAGAACTACCAAAAACTCCAAAAGCTTCAATATAAAAATTCATATGAAGGGAATGATAGAAATTATCCAACTCAAGCTGATTGGATCCACCAATGAAATATCAGCAGAGTCCTAAGGGAAACAAGCCCATGTGACATAGACCTTAACACCATTATAAATCACTCTCAAGGCAGATAAATCAGCACAAATATGCACCCAGATATAATGCACATCATGCACAACAATTTTCATATTTTTACAAGAAAGTAAATATACAATTGCACTCACAAATATACAGACAAAAGAGACAGTTGTATGAACCAAAAGCTCCAAAATAATTTGCTAAAATTCATTATAATTATGGAACTGATAGGTGGCAACCCTTTAGAGTCGATCATTTAGCTATAAGCTGGTTGGGACACCTTATAGTGCTAACCCCTTAGGACTCAAACATATATGGGTACTTAAAGTTTGATTTCCTTGATTGCAGGTTCAAGGAAAAGTTGAGTGCCAAGAAACCTGGTTCATGGAAAGTGGATGTTCCAGACATATGATATGGAATAAAAGAAATTTATCAAACTTCAAGGATTCAAGAGGAGTCAAAGTTATATTTGGAGAAAATAAAGCTCTAGGGGAGATTAAAGGCATTGGAATCATAAAAATATCACTTAGAAATCACAGATGTTGCTTTTGTTGAAGGGCTAAATTTTAACTTGCTAAGTATCAGCTAACTCTGTATAAGGGATACAATGTTGAATTCAATATGGGCATTTGCCAGATCAAAGATGTCGAAACAGATGAAATTGTGTTATTAGCAATGAGAAGAAAGAATATGTATATCGTAGATTGGTCTACTGCTACACCAATCACATTTTTATTGGTAAAGAGCACAAGTGAAGCATGTTGGATGTGGCACAAGAAGTTGAGTCATCTGAATTTCAACACTATCAACAAGCTTGCAAGTAGTCATTTCGTTGAAGGATCTCTAGAATCAGTATACAAGAAGAAAAGTATATGTGATACATGCTAGAAGGAAAAGCAAAATCATCCTTTAAGGAAAAGCTAAGTCCTTCTTCAACATTGATTTTGCACCTGTTGCACATGGATTTGTTTGGACCAGTGGAACCAGCTAGCATCAGTGGAAAGAAATATACCTTTGTGGTGGCAGATGATTTTTCAAGATGCACATGGACCATCTTTATCTGTAAAAAGAAGAAAACTTTGCAGAAGCTTCCTCAGTTGATGAAAAGAGTTCAAAATGAGAAGGGTCAATCCATTATCAAGACAAGATCTGACAGAGGAACTTAGTTTGTCAATTGGATTATAGCTCAGTATTGTGTGGAAAACGGAATTGCTCATGAGTTATCAGCCGCAAGAACTCCTCAGCAGAATGGAGTGGTTAAAAGGAGGAATAAAACACTTAAAGAAACTGCAAGGACCATGTTAGCTGAAGCTGGAATGCCAAAGAGACTTTGGGGTGAAGCAATCAACACAACCTATTATACTCAAAATAGATGTATGATCAATAGGCAATTGTCCAAAACCCCTTACGAAATTTGGATAGGAATAAAACCAAATGTAGAAATTTTCACATTTTTGGAAGTAAATATTTTATTCACAATAATGTCAAAGATAATCTGAAGGCATTTGATGCTAAGGTTTGCGAAGAAATCTTTCTTGAATATTCAGCTGAGATCAAAGCCTTTAGAGTGCTGAATAAAAGGACAATGGTCGTAGAAGAGTCAATTCATATGTTTTTTATGAACCAAATGTCAATGCAAAAGACGTTGATGAGTTAGCTGAACAGATGAATTAGCAAACCATTCAGAAGAGTCCTTATACTGAGACAGCTCCCAGAAGATTCGATCCTGATGAGAAAGAGTTAGATGAAACTCAAAAAGATATCTCCCTACTTTTTAGGGAAACAATTGATACTTTTTGTTAATGTTTGAATTTCATCAAACATTATATTTCGATTTTTATTCTTTCAGATTTCAGGTTTAATTCTTGTCAGTTAATATTGTCAGTTTCTTTTACAGGAGTTATGTTAGAAGTTTTTAATTCAGTTTTCTCGTCTTTACTAACTCCTTAGAAGTTTATGGAAGTGGGTGGTTTCTTTCCTTAAATCTTGCGGTAGTTTCTCTTCTATTTTCTTGCGGGAAGTTATTCAAGGGATGGCTATTTAAGGATCGAAACCAAAGAAATTTCGGACCAGATTTTATGAGAGTTGTGAGTTCATCTTCCAAAGATTTTCACATCGTAAATTCTCGCAGAAGCTCAATGATACCGAAAATGTTGGCAACATTGTTGGCATCATTTTTAGAACTCGAGTTTTGAATGTTTTTGTGAGATAGATTCGTGTATATTGAGTGTTTGGAGTGCACTAAATAGATTCTCACATTTTGTAAAGGAGCGTTGTTACTTTTGGAGACACAAGGGGAGTTGTTCTTCTAGTTTCCTTATTTACTTTGTAATTTTGTAAGTTGTAAACAACATTACCTTTTGTATAATTTTGTTCTAATGAACACAAAGACAAGTATTTTATACTTGTACAAATTTTTTTAATCTCTTGTGTTTTATATCTCATTCTGTCTTTATTTCATAATTATGAAATTGTGTTTTAATTAAAAGTCTTTCGCTGTGTTTTTACAAAGTGCTGGCATCACTTTTGACTGCACACTACATTTTCATTAGAATTGGACCCTTCAATTCTTTCAATTGGTATCAGAGCCTTCACTAGACGATACTTAGTGTGATCCTGTGTTTTGCAGTGTTTTGATGATGGAAATTCAGAGTAGTTCCATTTTTCGACCTCCTGTTTTGGATGGAACGAACTATTCCTATTGGAAGGTGAAAATGAGGGCTTATATCAAGTCCATTGATGAAAGAGCATGGAAATCTGTTCTTACGGGATGGACACCACCAAGAATCGTTGACACTGAAGGAGTTACAATAGACAAACCAGAGATTGAGTGGCAAAATGATGAAATCCAGATTGCAAGCTTTAATTCTAAAGCTTTAAATGCCATTTTCAGTGCTGTGGATCTTTCTTTGTTCAAAATAATTTCAAATTGTGTTTCTGCAAAAGATGTTTGGGATGTGTTGCGATTACATTGTGAAGGAACACATGGAGTTAGAAGAACAAAGTCGAGATTACTTGCCAACATGATTTGAGAATCTTCGAATGGAAGAGGATGAAACCATTGCATCCTACAATGCAAAAATGACATTGCTAATGAGGCTCAATCTCTTGGAGACCCTATTAGCAATGAAAGATTGGTAAGTAAGGTAATGAGGTCTCTTCCTGAGAGATTTAATGTTAAGATTTATACTATTGAAGAAACCAAAAACACTGATACTCTTAGACTTGATGAACTCATTGGAATTTTACAAACTTTTGAGTTAAATGCTGCTCAACAAAAAAGAACATCAAGTTAAAGATAAAGGCAAAAGTATTGCTTTTACATCCGAGATCGATGTTGGTTTTTGTGATAATGAGAATGAATCGATTTTACAATAGAAAATCTTATTAAAGATTTGCATAATGTTGATTTAAATGAAGATTCAATTGCATTGTTAACTAGAAGGTTTAATAATTTTCTCAGAAAAATAAACAGGAAAAATGATTCTACACCTTCTGGTAACAACAGAGATTTCAAGTCTAAGAGACAGGTTCCTGGAAATTCTTCAAACTTTCCTAAAAAATTTGAATCTAATCAAGAAAATAATACATTCAAACCCAAAAATCTTGATTCGATTCAATGTCGTGCTTGCAAAGGATTTGGGCATTATGCAAATCAATGCGCAAACACTCTTAGGGAAAGAGGTATGAATCTAACTGTGTCTCTTAGTGATGAAGAGTCTGAAGAGATCAAAATGGAAGAAGATGATAGTTGCAAAGGTCTGATGACCATTTTGGAGAAAGAACAGGTAATTTCTGAAGGTTTGAAAAATGATGCTGCAAGTGTTACATCATTTCAGACATCACAGAACAGGTACAGTGAGTCTGTGTATGATTTTGTTGATCATTTCAGATCTGCTCTTTGTTTGTCACCTGGAAAACTTGAGGATTTGTGTCAAGATGATTTAAAACTCAGGTTTGATGATGTTATAAAATAAAATGATGTTTTGAGAGAGTCTGTGACTAGACTAGAAGTTATGTTAACCAAAAAGGACAAGGAACTTGAAATGATTAAATCTGAACTTAATGGTCTCAAAAAGACTGTGAGTAATTTTGATTCAAGTTCTGCTGTCATTGATGACATATTTCAAGGCTAGATTTGATAAACCGGATTAGGTTTTTCTAAACCTAACAAAACTGACTCTTGTCAAAAGTCAAAACTTTCTTTAAAACAAGGTGGCATTGGTAAGAACAATAAATCTTTTCTCAAAAGCAACTTCAAGAAGTCTGAGAGTGTCTTGAAAAGAAAATTTGTCTGTCATTATTGTTCTAAACCTGGGCATATCAAACCGTTTTGTTTTAAGAAAAGACAAAGTCTCGGGTAAAATGATGTCGAAATGATGCGACATCTTTGTTGAAGACACTTTCAATTTTGCAAAGAATTCTTCTCGATAATGTGGTTTGTTCGATGATCGACCACATGTCTTGTTGTGTATACTTCACTTAGATCTAATGTTGAAGGAACATGGTATTTTGATAGTGGTTGCTCAAGACATATGACTGGTACTGCTCGTAATTATTTGGATGATTATGAATCAAAGTGAATGGTGGTAAAGTTCAATTTGGTGGTGGTGTCAAAGGTCGATTGTAGGAAAAGGAACTCTTCATGTAAAGGGACTTCCTTGTGCGAAAAATGTGTTGCATGTGAAAGGGCTTTTTGCAAATTTGATCGGATTAGTCAATTGTGTGATGATAATTTGCATGTGAAATTTGTGAGATTCATGTTCTGTTTTTAATGGTAACAATACTTGTGTCATGACTGTACAAGATCTTGTGGATAATTGTTACATGGTTGAACTGAATCAAGTTTGCAATCATGTTGAGACTGATGATTGTATGTTGTGGCATCAAAAACTTGGACATGTTAATTTTAGAAACATGTTTAAGTTGATCAACTTGGAAGTTGTGAGAGGTATTCCTAAACTTCAAGTGAAAGGTAAAGTAACACAAGTATGTGGACCATGTCAAAAAGGTAAACAAACAAGAGTTCCACATCATGTGTTACAACATTTTAGTACTTCTCGATGTTTTGAATTGCTTCATATGGATTTAATGGGACCTGTAGAAGTGGATAGTTTGGGAGGAAAGAAATATTCCTTTGTTTGTGTAGATGAATTATCAAGATATTCATGGGTCGAATTTTTAAAAGAAAAGTCAGAAACTTTTGAAGTGTTTAAAAATTATACTTGAGAATTTGCAACATGCATGGTTCTAACATTGCACCTAATTAGATCTCGATCATGGGAGAGAGTTTGAAAATTCTTCTTTTTCTAATTTACGCAATGAAAAGGGCATCTTTCATGAGTTTTCGGCTCCCATTACTCCTCAGCGAGAATGGGATTGCTTTGAAAGGAAAAATAGAACCTTGCAAGAAATGGCAAGAGTAATGTTGTTTTCTAAAACATTTCAAAGAGATTTTGGGCGAGGGCTTTGAATCTTGCTTGTCATATTTCAAACCGTGTTCACTTGAGACTGGTACTACTATGACAAGTTATGAGATTTTGAAAGGGAAAAAGCCCAATCTCAAGTACTTTCATGTTTTTGGTCATGTGTGTTATATTTTAAATGATCGAGAATATCTTGGTAAATTTGATGCAAAAAGTGATAAAGGAATGTTTCTTGGATATTCCAAGAATAGTCATGTGTATAGGATTTATAATCTTAGGACTAGGACTATTCAAGAATCTGTGAATGTTGTATTTGATGATCATACGTTTTGAAAACAAGGGATGAGGAGGAGGGTATAGCTCATGTGCAGGGAGTGGCACAAGGACAAGCAACTGAGCATTGATGTTGTACAAAATGATGCCAGAAATGATGCATCATCTTCAGCATCATCGACCCAAACTGCAGAGGGAACTCAAGTTGTGAATGAGTCAGACTCAGAAGATGATGATAATCTTGATCTTTGTCAGAGGAATCCATCCAGGAAAGTTCAGAAAAATCATCCAGTGACTCGGGTAATTGGTGAAGTGACAGATCAGGTCAGAACCAGAGGTAAAGAAAAGGTGAATTATAGAGAAATGGTGAGACCTTCCTATCTATCATCTGTGTGTCTTATGGTTAATTCAACATGCTTTGTATCCTTAATTGAACCTAAAAATGTGTTTGAAGCTTTAAAAGATGAATTTTGGATTGAAGCCATGCATGAAGAATTAAACCAATTTGTTCGTAATGATGTTTGGGATCTTGTTCCTAAGCCTGATAATGTTAACATCATCGGTACTAAATGGATTTTTAAGAATAAGAGTGATGAAAATGGTAACATTATCGGAACAAGGCAAGATTGGTTGCTCGGGATATACTCAAGTTGAGGGTATAGACTATGATGAGACATTTGCTCCAAAGTGGCCGGCTTGAATCGATCGGACTGATATGTGTTGCTTGCTTTTCAATTTTAAACTTTTTCAAATGGACATTAAAAGTGCTTTTTCGAATGGATTTATTAATGAAGAAGTTTTTGTTGAACAACCAAAAGGCTTTCAAGATCCTCATAAACCAAACCATGTTTTTAAACTTAAGAAAGCTTTATACGGTTTGAAACAAGCTCCAAGAGCTTGGTATGAAAGGCTTGCTGAATTTCTTGTACATGTTGGTTTTCAAAGAGGAAGTGTTGACAAAACACTGTTTATTAAAAAGGAAAAACAACACTTGGTCATTGCACAAGTGTATGTTGATGATATAATCTTTGGTTCAACAAGTAATTTTTTAAAGGATGAGTTTGTCAAGTCTATGTCATCTACCTTTGAAATGAGTCTTGTTGGTGAGCTGAATTTTTTTCTTGGTTTACAAATTAAACAGATGCCTGATGGTATCTTTGTTTCTCAGTGCAAATATGCAAAAAACTTGGTGAAAAAGTTCAGTTTAGAAAGCAGCAAACACATGAGAACTCCAATGAGTTCAAGCATGAAATTGTCTAGAGACAGTGATGGCATCATTGTCGATCCCACTTTATACAGAAGTATGATTGGAAGTCTGTTATATCTTACAGCTAGTCGTCCAGACTTAATGTTTAGTGTATGTGTGTGTGCTCGATACCAAGCAGAACCTAAGATTACTCACCTTAATGTTGTAAAGAGGATTATAAAATATGTGAGTGGTACAGTAGATCTAGGTATCTGGTATACAAAGGACACCAACATGAACTTAGTAGTATAGTGATTCTGACCGGGGGGATCGGATGATAGAAAAAGTACCTCCGGAGGTTGTTTTTATCTTGGCAATAATCTTGTTTAGTGGTTCAAGAGAAGCAAAACGTATCATTATCTACACCAATCCGAATATGTTGTCCGTGTGCATGTTGTTCTCAATTGATGTGGATGAAACAAATCTTTGAATGATTATGGTTTAATAGTGAGATTTTAACCATGTATCGTGACAACTGAGTGCAATCGATATTTCTAAAAATCCTGTTCAACACTCACGAACAAAGCACATTGACATCCGACATCATTTTATAAGAGATTTGGTTGAGAAAAGGTTGGTTTGTATCAAACATATTGCCACCGAACATCGCTTAGTCGATATTTTTACCAAATCCTTGGATTTTGAGAGGTTTTCTTGCTAAGGAAATCTCTTGGGTTATGTGTCCTTTAATATGTGATGTGTCATGTGTTGCATCACCGTGTGACACATCTTGTTTATGTATATATTTTTTTCTTTCTTTTCAGATTTGTAACATGTATTCTTGAGATTTTCTCAGATCGATCTATCATTTCTTCTAATTTACAAGTAAATCTTATTCTAAAAGAAGTCAAAAACAAGATTTATTTTGGTCTTGCTTTTTGGGCATTTTTGTACTTTTTTGGCTCATAGAACTTGATATTCTCGTGAGCTATATACCTGTGACTTTCATAAGTCTTTATGTACTATGGTTATGCCTTTGATCTTGTTAAGCAAGAAAAGAAAAATCTGTTTCTGACATTAAATTTTTTTTGTTGTTACAGAATGAACTTGTAAATGATGGCATCATTGTACATATCATCTCATAATACTGCTGTTTTTTTTATATATGTATATATATTTTTTTTTCGTTTTTCTTTGTTTTATTTAAAAAAAAAAATTCACTGACTGATGTTGTGGTGGTTTGAGCAGTTTTAACCTTTCTTTTCTCACCATGTTTATGAGACGGTTTTTTTTTAAAACTGTTGGGTTAGTGGGCTTAGTGAGTTATTTAACTGCACTTAGTGGGACTTTATATGGTTATTTCATAAATCACTTTAAATACCATATGTTCAAATGTTTGTTTGTTCCATTGTTCAGTATTTTTATTTCGGTTTCCATATATTTTATCTCGCTTTTAATTATGGAAGACGAACACATTGCTGAACTTCTCACTAAATTAAAAGAGGGTGCACCCCTTAATGTGTCTAATCCATCTAACCTCATTTCTCATAATCCTTTATCTACACAAAACCCTTCTCCTCAAAAACTTTCGACTCCAATCTCAGGTATTTCTAATCCTCTTATGGCTGAGTATGATCCTCAGGATATTAGATCACAGTGGGCACAAGCAACCAAAAAGGGATCATCATCTGGCATAGGTGTAGAACGAGAAGAAGTTGCAGCATCTAAATTTGATCCACCAATGGCAGACCCATCTTCACCAAATGCTGAACAAGAAGAAATTTTGGGAGAAATTGTATCCATATCTGAAGCACCTCAACCTCTAGGGTTTGAAATCCCAGGAGAAGCAGGCAATCCCGTCGATGTGGAAAACCCTCCAAACATGCAAGATTTTAGAGAAGTTTTTGGGCCATTAATTCCTCCTCTGACTCGATATTCACGAAGAAGAAAGGGTTTGACACCCATACTTGCAGGTGATGCACGACCGAGGAAGAAATCAAAAGGTTCAAGCTCTACGGGGGATTCTAGTGAAAAGGTTGAAGGTTCTGTTGAAACTCACGCAGATACTACAATACCCATGGATTTTCAAGCACAGACTCCAGAGCAAGAGGTTCAGAAATCACCACCAAAGGACACAAATGATGGAAATGATGATGCCAACATCGTGGCATCATCTGAAATTCGACCATCAGAAACAGAGGTTCATTTTTCAGCAAATGACCAGCAAAATGATGCGCCCATCATGGCATCATCTGAAATTCTTGGTCAATCCTCAGACATTCTTCTTCCTTCTAGTCATGCTCACAATCCAACACAATTAGAACCAGTTGTGGAAGAAGATACAGAGACTGATGAAGAGACTTTGCTTGCTTGGGCCGAACGAAGAACAATGTCCAGATTGGAGAATCCTCAAGCAACATTGAATATCCCGTCTTCACATCCTTCTTCTCCAATAGACTCTGAAATGGCCGCTGAATTTGCAGAAGCAAGGGCTATACCCACAGACTCAGGTATTGATCCCTCAAAGTCTTATTCTAGGGATTTTATTTCTGTGGATGCTTCTAAAAACTGGAAGTCTTATCTTAAGCAGAGGGTTTTTCAAGATAAAAAAATTCATATGCAAGAATTTGAGTCAAATAATATGATTGGTTACTTGAAAGAGAGACAACTCTTTGGCTCTGTTACATATGCTAGACCGTATGTTGAAAGAGTTGTTAAGGAATTTTATTGCAATCTTTTATTGGACTCTTTTAACCCAAATTCTGCTAAGTTTGGAGAGGTGTTTTTGAGGAAAAAGGTCTACCATTTTACTCCTCAACTTGTGAATGAATTTTTGGGAACCGAGGATGTTGTAGAAGATGAACAGGAGGTTCTGATGGAATGGTCATACAGAACTAACGCCAATCATAAAACGAGTGGCGAACCCTAAAAGAAACTATACTCACGGCCGGATATCATCCAAGTATGTCGTTACGCACAAGATAGCAATTGCAAATTGGTTGCCAACAACTAATAATCTGCGATTACAAAAGAACAAAGCTTTCTTCTGACAGATTGAAATGAAACATAAAATAAATTTTGGCTCCCGTATTTGTGCAATCATATCTTCATATCTTTGAGAGAGTTTTGGAGATTGGTCTTCCTTTTCCATCTCTTATATACTCCATTTTGGAGTCCCAAGTTTTTGCTAAGAAAGAGACGGAAAAATTGATTCATATCAAATCTCTCATCCGAATCAAACCTCCTCTTTCTCAAAGGTGCAAGGCATGTGGATTTGCCTCGAGGTCCGATGAAGATATTGCGACCTAGTTCTCCTTCTCAAATTGTTGATCCATTTTGGCTTATTTGATCAAACAAGAGAAGTATGCTACTTCTCAAATTGAAAATCTTGGATTAAACAAAGAGATGAATCAAGAGGGCGATTTCGGGAGAAAAAGGGGGAGTAAGTGGCTCAAAATCGTGGGTCGATGATGAAGTTTCTTCGAGGAAGAAGATGGTGGTAATGATCTTTGAAAATGTTGGTAACATCCGAGCATCATTTGTTTGGGTACTTGTTTTTTGCTTGATACTATGTCTTGATTAGTGTGGTTTTCTTTTGTTTTTTCCCGATGATAGTTAAAGTTGTTTAGGTATTCTCGTCTCCTGTCATAGTATGTTAGGTTGTTTGCTATGGGTTGTAAATATGTCTTGTTAATACATTAATTTTCCTTCGTAGTATTTACTCGTGTGATTAACATGCATCTTGAGTTCGGGGGAGTTTGAGTTTATCTCTGTGATTGATCCTTGAAGTCGGGGAGAATATTAACCGTGTTTTTGTGCAAAAGTTTTGTCCAAAAACTGCAAGAAAGGGGAGATTGTTAATGTTTGAATTTCATCAAACATTATATTTCGATTTTTATTCTTTCGATTTCAGTTTAATTCTTGTCGATTAATATTGTCGGTTTCTTTTACGGAGTTATGTTAGAAGTTTTTAATTCATTTTTGTCTTTACTAACTCCTTAGAAGTTTATGGAAGTGGGTGGTTTCTTTCCTTAAATCTCTTGCAGTAGTTTCTCTTCTATTTTCTTGCGAAGGAAGTTATTCAGGATGGCTATTTAAGGATCGAAAACCAAGCAAATTTCGGACCGATTTTATGAGAGTTGTGAGTTCATCTTCCAAAGATTTTCACATCGAAATTGCGGAAGCTCAAATGATACTTAAAAATGTTGGCAACATTGTTGGCATCATTTTTAGAACTTCGAGTTTTGAATGTTTTTGTGAGATAGATTCAAGTGTATATTGAGTGTTTGGAGTGCACTAAATAGATTCTCAAATTTTGTAAATGAGTGTTGTTACTTTTGGAGACACTGAGGGAGTTATTCTTCAGTTTCCTTATTTACTTTGTAATTTTGTAAGTTGTAAACAACATTACCTTTTGTATAATTTTTGTTCTAATGAACACAGTACAAGTATTTTATACTTGTACAAAATTTTTTAATCTCTTGTGTTTTATATCTCATTCTGTCTTTATTTCATAATAATGAAATTGTGTTTTAATTAAAAGTCTTTCGCTGTGTTTTTACAAAGTGTTGGCATCACTTTTGACTGCACACTGCATTTTCATTAGAATTGGACCCTTCAATTCTTTCACTTTTAGAGGAACTACTAATACGTTATCATAGGCACTACTGATATGTTTCAGGGAAAAAAACTAATAATTTTCTGGGGACTACTAAATTTTTTTTCAGGTCAACTACTAATTAATATTTTCCAGAGGGACTATTAATATTTTTAGAGGAAAACTAATACTTTTGAGAAAAACTAAAAATATCACTACCCCTAGTAATACTATGTCACTAACTAATATTACAAAAATGTCACCCCCTACTCACACTACATCACCCTCCTAATATTACAAAAATATCATCCCTCCCAAAATTTTACAAACATGTCATTATCGGTTTAGACATGGATCCATCTAACGAATTTAGACTGGTTAGATGATCTAAAACAAGTTTTTCCTTTTCAAATCACTCTCGTCGGCGTAAGCTAATTTTTGTGTCTTAGTATCATTTTGCATCTCCATTCTATAAATACCCATAGCGAGACACAAGCAATAGCACAAGCATCTAGTTTTCTTCCATCAACATAACAAAATGGTTGCTCTTGAACAGTTGATCCTTCCTCTGTTTTCCTTCATCTTGTTCATAATCTTCCTTCACAAATGGCGCTCAAAACCCCGAAAAAAGCTGCCGCCATCTCCAAGAAAGCTTCCTATAATCGGAAACCTTCACCAACTCGGCCAATCTCCTCACCGCTCACTCCAATCTTTATCTAACCGTTATGGCCACATATTATTACTTCATTTCGGTCGCCTGCCGGTGATTCTCGTCTCATCGGCTGAAGCAGCGTGCGAGATCATGAAAAACCAGGACGTTATTTTCTCAAACAGGCCAAAACTAAGCATCCCTGATAGACTAACATATGGCTCACGTGACGTGGGTTTTGCGCCTTATGGAGAATACTGGAGACAGGTGAGAAGCATATGCGTTCTCCAGCTTCTGAGTAACAAAAGGGTTCAATCTTATCGTTGTGTGCGTGAAGAAGAGACATCGGCTATGGTAGAGAAGATCAGACAATTGGGATCTTCATCGACGGTTGTAAACTTGAGCGAGTTTTTGATGTCGCTGGCGAACGACGTACTTTGCAGGGCGGCGTTTGGGAGGAAGTATAGCGACCATGGAAAAGGTAAAGAGTTCAAAATATTTTTGAGGGAGTATGTAGAATTATTAGGAACAACTAGTTTGGGGGATTATATTCCATGGTTGGGTTGGATTAATCGGATCAATGGTTTGGATGCAAGAGTGGAGAAAAATGCTAAACAGTTAGATGAGTTCTTTGAGATTGTGATTCAAGAACATAAAGATGGGAAAAAACGAGACAAGGTTTATGATGGAGATGGGGAGTTAGATTTTGTAGACATATTGCTTGATTTTCAGAGAGAAAATAAAGGTAGCTCGCCTGTTGAAGATGATACAATCAAAGCTCTCATCCTGGTAAGAATGGCTTATTAGCATGATTAAAGTAAATTTTAATGATAGCTGCCCAAAATTTCATGGTTTCTTGAAATTGTATTCGTTTTTTTGAACTATCTCTGCATTATGCACATCATGTCTACTCGTTTCTTGTTAAACATGTATGTAACTATGTATGGCTCTAGACAAACGTCATCGAAAAATTTACAATTATGTCCCTTAACTTTTCTATATGTTACAAACAGTCAAACAAAAAGTTCAACATATTTGTAACGGTTAAAATGTTGGGGACGTCAGAAATTTCCGTTATGACAACTAACGATTGGGAAAAATGTACGACGACTCGAACCTCAAGAGTGTTTCTGTAATTTGAAACTTTTATTGTTGTTTTTGTTATAACCCAAAAACCTCATTTTTTTTAATTGTCTATGTCCTCTAAAATTTATACTAAATTTGAGATTCCTGATAGGACATGTTTGCTGCTGGAACGGATGCCACAGCTTCTGCTCTGGAGTGGTCAATAGCAGAGCTTATAAGAAATCCAAGAACCATGAAAATATTGCAAAATGAAGTGAGGGAAATAGTCGAAAGGAAAAAGTCGATAAATGAGGACGATTTAGAGAAAATGGTGTATTTGAAGGCAGTTATCAAAGAGAGTCTAAGACTACATTCACCGGCTCCATTACTTGTCCCTCGAGAATCTACTCGAGACACCAAAGTAATGGGCTACGATATTGCAGCTGGCACACGAGTTCTAATCAATGCATGGGCGATTGCTAGAGATCCATTGTTGTGGGAAAATCCCGAAGAATTTCGTCCCGAGAGGTTTTTGGACTCAAGCATAGACTTCAAAGGGCTTCATTTTAAGTTTATCCCATTTGGTGCTGGTCGGAGGGGTTGCCCGGGTACTGCGTTTGCAATGGCCGTTGAGGAGCTTGCATTGGCCAAATTGGTTCACAAGTTCAACTTTGCATTGCCTAATGGAGGACGAGAGGAAGATTTGGACATGAGTGAATCTACTGGAATAACAGTCCATAAAAAGATTCCTTTGCTTGTAGTCACAACTTCAAATACTTGTTAGTTCATTCTGATAAGAAAACTGTTATGAATTTCTATTTGAAGTAATGATTGTATAAAGTGAATTTGTAAGAGTACAATGTTTACTATTTTGTTTTTATATGAAAGAATAAATACTGTTACGTTTGACTTTTTCAACTATTACTCAAAACTCCATGCGCTTTTAAAATGAAAAGTTCAAATTATAATGACGCATTATGCATTATATTTGGCAAGATAATTAGTTTGTCATATTGATTATTTGAACTTGATTTATCAATAAATTAAATTTAAAGGGTGCAAGTCTGCAAGATAGGTTGGGCACTCTCGTCTTTTTTTTTTTGAGAGGAAGGCACTCTCGTCTTGGAAATGTCATGAAACAGAATTTTTTTGACTTAGACCAAGACATGATGTCTTATTTAAGGAAAACTGGACACCTTGTCTTTTACAAAACTGCAAAATCAAATATCCTAAGTAAGAGGTCATCCCTGAATAATAACTAATAAGACAGGACTGACTTGTCTGTCTTAGAGAAAACACACAGGACAAACAGGGATACAACTAATGGTCCATTTGAATTGGTGTGACTGTGAGCCAATAGAATATACATGATTGTACGGTAGGCTTCAGTTTGTGGACATAGTTCAAGTTATATGTGATATTTATTATACTAGTAAAGTGAACGTGCGTTGCACGTGATCCAAATAATTTTAAGTATTTAATTAAAAATATAAACTTAATTAGTTGTGATTTATATTGAATAAATTATTTTAAATTCATTGTGAATGTTGTTCATGTATTTTGATCTTAACATAAAAAAAATTAAAATTGAACTTATATATTGCATGAACTATATCTTAAAAGATATTATAATTAAACTAAATATAATGTACATTAAAATAACTTAAAAGAAATACAACTAAAAAAAGTTATTCTACGAAATCATTTTGTATCAATTATCAGTTTAGTGAAATATAATATAACTTAATAATTTTACTTAAATAATAGATGGTATTTTAAGTAAATATATATGGTTGCATACTTAAATTAATATGAATTAAAATATTTTAAAACTCTATCATTTGAAAATATTTTATTTTAGTTAAATAAATTTGAATGTGAAAGGTTATACGAAGATAGGATTTTTGTTTATTAATTTTAATGACCAATACTTTGGTTATTATATTGTACTACCATTAAAATTAATCAGTTTGGAGTTAGCATAAGAGCACTTTAAATTAACTATTTTATTTGCATTTTTTATTTTTGTTATAAAATCATCTTATTTCTTCTTTCAGTTTACTATAGATTTATATCAATAATGAACATAAATATGAAAAATAAAACTATAGGTTCACAGTGCATAATACGTACTTTAAACGACTAAATTAATCCAAGGCAGAGTCCTCTATATATGTTGATAACATATAATTAGATTGCTTATCAACAAACCTACTTTTAATTTAGAATCAAAGCTTCTATAATTAAATTTTTAGTACTATCTATTTTTCCGTAAATTCACTCATTTTTCCCCTTGAAGTCTAATAATATTATTTTTTATTACTCAAAAAATATATTACATTAATACGGTTATTCATGTTGCTTATATTTTAAAAGATTATAACATTATGATTTTCTTATATAAATTTTGAGATGTGTATGTTTGGAAGGGATTTGAGGTCTAATTTAATAGGTCAATTTTGTTTGAAATTTCAAAGTATTCAAATAGTGATGATAGAAAAAATAAAGACTGCCAATTCTTCAAAAGAATTTGTGATATAGAATGTCACTCGAATTTATATTCAAGTGATATTATAAATATTAATTAACTAAAGTTAAATTATACCTATCTTTTTTAACTTTTTAGCACTTAAGTGGAAAATCAAAATAAATTCAAGTATATAAGGAAAAAGGTTTAATCAATTATATGTTTGAAATATATACAACTTTGAAAACAATAAGAGTAGTCATCTTTAATATTAATGAATTATAGCTACGAAGAGAAGATATAAATTATTATTTATTTCTAACAAATACATATGAATATAAACATTTGACAATTATAAGTTTATGAACCATGTATGATTTAAACATCCAAATTTTTTCTTATATATATTACGTGAAAAACATAATTAACCCTCAATCTTATTTAAAAGTGAGATTGTTTTCTAGTTAATTCAAATATGCTTGGAAAATATTCTAACAGATAAATTAATCCTCTATATTCTTCTTCATAAACTCAATTTAAAAATTAATTTTTTATGTTAATTTCATTAAATAGAAAAAATGTAGCTATCATATATATATTTTAAATTTTAACTTTTCATATGATATAAGCATTTATATACTTTTTAATTTTTTTTGTAATTAATAAGAATTTATATTGTCATATTTATTATTTATTTTATTAATACAGTATATTAAAAAATAATAAAATCGATTCCTGGATCTAATTTAAGATGTAAAAGTTAAAGGATTAATGCAAAATTTAGATACTAAAATGTCTTTGGTTCGATTTTAGTTAAGCTTGCCTTAAAACTAATTACTATTTATCTACAATCAAAGCACTTGGAGTTAACTTATTTTTGTTTTTATTTTCTTTTCTAATTTTATTGTTTTCTCTAAAAATACAATGGAGATACATCTTTTGTTCATAAACTATTATAAATTAATATACAATTGTGCATTTTATTCATATTTGAATGGTTAAAATTTTATCATATAAAATTTCATATATATGCTTATGAGGTATGTTTGGAAAGTTATTGAAATGTATTTAAATATGAATTTAATTTAATTTAAATATTCTTATTACACAAAAAGTTATGACAGAAAAAATAACTTCTAATATTTGAAAAAGAATTTGGTATGTGAATGGACACTTGAAATTATATTTAAATTATGTATAAAATACAAGTTCAATTATACCCTCTTCTCATACTATTAAACACATATATTCATTAGGGTTATAATAGGTACATCAAAAGTTTCAAGAAACCTTTTAAGTGATTCACACTTTTATAAGTAGTAATAATAATAATAATAATAGATAATAAAACCAAAGAGAGTCTTAAAAAAATTAGTTATCAAAATTCATATTGAGTCAAACTTAAATAGTTAAATATAATACTAATAAACTTTTATACTAAAAAATTACTTTGCAAATACTTATGTTATTTAAAAGAAACACTAACTCAATTAGTTTTAGAAATATATTTTATCTTTGTTAGCGATGGTACTTGAAATTGAATTTGACTCTTTACATTAGTTATAAAATTAATATATTTATAATGTTTTTGAAGCATATAGTTATACAAACTATGATTACTCTTAATATGATAAAACTAATCTATATTAGTTTTATTTTTGATGAGACCACAAACCGTAAAATTAATCAAATCATTTATTTCCTAAAATAACACTATTTATTGTAAAAATACAATTACCGTTCATTTTCATAATTTGATACCTCCATTGAAGAAAAAAAAAGATATATTGAACTTTTAATCTTAATTTAATTTTTTTTTATTTTTTGATCAAATAAGAAAATATACTTGCCAAAAATTAAGATTTCAAGTTGCAAATAATCCCTTAAGTATCCTTATGTGCCTCATTAGGCCCAAATAATTCTTATAATTGGACTTTAATGTGGTCGCTTCACTCTAATTTAGTATTGTGTATGGTTTATATAGTTAATATATAAATAGTATTATTTATAATATATTATTGCCTACATTAATGTGTAATTTAAAAAATACAAAAGTTTGACACATGTATCAAATTATGTCATGTTAAATTAATTTGTTTTTATTAAAATTTCATATGAGTATAAGACACTTTTCATTCATGATTCTTGTCATAATGTTTCTCTTATTCGTCATTTCGCAAAATTTAAGATATTGTATACCTGGATTTTGTAAAAAATATTATTTTTGTGGTTGAATCTTTATAAACTTTTTATAGGTGTGGTTTTTAAGTGAATTAATTTTTTTATATAGAAAATGGCATAGTATATATATATATACGCATTATATGATTATTTGACACATATATCATTTTTAACTCTTTAGTTTTAATTTTCAACTTTTTATATGTTTTATTTGGTTAAACCAAACTATCTATAATAACATAAATTTAAAAGGTTGAAATATATCTCATCATATAAATAAAATATTTTTAAATAAATGGAAGTGATTGAGTTGACAATAACCTTTGAAAAAAGGAGAAATAATTTGACATTGACTATGTCAAAATAATACTTTTATCGAATCAAAAGTTTCAAAAAAATCATCCGATCTATACACATTTTTAATATAAGAATAGATAGATAAATAAAAAAAGTATTAGTATAGATATTTAGATATTGATATAGATATTGATGAAAAAATGTGGTTTATATATATTTGTTTGATTCATAATTTAATCATAATTATCGTATTGATTTTCATTTTTTATAAGTTTATGGAGGTGTAATTTTTTTAATTGACAATCAAGTCATGTTCTTAGAAATTCAAATTCATATTATATTAAATGACTTATAATTAAATGTATTGTTGAGGACGCATATGCGATTTTAACTCTATCACACGTAATTTTTATTTTTATTGTTAATTTATATCATTATTTTTTTGTGTATTAAATCATACTTTTTCTCTCGATAACATAGATTGAAATTATAAATATATTTCAATAAAGAACAATAACTTTGAAACTAAAGTTTATGATGTGAGATAAAATATTATTTTTAAAATTCATATTGTTATCCTTATTTAGAGTCTAAAAGAACCTTTGTCTTCTTTGTAGAGTTTTAATTTGTCCTGTCTTTCTTCTTTTTCTTTAATAATTTTTGGTATTTTCGTCCTTTCTTTCAAAATAAAGAACAAAATGCACAAAGAAGACATTTAAGATAAAATAAAGATTACTTTTTCTTGTATCTCTACATTAAAAATCAAAACTTTATATCGCTAGGTTAGAAAATATGTATATCATCTAGGTTTAGTTTACTATTCTTTTTTATTGGGAGAGTTTTATATTATTTTTAAAATATTTGCTTTATAATTAAAGGACATCTACTTTGCTAAACCAAAAAAATGTTATGTCTTTCTTCATCTATTTCTTTGTTATTTTTTTTAATACTTTCCTCTTATTTTTAGGCCACAAAAGCATATAATGTACAAGAATACAATTAAAATAAAACAAAGCGCTAGTATTTTATCCGCTCTTTGTTATACATCCATATTAAAAATTATTAGTTTAGAAATATAGATATCATCAAGGTTTAGTTATTTTTTAATTTTTATTATCCAAGCGTGAGATATTTATATTTTTAAATATGTTTCTTTTAAAATATATAATGATAATAATTAGATTTCTAATAAAAATATCATCAAAATTATTAATTATATACTTGAGTCTTAGTTTAGATTTAAAATGATAAAAGATATATCCATTAAAAACTTAGATAAAGATTTGTTAGTTTAAGATTATTTGCATTGCAATCTTAAGTGAGGTTCGTGGATCAATCAAAACCCCTAGGATTAGAATTTTGTTTCTTTTTGTTTCAATTGTAATTCCATATTTTTTTTGCTTCTAGAATTATTATAAATATATTTAATTTCAATTGTTCAAAATATACAATATATATAATTATACAACATTCCATAACAATGGAATTTAAACAAAAATAAAAATGATCTCATATGAAGTCTTCTATATAAGTTATCATATATAGTTGGAAAGCTTTCGGAATGTAGTTTAATATAAAATTGATAATATATAAAAATTTAAAATATTGTAAAAGTTACAATTGAAAAAAAAAAACATAAGAAGAATTTGGGATATAAAAGGTCACTCACTTGTCTTGTAATTAAACAAAAGCTCAAATAAATACCAAATTACTTAATTGTCCCTAAACTTAACTATGTTGAAGGGATATTTTTGTCTAGTCGAAAATTTCAAGAAACCATTCCATGTATTCACACTTTTTATATTAGTATAGATTTTAGTGATATTGTTTCTGTGGATGCTAGATCATATATTGTACCTTTATTTGTTTTTGTTTTTTTTGCATTATTGATATGTATGAGCATTTCATCTCTTAAAAACAGATATGATGGATTCAAACATATAATTAATTCAAATTAAAATAAATTTTCATCTCACCAGGGCGTAGGCAGATCCCAATATCCCCATTTTCTTATCGAAACGATAGCAATTTCATATATAACACCCTACTAAACAAAGTTTAATTACATCACATTCCTTTTGAAATCATAAGATTTCAAAACAGAAAAGATCTTCACAAATAAGGAAGACCAAGCAGGCTGAATAGGCTCAGCATAAAAGAATATGAATAAGAACAAACAGTTTAAGAAAGAAACAAAATGATGCAAACAACTATAAGAGAGATCATCTATAATCCAGAAACTAAAAATGAGCTCAAATATCCAAGAGCATCATGTCTTCATCGTTGCAGCAAGAATCAACAAACAGCAACTGAATCGAAAACTCATCCCCGCTAGAATTCGATTCCCTAGAGATTATCCCAAAAAGACCAGGAAAAACTTGAGCACTGATCCGAAGATCCTACTCCCCATTGAAGCTGCATTTTTCTGCAAATCATTCCAAATCAAGGATTCTGATAAAGTCAAAGTCTTCTTTGGTGGGAACTTGCCTGCAACACCAACAAATGCTAGACGGGCCCTGAGTTATCCCAAATGAGACCCTTCGACGCTAAGCCAAAGACGGTGGTGAGCGAGAAAAATCCAAAGCAAAGACAAATAAAGTACAAATGTAAATTATATGAATTGACTTACAAATGAGATAGAGGACCTTTATATACCCGGGTGAGTCTCATGGGTCGCGTAGGAGAAAACGGCGCATGGGCGGATCGGAACCTCGTGGGCTTGGCTATTTCATCAGTAGCCCATTAATTAATGGGATTAAATAAATGTATTAATAATAATAATAATAATAATAATAATAATAATAATAATAATAATAATAAGACATTTTTACCTACAACAAAAGCCCCCTAGCTCCGATGTTGTGGAAGCATGGAGCAGTGCATGAGCTAGAATGGTATCGCGTTTGGCTTGTCTAATTTTTTATCTTTTTTTTTTTTAGCTCCTGGGCCGCGAAAGTCGGTGGAGTAAAGTGTCTTGCGAATATGTGATTTGTGATGGATTTGATCCTTGAAGAGGATGATATCTCCTTAAGATGAGTGTTACCCATAAAGCAGAGAAGTTCCCAGAGCGCGGGAGCTCGCGGGAGCCCAGGAATTGAGTTTCTTGCATGAGATGAGTCACTATAAGACTTAGCCTTTTTGAAAGGCACCATACTTTTTGTGAGTGAGTAAGAGAGCCCCCCGGACCACTTTCGGGGGATGTTTCTAGTGCCTTGGTCCGTTTTTCTTCACGCAGGGTTTCTTCCTCGCGGGTTTATTTCTCTTTAGAGTTTTTACGCATTCTTCACGCAGGGTTCCTCTTTATATAGGCGTTCACTTGTGCCTCAAGATACCTACTAAATATGGAAACAAGATATACACAAGTATATGATAAGTAAATCACTTAAAGTGAGGAAACAAGACAAGTATCTAAAGAAACCTACCTTATCTATACAATATCAGTATCAAATCCTATAAAGAAGGAAACAAGGTTAACCAATATCTTTCATAATCTATATCTAATAAAATCATTCCTTATCAAGATAAAATCTTTTTCCTGACCAAATCAAATCAAATCAAATATACATGGAAGAATTTTAGAAGCACAATATTTCTATCTATCATTAAAAATCACGTTGGAAAATTATTGAGATATAAAATCTCTAACAATTAATCATGTATTTATAAGGGTGTTGTAATATTAGTCCTCTAACTTTTGAAGTTACAATTTAATCCTGTGACAATTTTGTCCTCACTAAAAACAATAATTATAATCCTATAATGTCTAGAATTTGATAATCTTAGTCTTATACTTTTTAGTTGTGGTAATTGCGGTCCAATTAATCAAAATAACAAATTTTGCAAAGTTTGTACATGTTCTTGTATTTCTATAATTAGGAAATAATAATGTCCAACTCGTATCTTGAATTTTGATCCAAATTCATAATTCTACATTTCTTCTCTCATTAGGCAATGTATACTATAAATGATAAATAAATTTAACTAATAATTAATTAACACATATGCTCTTATATGATTTTCTACTTCATCTTAGGTATATTGAATATTTTTGCTACCATTGTCATTTTGGGAATAAATGAAATAGCCCCAGGACCAAATTTGTACCAACTTAAAACGTATAGGATCATAATTACACAAAGCTTTGCAAAAAAATAAATAAATAACAAAACTAAATTCGCAATTTCAGAAGTTATAAGACTAATATTACAATACTTCTATACATACATGACTAATATTACATTTTCCCCCAAATTTATTAAAATAAGTTTCAGATTCTTATTTTTAAATTAATCAATCCAAAAGCTGCACAAATGAAGATCCTTATACAAAAGCTTTTGTTCAAATTTTATTTTAGGAAAATAATTTTTTGCAACCTGAACTTTGGCTATATTTAAACTTTGCAACCTAAATTATTTGTTTTTGCAACTAACAACCTAAACTTGTGAGTTTTTCATTTTGTGAAATGGAATATTCCAGGAACATTCGTCAATGTGACCCAGAATATTCCAACTCTGGTTGGTCGGAAGTTGCAAAGTGAAAAAATCCATAAAGTTTAGCTTGTTAGTTGAAAACAAAAATAGTTTAGATTGCGAAGTGTAAAAATTGCTAAAGTCCATGTTGCAAACAATTGTTCTCTTTTATTTTCTGTAAGTTCAATTAATTATATAAGTACAATTATTTGTGCAATTGAGTATCTGCATGGGAAAGGAAAATACACATGAATTTTCCTCCAGCAAGGTTCTTTTACACGAGCATGGACTTCAGAGGTCTCCATTTTGAGTTGATTTCATTTGGTGTTGGTCGGAGGGGGTTGTCCATGTATCACGTTTGTATTGGCCAAATTAGTGCACAAGTTTGACTTTTCGCTGTCTAATGAAGCCACTGGGATGACTGTCCAAGAAAAAAGTTTTCTGTTTGTTGTCACCATTCTCTGTTTTAATTGTTGCACTTCTAAAATGACTTGACAAGAGTCCTTTGATTAACTGCAGCAAAACAGAGTAGTTGAGCTAAGATTTCCAATTTTGCGGTATAATTAAAGAACCAAAATAACATTGAAATTGATCATTGTCTTACAGCCCTCCAGCCACAGTTTGAAAAGGTTATAAAAGTGTAAATCATGGAGCATAAAGTTTTGTCAAGACTTAAAACCAATGATAAATTCAATTCAGAACAACTTGGCTACACAAAATAAAAGGACTGGAAATCACTATTGATCATGCCAGAAATATCTAATATATTACCAGAAAATAGAAAGAATCAGATCAAGTTTTTGTATTAGGTTCCCCTAAAATTCACCCCAAGTACAAATAACCAACTTCTATTAATCTTCACAACACATGCCGTTATAATCATCCGGTGTCTCCACAACAATCCCACATCTTATAAGAAAAGTACACTTTTTGATACTGATACCTCTCAAACATGAACAGGTTGCAAGCTTCAAGCTTTAAAGTTAAACGTGTATTATTTTTAGGGATAATTAACAAAACTACCCATCAAGTTTAGCTTAATTAAAAAAAAAAATCCAGTTATCTTTCAAAACTACAAATACCCCCTTAATGTATTACAAACACCCCTTGAAGTTTGTATTTACCAAACAAATAACCCCTCTTGAGGGTACAATTTGTAAAATTGAATCAGGGGGTATTTGTAATCTTGAAAGATAACTGGAGTTTTTTGTAATTAGACTAAATCTCAGGGGTAGTTTTTCGAATTATCCTTTTTTTTTATCCAAAAGCATGTTTGATGAAGAGACTTTCTCAATGCCATGATGCTAGTTTGTGATCATAATAGAGAAAATAAAAGTGAGATGACTCATATATGCAAAATGTAACCCGATAGCCAAGAAAAGGAATCAAGGATTTTTCACAATTCAGGCTGAAACAATTAATTTACCTTTTATTCACAAGCTGACAGCACAACACTATCATGAGAAAGTGGATCCAACTGGATAGACGTGAACTTGAAGGCCATCGTTTCCCGAGTTCTGTTGTTCTTCTAGGATTTCCTCTGCCGAAATCACAGCAGAAGGGCTAGACTTATCCAACTCGATAACTTGAAGCATTGGTATATCTCCAATACCATAAGGGATCACATCTAGTCTACAGCAGTTCTCAATAATGAGGTGCCTAAGAACTGGGAAGTGAATAGCACCTGCTCTCCAATGCACTAAATCTGACCCATCGAGGCATAAAAAATTTAATTTCCCAAATTCCCCTTCAACTGGTTTCCACTCCAGCCCGACAAAAGCATATTCTCTCAACTTAAGCATTTCAAGATTTGGCAAGCGTCCAATCATAGTCATATCTTTCCAAGGAATTCGCAACCTCTCAAAGTCAACTCTTTAAGTCCTTCGGAAAAAAAAAAGTTTTGGCAGGAAATCATAATTCGCAACGATAAAACTTCTTGTATAGGAAAAGACCTAACACTGCATTTCAACACTTCAAGTTGTTGTAGACAGACAAGGTTGTTTATATAGAAAGGTGCTGCATCCCATGTTTCCATCCAGATGCCTAATTTTTTTACATTCGGAATTTCTTGCAGGACCACTTTTACGCAAAAAGAATCAAACAACTCTGAAAGTGTTTGCAGGTTTTCTAGAAAAGCACGGGTTTTCCACCCAGGTAGCACACGAGGAAAATCAGCTAAATACCAAACATGAAATCTGAGAGATGTCTTAATCGTGGCATCAACCAGATTGTGAACGGCAAACGCCTCGAAAGGGGCAAAACTTTTTAGTAAAGGAGAAAATATTAAGGTCTCGAGATTCCAAAGTTTGGAAATCAAATTGGGAACCTCCCGTGATAGGAGAAAGCAAGATATCTCATGTTATATAGGTCAAGTATTTCCATTGGGAACTCGAAAAATTGAACTTGAGAAATATCCAAAACCCTGAGTAGCTTGAAACCATCGAATATGAAAGATGGGATAGGATGCTGACCACGGGCAAATGAAATCAATTTGGCTGAGGACAAACGGTGATTAAGGCATTCAAAAAGGGATCATCAACAGGAATATTTGGATCAACACTTATGCGGCGCTGTTGGTTTATACCTATTGGAAAATCATCTACATGCTTTTTCATGATATGAAGGAACTTTTCCTTTTGAGCTCCTCTGATGCACAGGTCTCGTAAAAAGATCATGGATACCGATGATTTTTATTCTGCCAAATTCCCGCCTCTTGCCAAAAACAGAAATAAGACTTCTTTCGGCAAGTTCCATAATGTACTCCTCAGCCACCTCCTCTATGGTCGTCAGTCTGTTCTGTTTCAGAAATCCCTCAGCAGCCCACAACTTGACGACTTTGGAGATTGAAATTTTACTATCTTCCGGAAAAACTCCAATATAGAGGAAACATGGTTTTAAATGCTGCGGCAAATGATTATAACTCAAGAACAGTATCTCCAAGCAAGTATTAGTATCTTTATTCACAACAAAATGCAAACTATCCGCCACCTTTTTCCAATCATCGAGTGTTCTGTTGACCTTGGATAGAAGTCCAGCCAATACAACAATTGCTAACGGAAGCCCTTCACAATCAAATGCAATTTGTATTCCAACTTCCCACAATTCACGAGGACAATCTTCCTCTCCAAACAACTTCCCATGAAGCAGCTTCCAACTTTCCAAATCACTCAAAAGGCTCATATAATGGAGAGGGCTATTAGAGCCGGCATACCTAGCCACCCTCTCTAGCCTTGTAGTCAAAATTATTCGACTGCCATTACCATTATCTGGAAAATATCTTCTGAAATCGTCCCATGCATTAGTACTCCACAAATCATCCATTACAATTAAATACCTCCTACCACTCAAAGTTTTGTGGATTTGCTATGCCAACCCACCATCGTCCTGTCGAAGCATTTTATCAGTGAGCTTCTCTAAGGAATCTAGAAGTTTTAGTAGGATATCGCGAATGTTGTATGCTTGAGATACAGTTATCCAACCACGGGCATCAAAGTGATACACAATAAGTGGATCAGTGTAAATATTTTCAGCCAAAGTAGTCTTGCCGATGCCACCCATTCCCACAATTGGTACAACTTCAAGTTTCGAAACTGATCCAGTTAGTCTATCCTTTATTCTCAACAAATCATCATCAAGTCCCACAGTAATACTATTATTATCACTAAAATTAATCCTCGATGGACCAGCTGACAACGAATCCCTTGACTGCGAAATTTCTGCAACGCCGTTAATTTTATTCGCCTCGTCCAGAATAGAATCAAATTCTTTAGATAATTTCTTTAAACCTTTATATGGCCAATGAAACATCCTATACCTAAGCCTAATCCCAAAATCATACACATGGTAAAAAGGCATCATAATCTGGAGGAAAGCAAATATTTTCGCATAGGAATTTATTCCCAAATGTGGAATACGAAAAGCACTTGGGGATTTTAACTTATATACCTTGGATTCAATTATATCTTGTGCTTGATATGCTGCATCTCTGATTTTTGCCGACAGGTTTTGTAAAGCATCGCCTCCTTGAGCAGAATTTTCCATAAAGTTCTGCAAAAATCTCAACTTTTCACGGAGAGAATCAAATACTTTCTTGTCATGTAAAATGACATCGCGATCGGGATTCAGGATGTGGTCAAGTGTTTGCCCAAGTGAAACTACGGAGGCGTAGGCCATTTCTGTGGTTTCTTCTTCTCTGGCGAACACAGAGCAGAACAAAGAAAAACCTAATGAGCTCAGAGCGACAACTGTACTCTATTCGCATCTCTCCAAGGAAACCAAAAACTGGTGGTTAACTTGGTGTGAAAGGGCTTGTTCTCTGCTGACGGCTGATATTGTTTTGACTTCTGACAAAAGACACAATTTGTTTCCAAGATATTCTTACTAGCTAATTACTCTTTCGGAAAAAACAGGATACCCCCTCCTATTTACAATAATTATTTTTTTGACGTATAAAATATTATTCAAAAAGAATGATCTTTTGATGTTTTCAAGACTAATGAATTTTTTTTTCCTAAGTTACTCTTATATTTATTAATAATAATATTTAAATTTTATTTTCTTTCAAAGCAACATTTATTGTTAATTAAGGATATATTAAGTATTTTAATACATTGCTTAATATGTGTGTATTTTTCTAGGAAGACATTTATTTTGAATAGGAGGGAGAACTTTTTAGCACCTCATCTACTTATTACAGGTGGTGCCACATTCACACAATTTTATTACATAAAAATTATTATTTCTTCTATACGCTTATTTTGTGATGCTTCTAAAAATTGGGGAGCTCATTCCAAGTTAAGGTATCTGAATTCGATCTAAAGTTCAATCCACGTGTAGGGAACTAGCATGCAACACACAATTAAGATTAGAAGGGTTTGGGATTGTCGGAAAACCCCTCTGATGCTTATGCCAACGATAGGAGAAAAGGCCAGAGTATAAAGAAGATTCAACAGTAAATTGTACTTAATCGATAATGATTAGGAATAGGCTATTTATACATGTAATACGCAATTAAGTAGAGTCTGTTATAATGAGTTGGGTCTCAAGTGTCTAATATAATGAGTTGGGTCTTTAGGGTCTGATGTTATAAGTTGAATCTCATGGACTTGATGTGATGAGGTGGACCTTGTGAGCCTTTTCTGTTCACTTGAGCCAACAATATTTTCTACGGGCTATTAATTAAACAAATAAATGATAGAATATAAAAGAAAAATACAAATTTATCCATCATCATTTTGCTAGTAATTTCATACGTCCCCTAATATTATGAAAACCAATACAAAATTGAATCGAAATACAACAGTTATGTACAACGGTTCTCCACCGTTGTCTACTTACATGCAAGACAACGGTTATGTACAACGGTTTTACACCGTTGTCATTGACGATATTAGACAACGGTGAATAACTGTTGACAGAACCGTTGTCTTTACATTATTCGACAACGGTTTCGCAACAGTGGATAACCGTTGTCCTAAAATATAAAGACAACGGTGCAGAAATGTTGTCTTTGAGCGGCCTCTTCCACAACATAGATATCCACAACACTTTTTTTCCCTAAACGACAACAGTGGATCACCGTTGTCTATTAGCATTTTTCTTGTAGTGCATTTGTTATCTTCTCCTTCCAATAACACAAGATTGAATTCTTTGACCTTTTAATTAAGTTGAGTCAAAATAAAAATGACAATAAAAAATGATTAAAAAGAGAAACATGTAGTATTAGAATTTTAAATCAACCAAGCAAGAAGTGTTAGTAAAATATATTATAGTCAAAATGTAGAATATATTCTCTTTTCTACATTCTCTTGTTCTTTTTTTTTTTAAAAAAACATATTTCACATGACTGGGATCATCTTCTTTGAATATGTGGTAGTTTCGTGCTTTTTTTAATTGATCAGAATATAATACAACAACTAAGAAAGTTGCAATATATTAATTCATACACAAGTCTTCCAGGATTATGCAGACAGTGTTGAGAAAAAAAAAAAGTAGGAGCTTATATAAAAAAAATATCATCTGTTTTTACGCACTTTCGCGTGTTGACTAAGTATTATTACTAAAGTGAATAACTAAGATCAGTATGTACCCGGAGCGAAAAATTTACTTATAAGTAACAAGTGCTTACCCCCCTCAAAAAAAAAAAAAAAAACCAAGTGCTTACACGGGTTGGCCCTAACAAGAAAAAAAGAGGCCTCTATAAAAAGAAAACAAATACAAAGAATATTTTGTTTGCATCTTTTGAGTGCACTAGTCATTTTCTATCTTAGTTCTCTGCATTTGGTAATTTTTCTTGTATAAGGAGATTACAAATATATAATGTCTAGAAAGCTCATTCACTGGAAACTTGAGATTGAATTTATATATCCAAAACATGATCAGTTTGCTCTAATTCATTTTCATTCACAATTATATATTATTTGTTCTTCTTCTTCTTCTTTGTTTATTGACTTATGTTGCCAAATTTAGCCTAAAACATAAATCACATATTTACACATATAAAGTGGATCGAGTATATCTATTGGTAGAGTAACTGTCGATCCACATAGCTAGGATTACGCCCGTCTACTAGCCTTTTTTGATTGAACCACGAACAACAAATAAACCCCATGATGGTGGAACCACGAGCAAACCACGAACAAAATCACGAACCGTCTTTCTAGTTAGTGTAAATAACTACTAGAGTTATTCACTTTAATATATAAACCTTAAACCCTTGGAGAACTTTGGCGATGCTCCAAAAAGAAAACTGTAGAGAAAAATTTTAGGAGAGAGATTATTTTCCGTTAGGGACGCCTTTCTCAATTGTACTGTATTGGAAGGAGAGATATCAATATATATCTCAATCTCATATCTCAGTTAGAGTCCTGATGAGAGAGGTTTTAGATAAACCTCACCTAAATAGGACTCTCTATTATCTTAAATTTGGATGTAACCTAATTGCACTCAATATCTCCCACTCATACATATTTGACTCGACCCATTCGAATCACATCTTCATAATTCTCATCTCATGTCTCTTCTTCATCCAGGGAATACAGAGTGCAGCCAAGCGAGAAAGTATATGTGAGGAGAATTTTATTAAGTCATCATCAAACTAACATTACCCTATAACTCAATAACTCGATGTGTACCCCAGACCAAATGGTCCTACCAAATCAAGCATCTCTAGATCCCTTAATAAAATAAGTGGAGTATACTCGACTCGCTCAAATATGTTTCTATATTCATGACTAGCCAAACACATTTCAACATAGTCGCTCAGGCTATGAATTATATAACACAAGTGCGTTACCAATTCAGTTCTTCCTCGGTCCCACATGCCAATTAGCTTGGTCTTGACAGTTTTTCTAGACATGTTCCGACAGGCCAAATCACACATGGCCATTAGATACATGCTAAAGTAGAATCATCAAGCTTACACCTCATGACATGGTCTAGTATCACAAAGGGTATAATAAAATAATATGGGCTTACACGGTGACGAAACAGGGACCCATTTAGTCATGTTTTTCATAGACTGTCGACTCAAAGCACATGTAGTATGAATACATACTATGAAGGATCTCCCACTCAATTTAGGCATGTCACGCTCTAGACATTATAGGAACTTAAGTCCAGTCGCCCCCCAAGCGTCTAACCTACGTACTACCAAAGGTCACTTCCAAAATGCCTTTTAGTAGTTCTCACGTTCAGCTACAAACAATCTTATAATGAATTATGGACATACTTCATTATCAGTCATCTCAGATCTCATCTTAGCCTCTAGCTAAGGCGACTGTTAATTATACTTATTAATCTTCATCACTCCTCTAGCGCGAATGCGATCATTCATGTATCTCATTATGCGACACAATCTTTCAAGTCTCATCCTGCTCGTTCTCCTAGCGCTAGAGCGATTACCCATGTGAGAGGGCCAATCAAAACCTGGTGACAACTTACAAATTCAGTACCAAACACATAATAAGAATCCAACATATCTTATTAATCACAATATGCTCACAGGCCACATAATTAATTCTACTTAATCCCTAATGGCTCACATGCCTTTAGAGCATACATCCAAACAAAGGCTCGTAAAAGTGATCAACGCCCATACTGCTCATAGAAGTATTACTGAGAACAATTTAATTATGCGCAAAACTCTTAAGTGAAGTAATGTCTCAAGTAAGTATGTTTAGTCAACCAAAAATGTTTGGCGCCCAAATCATACACCAAAGCAGATATACGAGATAATTTCTCATATGGATCAGTGGCATATCCAGCAAGGCCACTATCCTCTGCCTCCTCCACCACAGTTATTCACTGTAAGTGCTTATCACTCATTCCTCTTTCTTTTGATAACTTCCTTATGATTTCGGGAAGAAACATGATTTAAGTTTGGGGGTTGTCAAGAATGCGTGATTTTGTACTGTTGCATGTTTGCATTGCATTTAGGTTGCATATAGAAGCATATAAATTTTGTATATAAAATTTTCAAAAATGTTCGATTTTTTTAGGCATGTTTATTGTTTTAGCACGTTTATTGCTTTTCTGTGAGTTAGATTTAGAAGTATGAATTAGTATAGAAAGCATTTGTATGGTTTTACTATGAACACTTGGTTTCGTGAGAAGAAATACTTGGCGACTATGGGATGAATTTTTGAAAAGATGTCTTTGGCTTGTTTGATTAATTGAGAAAATTGGGAGGGATCAACCTTGTGCTTTAGTGGTTGAGACATGTGTTGTAAGGGTGAATGACCCGGGTTTGATCCCATACGAGTGCGTGTGTCCCTCCCCAAGTTCCCCCATTGTACTCAAAAAACAATTTGAGAAAATTGGGAATTTGAGCATGTTGCTAAAAATAAGCATGTGAGCTTTTGTGCTTACAACTGCTTTTATCTTGTGCAGTCTTATTTTTATTGAGTGTGTCATTCATGTTGTTAAAACCAAGGTTTAAAAGTCCGTACCGGACCGGCCGGTTCAACCGGTCGAACCAGAAACCGGCCATTGGTCCGGTACAAAAGCCTATATAATACCGGATAGACGGTTAAACCGCTTCAAACCGTGCGAACCGGTTAAAAACCGGGTAATACCGGAAACTGCTCACTTAAATATAACCGGCCGGATTGAAATTAAAAAGACAATTTCAAAAAGGAAAAAAAAAACCCTCGCAGAATAGAAACGGAACCCTCGTCTGGCCGTCCCCTTCTTCTCTGCTTTCTCTCCTCTGCTTTCTCTCATCTCTTGTTCCACTTGGGCGCCGATCAAAAACCCTTCAAATATTGGTTCAATCAACTGCTTGGAACCTTGGACTTTCTTCATAGCAGTTCGACTTTATCAAATTTCAGGTTTGTATGGTTTTCTTTTTCTTTTTTCTTTTGTTCTCTCGATTGCTATATGAATACATTTTTGCTCTTTTGCCGTTGATATGAAGCACGCGATGATTGAATACCATACATATGCTTCAAGCCACTCTTTTTGAACTTGAGGTTTATTCAGTCCTGGGACTTTGAATACCATACATCTCCTGTTGTCTTATATATATATATATATATATATATATATATATAGATATAATGTAACAATACAACTATTAATATATATGAATATAAATTCTAATTACATTCTAACTCTAATTCCTAAAGATAATAGAATATTGGATTAATTGAGAAATCCGTAGGCCTGTTGGAACTTTGGATGTGGGCATATTTAATATTGCAATCAATCGAAATATTTACATGTTTGATTTGTCCAGTCCAATAGTAAAATCCTTGTTTGGATTGGTTTGTAACAAAATGATTGTTTTTGTATCTTTATGTGTATGTTGAGAATTGGAGTTGAATACATGTCTCTGTTTAAAATTTCTTCCATTACTGTTGTTCAGAATCTCTATTGTATAGTGATTGGATAATCTTATTAATTTTCTTTACCTTTTGTTATAGATGGATTCTTCTTCAAGTGGTCAACAATGTAGCTCCACGGCTAATTCACTTCAATCATCAGTGAGAGGAAAAAGTGATCCAGCATGGGCTCACTTTAGAGAAGATGTGGCTCCAGATGGAAAGAAAAGTTGGACATGTTTGCATTGTAATAATACTTGGAGAGGTGGTGGAATCACTAGAATGAAAAAGCACTTAGCTGGTCAAAAAGGCGATATTGCTCAATGCAATAAAGTTTCTTATGACATTCGATATCAAATGGAACAGTCTTTGAAAGAGTTTGAAGACAAAAAACAAGGTTCAAGATCCTCTGAAGCTGATAATATTTATGGTGATCATCAAATAGAACATGAGGAAGAAATGCATATTCCACATCCTCAAACAAACACGAAAAAAAAACTATTTGCAACTACAACTTCTCAAAAGGGAAAGAGAAAGCGAGATGACAAAATGACTGGCTATTTTGGTCCTAGAACCACTCCAGGAGCACAACCGTCTATCAAAAGTGCCTTTGTAACTAAAGAAGTCTTGCATAATGTTGACATGGTTGTTGCTAGATTTTTCTATGATAGTTGCATCCCTATAAATGCCGTGAATTCCCTTTATTTTTAGAAAATGATTGATGCTATTGCTTCTGTTGGTCCTGGTTATAAAGCACCATCATACTATCATTTGAGGACAAATTTGTTAGGAAACATGAAAAGAGAAGTTCAGTTAGTAGTTGACAGTTATCGAAGCATTTGGGAAGAACGAGGTTGCACTATTATGGCTGATGGTTGGCAAGATCAGTCAAATAGACAACTTATAAATTTTTTAGTATATTGCAAAAGAGGAACGACATTTGTTAGATCAATTGATGCTTCTGATGTTGTGAAAAATACAAACACTATTTGTGATTTGTTTGTTGAGTTAGTTCAATGGGTTGGACCAAGTAATGTCATTCACTTGGTAATTGATAATGGGGCTAACTACAAAGCTACAGGTGTTTTACTTCATGAGAAATTTCCATCTATCTCTTTGTTACCTTGTGCTGCACATTGTTTGAACTTGCTTCTGGGTGACATTGGCAAAATGGAGCTTGTCAGTAACCTTGCAAAAAGAGCTTCTTTAGTAACAAAGTTTGTATACAATCATGCATTTCTGTTAGCTTGGTTGAGAAAAAGAGAAGGGTGGACAAAAATTGTACGTCCAGGGCCAACTCGATTTGCTACCACTTTCATTTCATTGAAGAGTATCCTTGAACATCAACATGATTTGCAAGCCTTTTTTACTAGTAAAACATTCAAGGACTCGCGATATTTTAGAGATAAAAAAGCAAGTTCTGTGGTTGCAGTCGTTCTTGAAGCAAAATTTTGGAGTGATTGTGCAATGATAGTTGGCATTGTTTCTCCACTTATACGTTTATTGCGTATAATGGACACCGACCAGAGACCTTCCATTGGTTATGTCTATGAAGAGATGTATCGTGCAAAAAGAGCAATCAAGAATATGTTCAAGAATAAAAAGAGACTCTATAAGCTAAGGGTGGCAATTTCTGACACGACACGATAGCACGATACGAAAAACGACACGAAAATAGCGGGTTAGTGTTTAGCCTTATCGTGTCGACACGATAAGGACACGAAAATTTCGTGTCGTGTTCGTGTTTTATCGTGTTTACACGATAGTGACACGAACACGTTAGTGACACGATAATGACACGACACGAACATGATAAGGACACGATAATGACACGTTGACCTATTAGCGACACGATAATAACACGGCACGAGCACGATAAGGACACGATAATGACACATTTACCTGTTAGTGACACGATAATGACACGATAACCTGATATTTTGTATATTTATGTCGTGTATTTTCATGTAAAATCGTGTCATATCGTGTAATTTGCTATCGTGTATTAACATGTAAATCAGTTTCTTTTTATTTTTGGCTTATCGTGTCACTATCGTGTCGTGTCGTGTCGACACGAAAATTTTCGTGTTCGTGTCGTGTCGGAGCAGATCATTATCGTGTCGTGTTCGTGTTTGCCCTTATCGTGTCGTGTCGTTATCGTGTCGACACGAAACACGACACGATAACACGATTTGACACCCCTACTATAAGCCCTTCACAAGCATTATTAAGAGAAGGTGGGACAAACAACTCCGACGAGACATTCATGCAACTTCTTATCTTTTGAATCCTGCTTTTGCATATGATAAGGAAAAATTGTGCACAAAAAATGAGATAATGGATGGTTTTGTTGAGATGGTCACTACCTTAATTAGTGAAAAAGCTATTCAACGAAAATGCATTGATGAAGTGAGCATATTTCAAGATAGATTAGGAAGCTTTTCTCGACAACTTGCTTTTGATTCATCAAAGAGTATGCAACCCAGTATGTATTTATTTATTTAAATTTTAGTTACTTCTTTGATAACTATTTGTATTGTTTTACTCATTTTTAGTAATTCTTAAGTTCTTATTATTATTGCTTGTAATCTTTTATAGATGAATGGTGGAGAGTGTTCGGATGTAGTGCTCCTAACATACAAAATTTGGCCATTAAGATTTTGAGTCAAACATCTTCTTCTTCCGGATGTGAAAGGAATTGGAGCATATTTGAAAGAATTCATACAAAAAAGAGGAATAGATTGGAACACCAACGATTGAATGACCTTGTGTTCGTCTATTACAATTTGCGATTAAAGGAAAGGTAATATTCATAATGTAAATTCCATTCATGTGATTTATTTTCATGCAAGTTATAAGTTTTTTATTTTTTATTTGTAGGCCAGAGAATCATAAGATTTGCTATGATCCTATCGATTATGAAAGTATTGACAAAACTGATTTTTGGGTTGTGGAAGAAGAAGAAAATTCTTCAACTATTTTAGATATAGATGAGTTGAATAACATGCTTTATGGTGAGGAAGCCCTTCCAAGAAATGTTGTGGAAGAAGAAGGTGATTGTTTTCCTTCCTTTCATAGAAAAGTTTGACATAATAAATATTATGTGATTTACTTGTTATTTGTTCACCACTTATTATTTAGTTTTTTTTTGTAGATTTGGATAAATTTCCAAGTGAGGTGCAAGAATTACATAATATTGAAGAGCTTTTGGAGGAAGGGGATAATGAAGATTATGATTATGAAGGAATGATTCAAGAAAATCATACTCTTTTTGATGAATGAGATCAAGTGGAATTAATATGTATTTTCATGTTCAGACTTGAAAACTTGAATTTGGGACTTAATTTGTAATTTTGTATTTTAGTTTGTTCTTAAACTCGAACAAGTGAACTTGGTATGTTTATTTATATCTTTCTGTAATGAAACTTAAGTTTTTTCATGTATGTGGTAATTTAGATTTTGAGTAATTTGTTCAATATTTGACTATATATAATTATACATATATTATTTTTTAATTGACTTTTATTAGGACGGTAATACCGGCGGTTGAACCGGTCCGACCGGTTGAACCGCTTACCGGTGGCGTGACCGGTCTGATCGCCGGTATGGTATTTAAAACATTGGTTAAAACTCTAGAACTTTCAATGGTATCTTTATCGAAACCACATGTGTACGCAGTTTTTGAAGATGATTTAAAGTCATTTTTGTTGAAACCTACTTAGCTGAAAAATCATACCTATGGACTCATGATTCCCTAGTTAGCCAATTTGTGCCTTAGCCTTTTTATTGTTATCCACATTTTGAGTTTTTAACTGAACATATTTGTTATCCCAAAACTTGAGCTTATAAAGATGTTTATATTTGAGGGAGATGTGGGTTAACTTTGAAAAAGACGTTGGCAAAAAGAATGATCAGCAGTGAATAGGTGAATAAATTATTGATGCTCAAAAATAAATTGAAATCAAAAAAGAAATTTAAGAAAATTTTCGAGCAAAAGAAGAAAAAGGTGGAATAAAAAGTATGAGTTGAAAAAGAAAAAAAAATAAGCAAATGCTTCTTTAGATGAAAATTGGGTTGGTGAGTTGAAAGTCTGTGTGTTTAAATTCTATTTGCTTAAGTCAAGTCACTAAATCTATATTTTTCCTACCCTAACCAAAGAGCTTACATTACAATCAAACAAAAAGTCTTTTTTGATTATTGAATTGTGCACACTTGATTGGTAGAGATGTTAGATTATTTGCAAGCATATGATAGTTCTACTTCATTGAATTGATTTGAGTGCATACACTTCCCATTTACTTTGAGAGTTGAGTGATACACTTTATCTTGTGAGTCGCGATGCAGAATACCCGAATGAGTATTGATTATGCCGAATTTGCAATTGATAGCTTTTTGATGATGAGTTGCATATTTACTAAAGTGTTGATTTGATTGAGATTGTGTATGTAGTGTTCTTGTGTTGTTCCATCCACCCCATTGCATGTCGTTATTTTCTTAGTTTGCTCGAGGACAAGCAATGGTTTAAGTCTGGGGGATTTGATACGTGTAAAATATACGTGCATTTAGGGGCATATTTTGGTACACATTTGATATATTTGCATGTATATTTAGTGTATTTTAGTTGATTTCCTTTGTTGAGCGTGATACTGCGTATCCTTGTGATTTTTACAGGAAACAGAGCTTTATTTGCAAACATATCAGTAGGACGACCCGGACAAGATGTCAAATGCGAAGAGACGATCAAATACGCGAAGAAAATGATGAGGAACAAAAAACACGGTACACCCATGTATTAATACACGGACATGTATTTTGCATCCGTGTGTTTTTACATGTTCGTGCAACTTGTTTGAGGGAAAATTTCAGAGACGAAATATAGGACCCGACCATGTTAATACACGGTCTTTTACCTTGCTACAGATTAAAATAGAGACCAAAACAACTTACATGGCCTGCTCATGTATTTTTACACGGCCGTATATTTTGTCCATCGATTGATTTTTTTTCCTAATTTCGTCGGGACTCTACCAAGAATCTGTCAAAGTATCTATAAAAGGAAGACTAAGCCTTAAGCTGAAGACACACGATTTTACACCTCAAGATACAAAATTTTACACACTTCTTCTAGGGCAAGATACACAACACAACGAAGAGCAAAACAAGACCTTTCGCATCTATGAAGGCGCAATAGTTCAAGACTTTGAAGAATGATCCATCCTGACAAGAAGGCTTCTTGATGTGTGTAAAATATACATTTATTTTGGGCTTAAAATGACATATATTTGATGCATTTGCACACATATTTAGTGTGTTTTTACTTGGTTTCCTTAGAAGGGCATGATACTACCTATTCTTGTAACGTTTTACAGGAAATGGAGCTTAAAACGAATAAATATCAGTTGGAAGGCTCGAATAGGACTTACAAGTGCGAAGAGAAGATCAAAAAAATGAAGAAAATAGATAATACCAAGTCACACGGCCAAACCGTGTGGTGTCCCACGGCCGTGTGAAAATACCGATGTAAAAGTGGCACAACAGTGTGAAAAGGGACGAAAACAAGGGATAGAACCAAGCCACACCGCCAGACCATGTAAGCCCACACAGGCGTCTGGTATTGGGCAATGCAAAAATCCACACGACCATGTGGTGTCACACGGCCAGGCCATGTGGGACTCTGCAACGTGTTTTTTTGGAGTTTTTTTCCCATTCCAAATCTGCAAGTGATCTCTCCCAGCATCTATAAAAGGGCCCCTAGGCTTGCACGAAAAATAATCACTTGATACACAACACAACACATCAAATTATGCAGGAACACAAGATTCAAAGTCTTCTGAGAGAGGAGGGCTAGGTCGCAAAGAACACCACAAGGCTTTACGCATCTACGTGAACACAAGAGCTTCGAAGGCTTAGGAGGGGAATCTATCCTGACAAGAAGGGGTTTTCTTTCTATGTCTAGATCTCTTGTATGTGCTTAAATGATGTCATAATGTTGATTTCAAATTTGTCTATGAATTTGTTATCAATGTTTGGCTAATCTTTCGGATCTTAGGGGCATAATCGAAACTGTTGATTCATGTTAAATATTTATTAATATTTTCTTAATTGATTCATGCTTTCTATTTTATGAATTCGAGTGCTTATTCTTGATTGCTTTTTATTTGGCCAATAATTTGCATGCCATATTTGTTAGTGCAAAATTCGGAAGAGGAGTTCAAACAAAGACGAAAATCGAATTCAGACATAAATGGGTGTATCGAGTCGGGAGACCTACAAATGTTTGTGGGGAGTCATTCAATTCATAAATCTTTTGGGAGTTAATAATAGTTGTATCGAGTCGGAAGACCTACAATTGTTATTAATCTACTGTTTATGCGCCGCCCGGGTGGGGGAATAAACTATCTTAGGAATGGAACCCATAGAATTGCATGAATTGATTTTGAAACTTTAATTAGATTTAATATTGAAGAAACATGTTAAGATTATGTGCCTAAGGTTGCTCCTATGGTTGTTGAAAATACTTGTGGGGTTCGCAAATTTATTTCTTTTATTTCTTTATTTTCAATTTTTATTATAATATTGGATATTCGGTCGCTTCAATAAAATTGGAATATGTTGTTATTATAGACCAGTGTACGGTCCCTGAATCATGTTGTCCGGGCACGATCCACAATGCATGAAAAACATCACAGAGATCCGTCAACAGATCGACTTGTTGACTAAATAGATAATCACATTCCGCATTCAGCAATAAAAATTTCCCGACACTGTCGCCTCCTACCTCACGGCTAGCCGAGATCAAGCACACGAGACAGTGGTTAGAACTATCACGGTGGATATGGTTTTGGATTTTTATCTATCCCCGCACATTTTGTTAAATGAGGAGTATGGTGGATATGACGGATAACCAATTTTTGATGAGGACGATGGAGACCCCATTCCAGGATTGACTATGAACTCTGCAATTAAAAGAGAATGGTGACTATGATGGCCCACCAATTTTCAATAAAAAAATTGAAGATGATGGTGATTATATGGGGTACATGACAAGTTTAGATCTGAACAAGAATGATATTTTCTGAAGTAATGACAGGAGTCTTAAAGCCAATGGGACAATACATGTAATGCATGATTTCATAAACGACGAGCATGTGGGTTCGCAATGGTCTCCATACGGAGTGTTTAACAATGTATTCCAAAATAGAATTAAGTTAGTATCCAGAGACCGGCTATGATCCTTAATATGTCATCTCGACACCACTTGGGTTTTAAAGCTAAGAGCAATGACACTGCTCAAATTCGTCAATAGATCGACATGATGGTAAAACAAATCGATATGGTGCGCATCCAACATCAAGAAATCAAGAGACGTATTGAAAAATAATTTCTTGATAATTGTGAATTTGCCTATGATGTTGTGCCTTCATCCCGTTTTTAACCAATCCTACGGACGTAGATGGTTTATTCTCTGGTGATGTTGATGTAGAAAGTGATGACACTATAACAGGGGCTGGATACGAAGAATCTCCAAACTTTAATGAGGAGACAGATAGTTATGATGGGCCACCTATCTTTGATATGGAAGATGACAACGTAATTTCAACTGTTTACTGCGAAAAACCGCCGAAATTTGACAAGGTGCATAGTGATTATGATAGACCACCAACTTTCGACAAAGAAATTGAGGTTGTTGAAGATTATGATATTTTGCTCAATCCAAGAAAATTTAATCGGCATCATGTTATTAGAAATAATATGGTTTTTGTGGTCTTAAGGGTTTCTGGAAAGTTGGCAAACCAATAAGGAGCGCGTATGATAACCCGTTCGTAAATAATGCTAGTAGTCATATTATTTTCTGGTCCCGTCCTCCTCGTGCCCTCTATGGTTTAACAATTCTTCTAGTGATGATCTCCCTTCCGATTCAAGGACCAATCGTCTTGACCCCGGAGAGGATGATGGAGATAAGATTTGAGATATTATTTAAAGATATCTTAGTATCTATTAGGATTAGTTTTAGTGGGTTATATACTTATCTTTTAAGAGGTTTTAATAGTGAGAAGTTTTATTATTGTACGAGTTTAATCCTATAAATCTATGTTTTGTTATTATTTTTAGGGTGGCCGATTATTAAATAAGAATTCGAGTTAGGATATTCCCTAAATTCTTGTATCTTTTATGGTACTAGTAAGAAACATGTGCGATGCACGTGATCCACGTGGCTTTATTAAAATAATTATATTATTAAAAAAATTTATCGATGAATATTAAAATAGCTTAAAGTGTTTTACCAATAAAAATATATTAACTAAATAATTAATCTATTAAAAGAAATTTTTAAAATATTTTAGTATATATTTTGTTTTCATAAGTATAAATCTATATGAATGATTAAGCAAATTTTTTAAAGAACTCAATCCAACAAAAAATTTAAAATTAATATAACAACAAAATAAGTTTTTTTATTAGCTTACAATCATATTAATCAATCATGTGTTATATTTTAATGTCTATGAACGTCTTTTTATTAATTAATTTCAGAAGTCTTTTAACACCAGATGCATTATGCATGATTTATTCTGTAATTCATGAGCTAAAGATTAATATATCGCTATCTCGCATCAATAAAAAATTTAAATTTGATTAATTTAATTCCTTACCAAAATCAGGTATATCTTCATGATTTTAGTTGTAATTATTTTTTATCAAAAAATATAAATTAAAGAGTAGTATTAGCTGGTACAATCATGTGGTTCTTTCATTCTATCTAACTTATTTGGTTAAAGAACCGTAACTGAAAACAAATATTAAAAAAATACATGGCAAAGAAAAACTCTTTTTATATAGAATCTTAATTCTACTTCCAAAGCGAATATTTTTATCAGAAGTACACTTAAACTTTAAGTTATTGCAATCTATTTATTTTGAGTGTCGTATTTAAAATAATAAATCTTAACCCAATACATATAAAAATTAAAAAATAATATATTTCATAAAAAAAATACATTATTGTAATCCAGAGTAATGTTTTAAATAAAACTATAAAAAAAATGATAACTTGAAATCCAAAATTTGAAACTATATCCAATTACATGCAAAGTACATCCATCTAATAAATAATAAAATTAAAGATAAGTTTAAAAAATTTCAGTATCAAATTTCATATTGAGTCAAAATTAATAGTTAAATATAATAATAATAAATTTTTGCACTTGAAAATTACTTTGCAGAAACTTATGTTATTTATAAGAAAGACTAACTAATTAGTTTAGAAATATATAGACTATGGTATTAGAGATGGTACTTGCAATTAGATTGAATTTTTACATTTGTTATAGAATTAATATATTTGTTAATGTTATGAAGCATATAGTTATAAAATTAAATTACTCTATATTTTTTATTTTTTATTTTTGAAGAGACCGTAACTGTAAAATTAATTTGAACCATTTATTCTTTAAATAACATTATTTATTGTAAAATGTAATTACCGATTCGTTTTAATAATTTAATGCCTCTATTGAAACTTTTTAATATTTAGTACTTTAATATTTATTTAAACTTTTTTATTGAACTTTTCATCAAATAAGAAATTGTACTTGCACATACCTTATATTTCAAGTTGCCCAAATAACTCTTATTTGAACACTTAATATGGTCACTTCACTCTAGTTTAGTATTGTGTATGGTTTAATGCAATTAGTTTGATACATAAATAGTACTATGAATACTATATTAGTACATACATTAATATGAATACAATTAGTTTGATACATAAATAGTACTATGAAATCATTTTATATTAAATTAATTTTTTTATTTTTTTTTATTAATAAAATTTCATATGACACTTTTCATTCGCGATTCTTGTCAAAATGTTTCTGTTATTCTTCATGTTGTAAAATTTAGGATATTTTATACTTGTTTTATAATAAGTATTGTTTTTGTTCTTGAATTTTTTTAACTTTTTAAAGGTGTGATTTTTACATGAATTATTATTTCTTTGTTATCAAAAATGTCATTATATATATATATATGTTATAACTATTTTTTAATTTTTCTCCATTGATTTCTAACTATGACACATATATTATTTTTAACTCTTTAGTTTTAATTTTCAACTTTTTATATGTTTTATTTGGTTAAACTCGAAACTATCTATTAATAACATAAATATAAAAATTTGAATTATATCTCATCACATAAATAAAATATTTTTAAAAGAATAGAAGTGATTGAGTTTGCAATAAATTTTGAAAAAGATAAATAATTTTGACATGGACTATGTGAAAGAATACTTTTGTTGAATCAAAAGTTTCAAACAAAATCATCCAACCTATGCACGCTTTTAATATAAGTATAGATAGATAGCTATAAAAAAGTATAGGCATAGTATATATATTTAGATATTGATATTGATATAGAAGGAAAAAAAAAGTTTTTTGAATGTATTTGTTTGGTTCATGAATCTAATCATAAGTATCATATTGATTTTTAATTTTTATAAGTTTATAGAGATGTACCTTTTTAACTGACAATCAAGTGTTACTAAGAAACTCAAATTCATATCATATCAAATGACTTCTAATTTTTTTTTTTTTTGAATATGTACATGTCAATTTTAACTCTATCACACTTAATTGTTCTTTTAATTGTTAATTTATATCTTTTCTATTCACGATATAGATTGAAATAATAAATATTTCAATAAATAACAATAATTTTGAAACTAAAGTTTATGATGTGAGAGAAAATATTACTTTTTAAATGGCATATTGTTAAGAGTCTGAAAGAACATAAGTCTTGCTGCAAAAATTGGGTCCCATTTTTCTTTTTTTTTTTTGTTAGTTTTTGTTTTTCCATCCTATCTTTTAGGCCATAAAGAACAAAATGTACAAGAAAATAATTAAAATAAAACAAAGATGACTCTTTCTTATACATTTACATTAAAAATTGAAACTTTATTTCGTTAAGTTAGAAAATATTGATATCATCTAGGTTTAATTTACTATTTTTTTTATTTAAGCGGAAGATTTTATATTATTTTTAATATATTGTTTTTATAATTAAAAATCTATTTTTCTGCAGAAAAAAATGTCATGTCTTTCTTCATCTTTTTCTTTGTTTTTTTAAGACTTCTTTCTTATTATTCAAACTATATATATTGTCCTATTTTTATTTAATCAAAACCCCTAGGATTAGATTTTTTTTCTTTTTGTTTCAGTTGTAGTTTCATATTTCGTTTTCCTCTAGAATTATTAAAAATATATTTAATTTTAATTTTTCAAAAATACAATAAAAAATATATAAATATACAACTTTGCATAACACTCAAATTTAAACAGCTAAAATTATCTCATACGAAGTCTTCTATACATGCTTATAACATAGGTTGGAAAGCTTTCGGAATGAAGTTTATTATAAAACTGATAATATATGAAAATTTGAAATATTTTAAAAGTTACAATTGAAAGAAAACATAAAATGAATTTTGGATATAAAGGGTCACTCACTTGTCTTGTAATTAAACAAAGGCTAAATAAATACCAAATTACTTAATTGTCCCTAAACTTAAACTATGTTGAAGGGATATTTTTGTCCAATCAAAAGTTTCAAGAAACCATCTCAAATTCTCACCTATTCACACTTTTTATATTAGTATAGATATAGATACTAATAGAATCAACGTATAGTACAAGGTGAGTTTCATTTTTGTTCTCGTTATGCTTACGCCTTCATCAGGTGTTTTTGTAATTATCCCTTTATATTATCCAATACAAAAGTATCAGTCAAGGGAGTCACAACTTGAAGTTTTTTAATTCATATTGATATTAGATCAATGCTTGTAATTCAAACCAACCTTGTTTATTTAAATGCAGACCTCTGTCCAGTCTCCTGAATCTTTCATTTAAATAATATGGTTTAGCAATAGTGTTTAGTTGACTACACTCTGTCAGAATGTGATATCCGGATCATGCACATGTATGCCTATCACTTAAATATTTATCTCCCTCAAACCAATGTTTTCAGACATTTTTTTTATAGTCAACCAGTAATCATAACCAGTACAATGCCATTCCATTGAAACAAATATTGAAGAACTTGCAAAAGAAATGTTGAGTTTCCATCACCAACACATTGATGAATTTCTATTTCACCCATTTCTCCTTGTACTCATCACTTTATTCTCAATATACTTTTTCCTCACCAAAAAATGGCTACACAGGACTGGCAATAGCAAAAAACTGCCTCCATCCCCACCAAAGCTACCAATATTGGGAAACCTTCACCAATTGAGTAATCCATTGACTCACCGTTCTCTCCAATCGTTAGGCGCGAAATACGGGCCGTTGATGCTTCTTCACTTCGGCAGCAGGCCTGTGATCATCGTCCAATCAGCCGATGCAGCTAGTGAGATCATGAAAACAAATGATCTAACTTTTGCTAATAAACCAAACTCAAGAACCACTAGGAAACTTTTCTACGACTTAAAGGATATATCGGTCGCGCCCTATGGCGAATATTGGAGGAAATTGAAGAGCATTTGTATTCTCCATCTTTTAAGCAGCAAAAGAGTCCAAGAATTCAATTTCATTAGATCAGAGGAAACAGCACTTTTGATGACAAAGATTAAATCGTGTTTTACGTGTTGTTCGCCTGTGAATTTGAGTGAATCGTTTGTGTCGCTAACGAACGATGTTATATGTAGAGCGGCATTTGGGAGGAAATACAGTGAAGGGGAAGATGGCAAGAAATTTCTGATGCTTCTTAAGGAAGTTTTGCAGCTAATGGGGACTATGAGTGTTGGAGAATTTATTCCTTGTTTGTCATGGATTAATTGTGTTAATGGTTTTGATAAGAGAGTTGACAAGGTTGCTAGAGAACTTGATGGTTTCTTGGAGATTGTTATTCAACAGCACATGGATTTAGGACAAGAAAGGGGAGATAATTTTGTGGACATTTTGCTTGATATTTACAAGGATGATAAGATTGGTGTTTCAATGGACAGAGATAGTATCAAAGCTATTATTCTGGTGATCTCTCTCTCTATCTCTCTGCACTTATATTAGAGTTGAAACGCATATATATATATATATATATATAACTCTATGAATCTATTACTGTATTACATAACAGTTTATAAGTATGAACTCAGTAATTTGCATCCCAAAACATAAGGATTCTTGCTTATTTTCACAGTATAAGAAGTTAAGCTAAAAATTGTACGTTCTTCAGGATTTGGTTGAGATGAATTGACCATTATCAATTATGGATAATACAAGTAAAACCTTGAGCTTTAAGGTATTTATCGGCCTTCCATTTAAGGCTTAATCAAACTATCGATAGGGTTTCTATGATTTTGAAACTTATATTAGTTTTTTTTTTCCATAAATACTTCAAACCTCATTTTTTTATATTAATTATCTCTATCGATTATTCAACCATAAAAATACCTGTAAAAGTTAATTACAAAAAAATAACTTTGAGATTCAGTTTGATTATAAAGATTCAGTTATCTTGCAAAATTATAATTACCCCATTGATATTTGTTTCATTTCACAAATTACACCTCAATAGGGGATTATTTGTTAAGTAAATAAAAACCTTAAGGCGTATACCAAGGAGGCAATTGTAAGTTTGAAAGATAATTGATTTTTCTTCATTTTTTTGTGATTACGCCAAATTAATACGAGGAGTAACTTTTGAAGTTTGACCTTATTTAGAATTTACATTGTAATATGCATAACTTGGTTTTTCCATAAAGATAAGAATTTTGTGCCTTACACATGAACAAAATAACATTATTAGTTTGCATTCAATCCGATTCTGCAAGTAGTAATCCAGGGATTTTCTTTCATGGATATTTTCCAATAATACCAGGATATACTCTCTGGAGGAACTGATACCACATCCGCAACTCTAGAATGGGCAATGACAGAACTCTTAAGACACCCTATAGTCTTAAAGAAGTTACAAAACGAAGTACGACAAATTCTGAAGGACAAACAGGACATAACCGACAATGACTTGGGAAAAATGCATTATTTAAAAGCCATTGTAAGAGAAACGCTACGTTTCCATCCTCCAATCCCATTTCTCGCCCGAGAAGCACGAGAAGATGTTACAGTCATGGGATACGATATTACAGCCGGGACGATGATCATAACGAATACATGGGCGATTGGCAGAGATCCCGTGTCTTGGGATGAACCGGAGAAATTTCAGCCTGAAAGATTCTTGAGTTGTTTGATAGATTTCAAGGGACAAGATTTGGAGTTAATCCCATTCGGGGCCGGAAGAAGGGGGTGTCCGGGGATTGGATTTGCAATGGCAAGTGTTGAGCTTGTGTTGGCAAATCTTGTGCACAAGTTTGAATGGGAATTGGCTAAGGGGACAAAATGGGAGGATTTGGACGTGACAGAAGAGCCTGGTGTTACCATTCATAGGAAAAATCCTCTTTTTGCTGTTGCAACTAAATGTTATTTCTAGTGAGGAACATATTGTAATAATAGTCTGTGTAGAAGGGATCAGTGTGAATAAAGCTTTAAGAAAATGAGAAACATTTTCTGCTTTGAAAGGTTATGTTCTGTTTATCTGTATGCAAAATTTCTGCGCACTCCACATCCTATATGATGTGACCAGAATTTAGTCTAGGTAAAACTTGTTTGAGCTGACTTAGGGCCTAGGGGCCATGCATTTAGATCCAGAATACCTGATTTTTTTCTTTTCCACTTCAGCGGGTTTAGTTAGAAATGTGGACATATGGATTTCTACGGCCAAATTTCTTATATTCGGTGACCAAATAATTGAAGTCGAAACCTTTTGAAGTTACATGACTTTTTCGCAAATCTTAAGTTCTTTAGGACTATTTTTGCCCACTACTCCTTGTTTTTAACTTTTTTTTTATATGAATCTTTTTTTTTAACTTCGGTTAAGTGCAATTTTGTTATATGAAACTTTTTTTTTACTTCGCTTAATTGTACAACCGATATAGAATCCAATTTTCATCGGTTCCGTGCGCAAGGTAGAAAACTATCATTTTCAACATTGCCTCATTCAACATCTGGTGGTTGTAACACCGATGTTGAATGTCTTCTAGAACTGATATTAAAAAACATTAGTTAATAGAAAAAGTGGAATATGAGATCTCATCTCTGAATCCATCGATTTAAATATTACATTTGTCACGCAACGAGTCCTTGCCCAATTGGTAAGGAGGAGGCCTCAGGAACATTTTGGCTTTGTATGGTTGTGTTTCCAACACCATTTTTCCAATTTCCAACTATTTCGGAAAATGAGTTTATGTTTGTTTCAAAAATTTTCAGTAGAAATTAAGTCATTTCCAGTTTTCACTTTTTATGGAAAATATTCTTTTGAAAACACAACCAAACAGTTTTTCATTCCAGTTACGCACACCTAGGTAAAAATACACTACAATCACGCAAACCTATGTCAAAAAAACATTTGAAAAACTATAACCAAACATATTCTCATTTTCAAATAGAAATTGAGACAACAAATCAAACATATTCCCAATTCTTACACGAAAACCAATAAAGTTTGAAAATTCATTTTCCAACACTAGAAATTGGAAATTTGACTTGGAAATACATCCATACAAGCCCTTTGGTCTTGGGTTCAAGTCCTCGGGGCACATCTCAACTAGTTGACTAATCGACATTGTAGTCTTGGTTCCAGCAGTTGGGTGGGGTTGTGGCACCAAACCCTTTCTACGTAGAAGTGTACAAATCTTGTAGTGAGACATCAAGAAAAGGGAAATATGTTATATTTATAATGGATTCACCAACTCAGCTTTTTACCACTACCAACCTCGGAAATTGACAAAAGCAACAACTCTTAGACAATTATCAACCTCGGAAAAATTTGGTGTGGTTTTTACACCAAAACACCAAATTTGGTGTATTTTCATATTTTGGCCAAACCTATCTCCAACCCACTACACCAAATGAAAATTTTATTCTTTTTTTTTATTTTATACTAAACGAGTTTATTTATTTATAGAAGTATTTCAATACTTTTATTTAACTATTATTAATTTAACTGAATAAAAAGACATAATTAAAACTATTTTAATTAACTTTATCATAAAAATATTTCATTAATACCATAGTAACGAAATATAGTGCACACCACAAATTATCAATTAATGCGTCTCGAAGTGCAAAATGAGCATTTTTATCTTTGATTAGTTTTTCAACTATTATTTTTTTATTAATTTTGAATTTGGAACAAGAAGTGTTTTCATATTGAAAATATATGGTAATTGTTTGTTAATTATTATACTTTATTGCAAATACTAGTTATTTGCTTATTATTATTATTAATTATTAATTTTTTACAAAGAATTAATTAGTTATTTAATTATTACAACTATTATATTAAATTAAATATTATAAATAAATTATATATATAGTATAGGATACAAATGCAAATAAAAAATTACAGTAGAAGAAAATTGGGGGCAAAGTGAGCATATTTGATTTACATCAAATTTGGTGTAAATGAATAATGTTGCACCAAATTTGGTGTTTTGTGTAGGATTTGGTGTTCCATTGGAGATGCTCTTAAAGACTATCTGGTCAAGCTTTCATCACAATTGCCCCCTCCCCCCCACTTAATTCTATTAAGAAATTAAAAAGAATAAAAAATTTAAGTTATTCATTATATGGTGTTTTTTTTCCAATCCAGCACATCCCACCCTTCGTGGGCTGCCTACGCCATTGTTGGTCACATTTACCTCTCTCATTCTTTACTACATTTTTGTCATGAAAAGTGTTGGTTTATTCCTAATTGCAGCTTTCAAGAATGTGATTTGTCGTAATCTTGAGTAACGATGGCCAAATGGAAACGGTATCAGACTCCAAATTAGAATCACAATCGTTGATCGAAACCTGATTTTCAAATTGAAATCAGAAATGTGTAGGTCGATTCCGGTTTCTCGACAACCATGGAATCAATAATTTTAATCGTAGGTTCGAATTGGTGGTCAATGTCGCCGATTTCAAGGTTAAAACCGATAATTTTTAATTATTTGGGGTGAAAATATGTTCGAAGAAATTTTAAATATTTATTATGATGTTTTATATATTTGCAACCACATTAGACACATCTTAAAACAAATGTTGTAACGTGAACTTTGATTCCTCTATGTACACAACATAATGTTATTATTAATATAAAGTCTAAAAACTTTTTTTTTTTTTTTTGAAACCATATCAAGTCTAAAACTTAAAATAATTGTAAATATTAAGTACAAGTCCTTTTCTTTTTTCCTTGTCTTTTTTTTTGGGAACTGGAATTGACAAATTATTTTTAAAAAAATAAAAAAATTATCAAAAAAAATGATTTTGGTTAAACCAGAACCAAAAATGTGGAGAAATCGAGTTCTGATGAAACCAGAATCATGATGCAATAGTTTCGTTTCAGGAACTGTAGCCATCCCTAATCTTGAGACCTTTTCTGTCTGTTCTGTACCTTCATCAAAATACCTTTTTTTCCCCTATTTCCTTATCTTTGCAACGAAATCTATTTCCAAGTAAACACGAAAAAATTGCTACATGAAAAATCAAATTATATAAACTTAAAGAGTCAAATATTAAGAGAAAAAAGGTCCGGAAGAAGAGAGTGCATAATGAACAATTCTACGTTATATATTTTTTAATTCCATTCCCTTGAATTTCCACAACCAAAATTATATTATATTATGTTTATTTTGGGTACAGGGCTCGTCAATTTTTTGGATCTGAGGGGTCGCTACTTCACCTTAAACCAATTAATTGACCTCACACCACACCTTGTTGTTGCCGCACCTGGGAATCGAATCCCATAACAGTGGCTCTGAAATAATTGGTTATTGGATCTCACATGCTACAACTTTACTTAAAATCAATTGTTGATGGGAGTGCACTTACTCTTGTCCTTAAAGGTACTCAGCAATTGCGAGCGCACACAATATTCAATTGTAATTCTAGGCCCCGCGTGGATCTCGCACCATGGGATAATTACTTCCATATAACTTGCGACCCAACAAATATAAAGAAAAACATTTATAGCAGAAATCATAGTCTTACAGAATTACTTGAAATAAAATGATAAACACTTTTAAAACAGTGCTCTTGTCAAAGGAACTAATAAGTATGTGAAGTGGCAATAACAAGCATAGAAAGCTTTTTATGGACGGTTATTCCGGTGGTTTCACTCATGTCCAAATCCTCATCTCTTTCTCCATTAGGTAATGCAAAGTTGAAATTGTGCACTAATTTCGCTAATGCAAGCTCATCAACGGCCAATCCGAATGAAATACCTGGGCAGCCCCTCCGGCCAGCACCAAATGGGACCAACTCAAAATGAAGCCCTCTGTAGTCTATGCTTGAGTCCAAAAACCTTTCTGGACGAAATTCTTCGGGATTCTCCCACAACGATGGATCTCTACCAATTGCCCATGCGTTAATCAGAATTCGTGTTCCAGCTGCAATGTCGTAGCCCATTACTTTGGTATCTTGAGTAGATTCGTGAGGGACAAGTAATGGACTCGGAATATGTAGTCTTAGACTCTCTTTCATCACTGCTTTCAGATATGGCATTTTTTCTAAATCATCCTCGTTTATATCTTCCTTCCTTTCGGCAACTTTCCTCACTTCATTCTGCAAGATTTTCATGGTTCTTGGATTTTTTATAAGCTCTGCTATTGCCCACTCCACAATAGTAACTGTGGTATCGGTTCCAGCAGCAAACATGTCCTGCCACGAAGACTGATTAGATAATTGATACATCAAAAAAGTTAATGCTACGGATGCACTAGCGGAGACGAGGTGTCTCCGGCCAAACTCAATATAATTGAAAATTTTTTATGTATAAATAATTAAAATTTATAATTTTGCCCTTAATAAAAATTGAAAACTATTTAGGATTTGAAGGGGAAAAAAGTCCCATTTTGTCCCACTTATAGTTAACTGACTAAATCTGTCCCCGTATATCTAACAACGAACGTGGACATGTTGCATTATATTATGCAACTCTAGCTAAAAAAGGCAATACAATTTCAAGAAACCATTAAATTTTGGGCTACCATCATCAATTACGTTTTTAAATTCTATTGATGAAAGATTAATCGTCACAAAAAGCTTTAATCACAGCAACAGAAATAACTAAAGTTCTAAAAACCATTCTTACCCGTAGAAGAGCTTTGATAGTATCATCTTCAACAGGGGGCGCTATTTTTATTTTCTCTCTGAAATTCAAGCAATATATCTACAAAATCTAGAATTATTTTTTTAAAATTATTTATTTTAATTAATTCCATATCAGCCTAACAGGTAAAATCTACAGTAGGTCACACATGACCAAATCCAATGTTAAAAAAAAAAGGGGGTCGACTCCAAGCGCGTCAATTTAGAGGAATGAAAACAATTTTGACATCACCAATACGAAAAACATTCATAACATTAGAAAGGGCTGAACATTCTTACCAGGAGGATAGCTTTGATTGTATCATCATCAACAGAAGAGCTACCTTTATTTTCTCTCTGAAATTGAAGCAATATATCTACAAAATCTAACTCTCCATCTCCACCAATGTTCTCGTCTCGTTTTTCCGCATCTCTATGCTCTTGAAGCACAACCTCCAAAAACTCATCAAACATTTTAGCATTTTTCTCCACTCTTGCATCCAAACCATTGACCCGATTAATCCACCGCAACCATGGAATATAATCCCCCAAACTAGTTGTTCCTAACAACAACACAAACTCCTTCAAAATTATCTTGAACTCTTTACCTTTTCCATGGTCGCTATACTTCTTCCCAAAGGCCGCCCTGCAAAGTACATCGTTTGTAAGTGACACCAAAAACTCGCTCAAGTTTACAACCGACGACGAAAATGCCAATTGCCTTATCTTCTCAACCATAGCCGACGTCTCTTCTTCTCGTACACGACGAAAAGATTGAACCCTTTTGTTACTCAGAAGTTGGAGAACGCATATGCTTCTCACCTGTCTCCAGTGTTCTCCGTAAGGAGCAAAAGCCACGTCCCGTGAGCCGTATATTAGTCTATCAGGGATGCTTAATTTTGGCCTATTTGAGAAAATAACGTCCTGGTTTTTCATGATCTCGCGCGCTGCATCTGGCGATGAGGCAACGAGCACTGGCAGGCGACCGAAATGAAGTAATAATAGGTGGCCATAATAGTTGGTGAAGGTTTCCGATTATAGGAAGCTTTCTTGGAGATGGTGGCAGATTTTTTCGGGGTTTTGATGCGGCGTTGGAGAGCCATTTGTGAAGAAAGATTAGGAAGAAAATGAAGGAAAAAAGAGGAAAAGTCAACTCTTGAAGAGCAACCATTTTCGTCTCGATAGAAGAAAACCAGATGGCTCTACTATTACTTATGCCTGGCAATGAATCGATATTTTACATAAGAGGAGATGCCAAATGTTTTGTCCTATATTAATCGAATATTTAGCTTATGTTGTGGAGAATATTTTGTAATAAATCATAAACAAGTTTCTTGTGTTGATATATAGAGTGAGAAATAGAGAGAGTCAATACATAAACTTAAAACTTAAAATACTAAAAATTTAAACACTCAACTATTACAAATTTTATTTTTTGAAGACTAAGGGAGGTTATTCGATGTCTTTAACCTTTTGAAATCCTTTTTATATAGACTTGAAGTAGGACTTGAAATGCGGACTTCAATTTTTGTTTGAAGTATAAAACGTCATTGCTTACGTTTTTTTTTGCTCGAATTATTGGCCTTTCATAATTGATTTGGTAGAGGCATCTTTCTTATGAATCCACTATCACATGGCTCATAAAAGTATGGTTTGCATGGTCCCTAAAAGAATGCATCTTGTGAGCTGGACCTTTGCCTTTTCCAGCTTTGTATTCCTGTCGGTCGAGTTTGGGTCGAAAACCTTTTTCAAACTCGGGTTCTTTTTATTCCGGGCATGCTTGATAGATTTGGTCAATCCATCGGTAGACATGCACCATATTGCAAAATTTCCATTAGGTTTTTTTACTTGCCGAAATTTTTATTCTCCCAAAGAATTCTTCTTTTTGTTTTGAATAGTTCCTCTTCAAATCCTGTAATTGATCTCGTCATCGAATTTAGGATGAAAGATCCATTTGTTGAATTATGGAAAAACTTGAATGGATACTTTACCTTATCCATTCCTATTAGACAAACCCAAAGTCCACATGCTCATCTTCTAGAAGCTTCATCTTTAGAGATTGCTCCTACCAGTAATGGTGTTTCTTCCAGTGAAACTGCCTTAATATATTTTAGGTCATTTTCATCCGATCTTTTTAGCTTGATGAAATGAAAAGCTCCATTGAAACCTTTCATTGCTGGTTCTGGAGCTGCACTGATAAAATACAGTTCTAAAATATCTCCTCTAGCCAAATGCGGATTATTGGCCCAAGTCTCGTAAACTATTTCCCGAATCGATTTCGGTACCATTCTTGTACTTTATTTGGATGACTTTCTGGTTTCATCCAAACTCTAGGGTATTTACCTGAGATATCAACCATTATTTTTTCTGAGTTAATACCTCTTCTTGTAACTAATTTCTCCCATTGTTGTTGGTAAACCTGCATTGGAGAAATCTTTAAATCATTAGTTTGAACCTTAGATTTGTCTGTCTATGGCCTAAGATTCAACTCTCCAGGTGTTGGGTTGACTTGAAGACTCGGATTGCGACACTGAAGTTTCAACATTCGTTACAGCTTGTATATCCTCAAGGAATGCATCATCTGCAATACCTGCTATTATGGTATATCAATCCATTACCTCCGGGTTAGAGCCCAATCTCTAATCGCCCATTTTTGCACCGTGTGAGATTAGCGTTGAGGAGAGGCTTTTGCAGTGCTAACAATAATTGTCCTTGAGCTAACTGACATGCTTGTATTTGACCAGAAATAGATTTATGATCAGCCTGTTGGAGTCCTCCAACGACTTCTGTATTAAGACATAGCGCCCCAAAATCTCGTTCTAGGCTCTCTAGGTTTTCCCTGAGATGTCTAACACGTTGAGGACCTCTTCAGCTATGCGTCATTCCTTCTCATGTCAAAAAATCTTCAAGAACATTTTCATGAGATTTTATAATGACAATATCGTAATCGTAATATTGGCATTTAACTTCCCATCTAAGTAATCTAGTCTTTTCTGGTTTAGATTCAATTTATTTTTTAGAAAAGTCTTCACAGTTGAATTATCAATTTTTCGAGCAAGTTTTTTAGCTAGTAAAAATAAATGCCATTTTTTAAAAGTCATTCTCACTAATATACAATCGGTTTGCTTCACTATCTGAAAATAGACCATTGCAATATCTGCATGGAACTTCTCCGTGTAGTGTGATTTTCGTAAGAACTACTGTCCACCAATAATCACTTGCATCTGTATATAGAACCGGCTCATCTTCTTCTTGTAGAGTTGCAAGTTTTGGAAGACTTTTGCAAACTTCCTTAAGCTACTTTATTCTTTTTTGATGTTCATCTTTCCATTTGAATATTGCATATTTTTTGAGTGATGGGCTATACACCTGTAACACCTGGGAGAAAAACAGATATGTATTTAATTAGTTATATAGCTCATTAGTATATTATTATTGGATCGGTTATCCAATTACATGGCCTATGAGGAATCCTAAGGTGCTTGGGAAACTACCTAGGGTAATTATATGGGATAAGGACACAACTAACCAACTTTTCTGGACAAAAGACAGTAGATTACGCTTTCCGGTGATTTTTGGACAAAATTATGCTTTTCCCCTTTTTTTTGGATAAAAATACGCTCCTGCCAAAATTCCCGGACGTTTTTTACGTTGTTGTTTCTTTGTTGTTTCAAACATGTTTTGTTGTTTCTTTGTTGATTCTTTGTTGCTTCAAATATGTTTTGTTATTTCTTTGTTGTTTCAAACATGTTTCTTCTAATCAAATTTCAGTGAAAAAATAAATTTTGCCCCCGTTAAATAATCTATTTTATACTTGAAATCTTATAAAAAAACAAGAAATATACACATAAAACAACACATATTAAAACCAAACAAATTAAAAATAATATAGATACAACATGAGTAAAAAAACAAAATTCAATTTTTGATCCAATGCATGAAAACATAAAAAACATAGAAACAATACAGAAACAAACCAGAAACAACATGGAAAACACCACATGAGCAAAAAGAGCTTAAAAATAGGTACAAATTATATTTAAACATCAAAAACTACGTGGAAACGACAAATAAACATACGAACAACATTAAAAACGATATGGAAACAACCTAAAAACAACGTAAAAAATATTAAAAATATCACATGAGTAAAAAGAGCTTCAAAGTAGGTAAAAATTGTATATACACGTTGAATACAACATGAAAACAAAAACAATTATTCGAACAACATTAAAAATATTATAGAACAACACAGAAACAATAGAAACAATGTACAAAATAATACATGAACAAAAAGTAGCATAAAAAATAGGTAAAAGTTGTTTTGAAACATCGAAACAACAAAAGAAACAACTAAGAAACAAAAAAGAAATGACAAAGAAATAAATTTAAACAACATCGAACAAAAATGTACAAATAAATAAAAAATAAGCTGGAGCGTAAAAAAGGAAATAAAATAGCTATAAAAGTGATAGGAGCGTATTTGATGGTATTTTTTCAAAAAAAAAAGGGTATATGGTGGAATTTCCCCTAATTATATTGGGAGTCTTTCGTTATTAGGGTTTTATTATACCACATTAGAGATGACAAAAAAAAACATGTTTCAGCTCTATTTCTCTTCGCCATCACAGCCTCCATCGTCTACCATACAACCTCGACGAAGTGTTTCTTCAACGCCATGATCCCTCAATTGCCTTCTCTATTTCATTCTCAACTACTAAGGTAAATTTACCTATAAATTAAGAAACCCAAGCTATACTATTCAAACTTTTCTGAGATTTTCATATGTTATTCTTCATAAAGTTTGTATCATATAGTTAAAATTTCATACTAATCCGATGTGTACTTTTGTATTTATTGAATTTTCAAACTAAGATGCCCGAATTTATGTTATTCCCTGTTTTCGTTTTAGAAAATCCAAACCCTTATTTAACTATATATATATATAGTTAAAATTTCATACTAATCAGATGTGTACTTTTGTATTTATTGAATTTTCAAACTAAGATGCCCGAATTTATGTTATTCCCTGTTTTCGTTTTAGAAAATCCAAATCCTTATTTATACATATCCAAAATTTGTGAAATTTTAATATGTTATGTTATTATATGTGTATAATATTCAGTTAAATTTCATATACTCTTGAGTTGTATTTTATTTTATATCGAATTTGAATTCACACTTTCCAAATCTTGACTATACTCTGTTTCTGATTTATAAATTCTAGAAACCATGTATAAAGACCTTAAAAATACCTGGAGTTTTGATATGTTGCGTATTATAATGTATACTACCCTTTGGCAAAATATAAGATCATTACAACTTATATTTATTTAAATATTAACTAGTTTCCAAAATGTTACAGTTTTAGCTAACTTTCAGACGAGCTCATACTAGAGCTAATGAAAGTTTTAAAGATTGTAGTTGCTAGACGTGTGGACAAGACGACATATCTCAATAGATTGCCCAGAGAAGCAAAAACAATGAGTCAGACAGTTCGAAGCTACAACAGAATACGAGGAAGTTGTCTACTATCAATATCTTATACACGTGTATCAATTTGAGAATCTTCCCTCAGATGAAAACATTTATGAAGAAGAGATCAATTTTGATGATTGAAGTGAATCTTAGTTCTGAATCAGAGTTAAGAATAAATTCTTCAACAAACAATTACAGAGGATATGCCGGGATATCTCTCTCATACTACGGTTTCTCATAAGACTCTAATGAGGATTATGAAATAACATCCTGCTTTAGATTGAGTTTCTAAACGAAGGCACCAAACTATCCATAGAGTAACTAACAGAGAATTTGCAATTCCAACGGAATTCACTGCTAACTTGATCGAGATGCAATTGGTCCCTTACCAAGAAGTTCAGGAGATCAGAAACAAAGTCAATGAAGTTGCATATACATTCTCATAAATTTACATCAGTGCCATAAGAGTTATTATCAAGGCAACATTCAAATAATAAATAGATTCACCACTCAATCTTGCTATCTTTGACAAGCGAATCTCAAATCTCAATAGAGTTGCAGGATATTTGTATGCAGGAAAATTGACATTCAATATCTATCCTATAATTGCATACAATTTAGGAGATTGAGATATCAATAGATTGCTGACGTTTCATCAAGATTTCAAAAGAATTGATCTGATGAACGAAAGAAACATATATTACTCGATCACATACAAGATTTCCCATGCTCTCTCAAAGAATATTTGAAGACTTCGCAAAAGTGATTCTACCAGAACTGGTCAACCAAAGTAGTCGATCATTAAAGATCAACCAGTCTTCAGCAAAAGTAGTCGTCTCAGAGTGGATCCAAGAAGGATGTCTTCCAATCAAGACAGAATTGTCAATAGTAGTCGTTGGTAAGAAAAAAGATCAAGTACAGTTCAACGAATCCCAGGTGTATTTAAAACACAGGGAAAACTAAAATGCCCAAAAGGATGGAGAGAAGTTAAAGTAATATTCGACATCACACAAAAAGATAATATATTTCCTTGCGATGTCCTATATTTTCTCTAGCAAACTCTAGTTTGAAGATATCAAGAACGCGTAAAGATGTGTGAAATTGAACTGACTATCAGAGGAACAATAGGAAAAAACCCAGAACAATTAATACTAGCGATAGAATTTCTTGAGGATCAAACCTTGAGAAAGATTACAAGATGGAATGAAATTCACGGTAGCTGATAAAAGATATAGAATCATATGAACACTAGTCAATTCTTCATTATATTTATATCGGAATGATATATGCTAAATATAAGACAGAATATTTCATCGCCTATATTGATTCAAGTGTCGTAATTTATACTGCAAAATTGATTTTTTTTTCCTAAAGAGATTAGAGAGGATTTACCAACTATTGCCGGAAGGTATTTCTCTAAACGGATTTTTATCATTAATAGAGGAATTTTCCAAGCAAGTGTTAAGTTGGTATTTTACCAACTTATTTGATATTTTAGAGTAGAATTTGGTTTTATTTTGGGTGTTTTTAGAGTCGTTAGAGTCCTATTTATTTCAATTAGAGTCGATGTAGAGTCAATACAGATTTGGTAGCCGAGAAATGAAGAAAACGGTGAAAAAACGGCTTGAAGAAAGAAGAAATCGCATATAAAGAAGGAAAAATCGCATTTTGGCCAAGGACGGGCGGGCGCTGCAGCGCCCCTGGCCAGCGCAATGCGCCCATAGCAGAATGTTTGGTTGGGCGGAAACGCGTGTGGCGGCTGAACGCCTGCAGCGCCCGGGCGGATTGTGTATGCATATGTTGATGGGCGCCGCAGCGCCCGTGCGATATTTGGCAATGGCGTTGGCGGGCGCCGCAGCGCCCGTGCGATAACCTGGGACGAGATTGATGGGCGCCGCAGTGCCCATGTGTGGGCGCCGCAGCGCCCGGGGGCGGAAAATCCTAAGTTCACCTACCCCCTTCTTAGACTTTTGTGTACTATAAATACCATCCTTGGGGCTTGAAATTAGGGCATCTTGGAACCCTTGGGAAGACAATAAAAACAGCTACAAGACAAGGAAGAAGAATTTGAGCATTTTGAGAAGAATTTGGAGAAGAATATTGGAGGCTTCTATCATCTAGAAATAGAGAAGATCCCTCAACTCTTGTTCTTATTTTGTTGCTTTCTTCATATCTTGTAAGATGTATTGTTGTATTTTCATGGATTCATTTTCTTTATTCATGAGCTAAACACTATAATTCTAGAGGATTGATGTAATCTATGTTTGAACTTATGTTTTGAGATTGTGGTTTGTCAATCTAGATCTATCAATTTATTTGTGCTATTTGGATCTATTGCTTCTAAATTACTTGATCAATAATTTAGATTGTTTGGTGTATTTGATTTGACACTTGAGAGAGGTAATTGAATACATGACCTTGGAATAGCATAACCTAGGATTTCATAGAATTGAGAGATTTGTGAATCCTTTGAAGTCATTTATCAAGATTCATAGCTTTTATTGAGATTTTGATTGGTGATTTTTATAGAGATATTGATTTCCCAATTGAATCTAAAATCATTGGCACTTGAGAAAGAGAATGATTATTGTAGAAATCTTGACTTATAAATTGATAATTGATGATTGATAAACCATATTGACAACATAAGGGATAACTAGATTCATCATACCTCTAGAATTCATTTAATCATTTGGATAAACTCATTGATATTTTCATAGTCTTAATTTACTTGTAATATTTTTAGTATAATCAACTCCATCAATTATTGAATTTCTAAATAAAGTTAGACTACTATAATATAGTACTTAGCGATAATTTGATAATTATTCTCTGTGGATTCGACAACCTTACTTCTCTATATTATAACTTGACACCGTAGACTTGCGGTTGGAAAATTCTCTAACAGCAGGAATCACAATCGGAAATGCAGGTAGTACCCAATGGTACAAAGTGAAAACGATATCAATCTATTTCCATGATACGGGAGCAAATGTTTTGCTAGGAAATAATATGCTACAAATATTTAAGCGATTTACACAAGAAAATGAGATAAGAAATCTTATTTTCACAACACTATGTGATGATAATATTAGTGATCAAAGACTGCTCAAGCATTTTACCGAAACACGCCGATTAATTTTCGCATCTGCCATGGTAATGAAGCCAAATTTTGAAATCCAAAAATGAAAGATAGAAGGAGATTTGGCGAAATATTGTTATCCTTCCCACAGTACAACAAAAGCCAAATACACAAAAGTGGATGGAATAGTAATGAGTATTCATACAAGGTAAGCAGGGAAGAACGAGTACCTCAATAGGCTATTTCAAGATTAATTATGAGCCTTATGGATACACCATAGAGTGATGTTACCCTGGAAGAACATATATCATTCGAAAATGTCAAGAAAAAAATCTAAAAGAATTCTAACGAAGATCCTTTGGCATGGTGGGATAGTAATGAGCTCAAAGCTTCATTAAGAGTCAAACCAGGGAAGGAATATGAGTTCGTATTATTCAAACCAATCCTTATGAATGAAGAAGATCGTGAGGATATGCAAAAGGTACTTAGGTACATCTTGACCTTATTGATTTCAATTGGAGTTTCTTCATACAACAGTCTAGGATTCTTGGTCAGAAGTCATGAAGAAATCAAAAGAGGAACGCTAAGGCTAGTTATTAATTATAAATGGATTAGTAACATCCTGAAATTCGATGGACACTATGTCCCAAGTACAGAATATCTGGTTAGCTGCATCGAAGGTGCCAGGATATTCTTAAAGTTCGATTGCAAGTTTGTTTTCTATCAGATTAAGATGGAGGAAGAAAGTAAGAAGTTCATGTTGGATCATAATCCAACATTAGGCTTATATGTGAAATAATTATGCATTGTGGACTGTCAATTAACGTTAAGCCCATTTTATAAGTGATCAAATAAGGTTTAAGTAATTGGGCTTTTATGTATCTAATAGGGTGTGGGCCTTTAATGTGTAGAGACTTAATGGGTTATTCCTATTTTGATGATGGGCTAAAATATGATACCCAATATAACACAATTAAATAAGGGTTATGGTCCCTCAGTCACACGTCTACAATATTCTATTCTACTATCAGAAAGAAACCTACAGAGAAAACTAAATGGTTCTCTAAAAAGCTTCAAGACGTGTAGATCTAGAAGACCAAATCACAGGATTCAACCGGAAGGCCAACTAGATTCAAATGTTATAGATTCAGGTAAGCCTCCGCAATCTAGTTTTGATTCTTGATAATTCGATATGAAGGCTCTTGGATTAAAGTGATTAATTCACTAAAGTTTCTTCCAACAGGTGGTATCAGAGCCAATTCATATTGAGTTATTGAGAATTAAGCTATTTTATATCAGTATTACTGATTTTAGAGTAGATTAAGTTTTGGCTTTTGGAGGTATACGGGTTAATTCAGAATTTAGAATTTGTTGTTGTATTTTTCAATATGGCTTTGTTGTTGTATACTACACAATCTGAAATTACTCTGGTACTTTCTCTTTTCGATTTGCAATTTTGTCATTGGTTCAGAAAAGGATTTCATAAATCCCTCTTAATATGTGTGGAATCATATGGAAATTTTGAGGGTTTTGATTTAAAAAAAAGGTGGATAAATGAGTTTTTTGTTGCAGCAAATTGAAACCCAATTCACCTGCCTCGTCGCCTAGTTCTCTCCTCCGCTGGAAAACCACCATAGCAAGGCAACACTTTGGACGGTGGCAGGTGGAAACGAGTCTCGCGGGCTGGCCACAGCTAGTGGCTCCTCGCGACAGAATGTCGTTTGGGCGTGACAGATATGAACGAGGGGAGGAACAAACTCTCTCTTACTCGACTGTCTTGTCGTGCAGCTATGGTGGGTTGAGTTTTGGCCGGTGGTGGTTATGGTTATCGGCTGGCGGCAGTAATAGCGGAGAATTGGTGAAGGTGACAGGGTTATTTGGGCTTACCTGCTAATAAGATTTTTTAAGGGCCTATTTACTGTTTATGAAAAATTTAGGGTTTTATTATAAAAGGATTTAATTTTGAGGTTCAATTAAAGTTTGTTTATTTTAATATTGGCCTCAAATAATAAGAAAATCCTAAATTAATTGTGATCTTGGAATTTAATTTTAAATTCGAATATTTGTATGGATTTTTATTTATTTTGAGATGAATTAATTGAAGCAACATGTCACCAAAGTGAGCTCTCTTGTGGAAATTAATTGATTTTAAAATATAAAAGGATGTGTGTATGCAACGTATGTGAATATTAACCGGCCGAAAGGAATGTGAATATTTATCAGAATTGCACGTGCACCTGTGGTAATAAATGTATGATAATTATTCAGTTTTACATATGGACACTAAATCGGCCCAAAAAAAGGTTTATTTTTTGATATGTTCTTATTATCAGTGTTTGATTACCGCACCAAGATATCAATTGCAAGTTAATATTTTGTCCAAAGATGAAATATTAATGGAGTGTCGGTGTTTGAGATGGGATTTATCATTATTTGAATTTATTATTAGGATTCTGAGATTTATGGGAGCATGATTTGTATATTGTTCATTTTTTGGATTTAAGTTGGTATATTCCTGCTTATATTTTTGTCAACATTAATATATTTTTTAAATTAAAAGGGCACTTTATTTAGAAATGTCACTATAGCTAAGGAATTCCTTGCGGATATTGAAAAAATATTTGTCGAGAACAAAAGGCTCAGATTAGTACGGTTTTGACAAATATGATCTTAGTAAGGTATGAGAGTAAACGCAATATCAAGAATAAATTATAGATATGTCTCGTATTGCTTCTAAGAAATTGCTAATGCATTTAGTTTTTGATATCTCTTTCGACACAGTTTAGCCAGTTTAAGGTGAGTCGACAGATTAAAAGAGATTTAGTCTCTAAATGAGTCATCCCATACTGTGCTCAGAAAGAGAAAAACTAAAGCAATATGAGACAAAAAGGGCTAATATTGCCTTAACTTCGAAGAACAAAGGCAAGGAATTAAAAATATAGAAAAATAAGATACGCTGCTTAGTTATGGTTTGTCTTGACGTTAACTTAACTTTAGTTTCTTGGAACACATGGCGGAAAGATTTTAGTTCATCAACTCACACCAATGTGTCTGTAAGAGGTTGTCTCCATTGCCAAAAACTAAATGATGGTGAAAGATGCATGAAAATAGGCAAAGGCAAGACATTTATGGTTGAAGTAATAGGAAAATATAGAATATTGTTAAGTACTGGATTTTATTTGGATCTTGATGAGACATTTATTTGGAACTTGATTTCTATTTCTGCTATGGACAAATTCGGTTATTCCTATTCATTCAGAATTGATAATTTAGCTTGTCTCATGATTCAAAATTGGTTAGTTCCAATTCTTTACAATAACATTTATTTGACAGACACTATTGCTTCATCCAACAAGTACATTTTTTTAAGTACATGAGGTATAAGTAGAAAAAAAAACCAATAAGAGATATTTGTAGCCAATTGGATTACGGGCATCTTAGAACTTATATATACATATATTTGTGGAAAACTCTCTATGGTTACTTGGAATGGTCAACAATATATATTAACGTTCATAGACGATATTTTAGATATGACTACAAGTTCTCATTCATGAAAAGTCACAATAACTAGACGTGCTCAAATCCTACAAAGCTGAAGTTGAGATTCAACTCAACAAAAAGATTAAAAACATCACATCTGATCGTAGCAGTGTATGCAACGACAGATATGATGGTTCAGGTGAACATTGTTTAGGATCGTTTGCTAATTCCTAGAGGAATGCAATATCGTCCCACAATACACTAAGTTTGGTTTGCCGTTATGAATATTGTTGCTAAAGGACGAAACATAATGCTTAAGGATATGGTGAGGAGTATGATTAGTCATTCTACCTTACCAGAATCACTTTAGGAAGAAGTACTTAAGACTGCAACATATATCCTTAGTAAGGTTTCTGACTAAAACGGCTAACAAAATCCCTAATGAACTTTGGACAAGCAAGAAGCCCAGTCTGAAGCACTTGCATGTTGGGAATGTCCTGCTGAGGCAAGGCCTTACAAGCCTAACGAGAAGAAAATGAAAGCCAATTAGTTGTTATTTTGTTAGATACTCTGAAAAGTCCAAAGGGTCCAAGTTTTATGATCCAACAACCAAGATTATTTTTAGTCGATAAATGTTGGTTCTTTGATGATGTTGATTTTGCGGGGGGAGATAGAGTTAAGGATTTTTTCTTTGAAGAGTAATACGTTGATATTCCCATTTGTGTTGTTGGCATTGATCGGAATTTCATTCCTGACCTTGTTCAAGACATAAATCAAGACAATGTCAGAGAATCTCCTGTTTCAGAAATTATTCCAGATGAACAAACTCTACAACCTCAAGAACTTATGTCATTAAGGAGATCTACTACGGAAAAAAGAAGTGCAATGTCACATTTGTATTTCTCCAATAAAATGAGGTTAAAATTGGAATGATGGAAAATGATTTAATCAGCATCCATCAAGCCATGGAAAGTTCCAACTCTCAACAGTGGATGGATTCCATGGATGAATAGATTAAGTCCATAAGGGACAATGACGTGTAGGAACTTTCCCCATTGCCATAAGGTGTGAAACTCATTTGTTACAAATGGATATTTAATACCAAAAAGGATTCAAAAGGCAATCAAAAGGCAATGTGGGAAGGTAGAAAGCTTGTCTTCTCAAAAATGGCTTTACATAGAAATAAGGCATCGATTACAAAGAGACTTTCTCTTCAGTTTCTTAGAAAAACTCTTTTCGAATTATAATGACATTGGTGGCATACTTTGATCTTGAATTACATTAGATGGATATAAAGACGATGTTTCTTAATGGTGATACTGAGAGACGACTTATATGATGAATCCAGAAAACTTTGTATTGGTAGACCCAAAGAATATGGTTTGTAAACTTAAGAAATCCATCTATTGGCTCAAACAAACATTTAGAAAATGGTATTTCAAATTTCATCAAATGATCATCTCGTTTGGTTTTGAGATGAATTTGTTCGATGATTGTATATATCATAGGTTCTGTGGTAGCAAGTATATATTTTTGGTTTTGTATGTCGATGACATTTTGCTTGCCATCAACGATATATGCTTATTGCACAACACCAAAAGATTTCTGATTAAGAATCTTGAGATGAAATACTTTGGTGATGTATCTTGTGTTAGGATACAAATAGACTGTGATCACTATCGGAGTACTATGGATTATCACAAAAGAGTTATATCAAAAAGGTCCTTCAAAATGGCATGCAGGATTGTAAACCAAATGATAACCCTGTGGCTAAGGGAGGCAAGTTCAGTCTCAAGTGATTCTCTAAGAATGAGTTGAGGAAAATAAAATGCAGAAGATTCCTTACACGTTAGCAATATGGAGTCTGATGTATGCTCAGATATGTACATATTTGGATATTGCGTACATTGTAGGGATGCTTGGCAGATATATGAGTAAGTCAGGAATAGACAATCGGAAAGCAGACAAATACGTTTAATGTACTTATGGATAAAGGAAAGTTACATGCTCACATATCAAAAGTCGGATTAGTTTGAGATCAATTGGTATACCGATTCTGATTTTATTGGATGTCAAGATTACATGATATCTTAGTTGGTCTATGTATTTATGCTAGTTGTGGAAGAGTTCTAAACAGTCTACTATATAGACTCTTCTATCATGATAGCAAAATTCATACGTGTTATGAACAACTAAGTCATGGAATATAGTTGCTAAAGTTTGTCATGAGGCTGCGTATTTAGATGGTATCAAAATAGGGATAAATTCACTTTTGGCACCCAAAGCATTAGCGGTTTTCGCTTTTGGTACCCGCTTTTTGGGCTTATCATTATTAGTACCCAACGTTTCAAAATTCACTCATTTTTGGCATGTTCCAATAGTCAACCGTTAAAGACTAACGGTTGACCAATTGTAGCAGGTTCCACGGTTGGCGCATGCTTCATGGCGCCTTCGGTGCCAATTCCAGTGACCCCAAGTGTCGTGCAACCACTCATTTTGAGCATATCCACAAGCTTATAATGATCAGTGGTCAATTTCATGATTTGAGTTCGTCTCCGATGCCAATTGAGGATAATTCGAAAAACCCAAAGTTTAATTCAAAGCCAAATTCCATCCAAGATACTTCCCCAAATCCAAAATTTAGCATAACATCATCTTCCTCATCTTAAGGCGCACAAATCCAACTTCTCAATCGGTCTGATATTCCCCCAAACCAAAATCACACAAAGGGGATCTTAAAATCGATTTTCCAACTTTTAGGGGCTCGTATCTCCATGTTGTCGGCCGAATTGGCCTCCGTCCAAGAAGACAAAGTTGCTCAGGATAAAATTTTGAGTCAGAATTCACCACCCCCGTCCAACATTGCTCCGACTCTGGCCGGTCAGCCGTTAGTCTTCAACGGTTGACTAACGGATCGTGCCAAAAATAAGTGAATTTTGAAACGTTGGGCACTAATAATGATAAGCCCCAAAAAAAGGGTACCAAAAGTGAAAACCGCTAATACTTTGAGTACCAAAAGTGAATTTATCCCTATTAAAATACCACTATGTTTGTTACATTAAGTCAGCAAATCGCGCCCGACAAAGGAAACCAACCAAATTAAAACACACAGAATATACATGCAAATGCATCAATCATATATCAAAATAAGCCCTTAAATGCACGTATTTTTTACACGTACCATTGCTACAACACATATTGAATTTCTTGGAATTGAAACTGATGAATTTCGAATCATCTTTCAAAGTCACGTCGTGGAAAAGATACAAGGATTTTCAGATACCCTCAAAGACAAGAAACAACTTCAAATTTTTCTTAGAGGTGTTAATTTGCAGGAATGTTCATAAAAAGTCTGGCACATTGCAGGGAGGTGTTGTAATGCCCTGGAATTTAGAACTATAAAATATACATATACATCCATTCAAATCCAATAGCAACAGCGGAAGCAAAACATAAAGCATAGAAATCTTAAATTGTCATTTACTTATAGCAAATTTACACATCTGACAATTTACAGAAAAATAACCTTTTTAGTCTATCTGCATAATAAAACATAGAAAAATCATAATAACTCAATAGTTTTATCTCCATTTGAAAATTCTTGGAAATTGAAAATTTATTCTCAATACAAATCAATTATCACATTAAGTCTAGCATCACAAATATATTTTTAGAAATTCCTAATATGTTTAATAATTGTTTTATTCAATTGAAAAATAATATTTAATAATATAAACATTACTCTAGTAATTTCATATAACTTAAATTTCTTAATAAACTTGGGCTCTGATATCATTTTAAAGTAAAGACTTTGTCAAATAAGCCATTTGTGTAAGCAATGGTATTCTAGATATTATGAAAATATGAAATAACTCCTGGGAACCAATATTGCAACAACTAGAAGCTTATAGGACTGAAATTGCTTGAAGATGAAACTTAGAGGACCATTTTTGTGAACTCAATACTTATCGGACTAAATTTGCAAGTTGCTAATAGGTACGGGACCAATCTTGCAATTTCACACACACACACACACACACACACACACACACATATATATATATATATATATATATATATATATATATATAGGGAGGATCCAATGAGACCACATATTATAGTGAGACAATGTGGACTCATCTCAACCCTCCCTTATCTATATCAATGGCTAAGATAAATAGGGGTTAAAATTACATTAAACATTTAATTAAGGCAAAATAAGGATATAATTGTCAAAACAAACATGTGGGGGACCATCCAAATATGAAATCAGCTATTAGGAGAGGAAAAATCACGTGGGGAGAGAGAAAATCGTGCATGTGCTCTGCCATGCAGTATGTTGTGCACTTATCATATATTTGATGTATACTTAACACTATTTGACTGTATGTTTAACATAATTTTACTGCATATTAAAATGGTCAAACAAAAACATGTGGGGACCGTGAATCAATGAATCAATTATAGAGAGAGAGAGAGAGAGAGAGAGAGAGAGATCACGCTCATTAACATGTGGGGACCGTGGATTAAGTAAAATCAGTTATAGAGAGAGAAAATCACGCTCATTATTGTATTGTATATTTAACATATATTTACTGTATATTTAACACTATTATGTTGTATATTTAACATATTTGTACTGCATATTACAATTGTCAAACAAAAATATAAGTATACAACAAAACACATATAAGTATACAACAAAACACATATAAGTATACAACAAAAAACATAAGTATACAACAACATAAATACATACATAAAAAATTAACTACTTATACAGCAAAACACACTTAAGTATATATCGAAAAACATATAAATATACAGTAATCCTCACTGCCTCCTCGTAGGCCCTCATTTTCTCCACGTCAGCATCATCTTCTTCACCAATCATGAAGTCGGTAATGTGCCAATAAGCTTATGGACGCTGGGATCCTTTTTCGAAACATTCCAAACCCAAATTTTGCCGTCCTGGTGGCCGGAGAAAATTTGTTCGCCGGCAATTATAATGGCTTTGACCAATCCGGAGTTGGATTTAAAATCGGAGAACTCTTTCTGATTTTTCCATACCCTAATGTTCTTACTGTCTTAGCCGGTGTACAACAAATCCCTTGCGGCGGCTAACGAATAGATATGACCTTCTTCTCGGACGAAGGAGCCCATTAGGCCTGTATAAGAATACGAATTGGGCTCCACATGGGAGGACCATGGGGATTTTGATAACGGGGAAGATGAGACGTCCCATGGTGGGGTCGTCGAAAACAGCGGCGAGTGGTCCCCGGGGGAGCTGGCGTCGGAGGGCATCGGCGTGTGGTTCGCCGGGCTAGTTTCTAACATGTTGCTGAACCGAAAGGAATATTCTTCTTGATCGGACTGTAGCATGCTGGTAAATGTCTTTTTGTTGGAATTATACAATTACAATATTGCGTTTTATAGATTTAAAATAAATTAAAAAAGGCAATTACATTGAGTAAATCTCAACCATCTAAGAATTACAGATTTGTGGACATGATTAGTCCACACTGTCTCACTCTAATTATGAGTTCATTTGATCCAATTAATATATATATATAATATTTGAGTGTTTCGCTTTTTAATTTGTGCTTCTAATTCTATGAAATTAGAAAGGCCGGTTTTTGATTAGCTGAATTTATATACAAGCTTAAGAAAATGTTATAAGTTGTTTAAAGGTTTATGAGCTTTAAAGATGTGTTTGTTTTATTTTTGTTCTGAAAGAGCGTATAAGATTTAAAGTTAGAGAGAGTCTCTTGTGAGACCGTCTCACGGGTCAAGATCCGTGAGACGGAGCCCCAAAGCCCAAATCCAACAAAAAAATAGGGAAAACAAAATAGAAAAAAAAAAAAAAACGGTTCAGCGATTTCTTTTCCTTTTCTTTTATTTCCTTCATTCTTCATTCTTTTTCCTTTTCACTTGCTCCTCAAACTAGACATCCTTCATTTTCTCTCTCTAAAAGTACTCCCTATTTTTACTCTCTCTCTCTCTCTCTCTTCAAATCCATATTTGAGAGAGAGAGAAAGAAATCCTCTTTCATTCATGCCAGACATACCCCACATTTCACCATTATTCATTCATGCCAGACATACCCCCTACAGCTTCTGATAATTAATTAAAGTTCAAACAAAAGCTGAAGAAATTCATTGATACTAAATGGAAATTGAATAAAACTAATAATATCACATAGCAGAGAAATTATACGGTTATGACTTATAAGGGAAGGTCACATGGGATGCATTTAAAAGTAAAACTTTTTGTCATTAAAGTATTACTTTTGAAATTGCTTGTACAATGAATATAAATCAGCTTGGTGACATTTTATATTATTTATTTATTTTTATCTTCTAGTAGGTTAAAGGATCAAAATACATTTCAAAACAACATGAAGAAGACAAGTTCTGATACACCAAACTCACATCAATCTTTGATGACAAAAGTGTAAAATTGATTAAGTGTTAGTTTTTTGAAGTTTTATTTTTCTTAAAGTATTGACTTAACATGTGCTCTCGTAAATACTTTTTATGGTGAAATGTAATACTTTCTAATGTTGAAAATAAAATCGAGTATATTGATTCCAAGTGGCCATCATGATATCTAGTGGTGTATTTTCTTATAATCTTGTGATGATACTTATAATACTTTTCTATTAAAAAACGATATTTTTGTACTGTAAATTAATACTTGTAATACTATTTAATTAAGAATAAATTATTTTATAAGAAATACAAAGTAATATTTTTCTACTAAAAATTGATACTTTTCTACTAAAAAGTGATACTTGTAAAACTTTCGATTAAATATAAATTATTCCATAAGAAATATAAAGTAATACTTTTCTAATAAAAAGTGATACTTCTCGGGTGGAAAGTAATACTTTTCAGGTGATATCTAGTGGTGTATATTATTCTAATCTTGTGAAGATACATGTAATACTTTGCTTTTAAAAAAAAATTATTATACGAGAAATAGAAAGTGATAATTTTCTATTAAAAAGTGATACGTTTCTACTAAAAATTGATACTTGTAATACTTTTCTATTAAAAACAAATTATATTACACTAGAAATAGAAAGTGATAATTTTCTATTAAAAGTGATACGTTTCTACTAAAAATCGATACTTGTAATATTTTTCTATAAAAAATAAATTTATACACAAGTGATAGGTGTGAGTTTTGCATGTATTTTGAGGCATATTTCTGGCTAAAATGATGGGTAAACATGTACATACTCGCGTTAAATGTTACATATTCATTCCTTATGGAAAATATATTACACTTTGCTTATTTTGTAGGAATTTCATGATATTTGAAGCAAATTGAATACGAATACGAGGATAGCAAAGTGGAAACACGGAGAATTGAGTGAGTATACGAAAAGTGAATGCCAAAAATAGCGAAAGATGAGCGTATAAGGAAAAGACAGGGAGCGCACGGGTTGGGCGTGCCTTAGGCACCACCCGTGCACCCCTGAAGGAAGAAAATTCGAGTCTCTGCATGGCGCACGGGTAGCCCGTGCACCGACGCATGACCCGTGCGCTCTACACAGACTGGATGATTTCAATAGGGTGGCGCACAGGTAGCCCGTGCACCGACGCATGACCCGTGCGCTCTACAGAGACTGGATGATTTCAATAGGGTGGCGCACGGGTAGCCCGTGCTCCGACACACCACCCGTGCGTCTGCGCTGGAATCCCATAATCTGCAGCATTATGCCCTAAACTGATTTGTGGGTATAAAAAGGCTTTTTGGGGGGCGCACACAAGGATATTCTGGCATTTTTGGGATCTACAACACAAGACAAGAGTCTATTCTTGGAAGGAGACATCAAGGAGACAATCGGTTTGCATCGGAGCTTGAGGAACGGAGATACATCGAGAGATTGTCGACTTTCCTAAGTTTTTCTTGCTTCTCTTTTAGTTTCAATCTTTCATTTTCATTTGTAATGGCTTTGAACAATTTGTTTATGAGTTGTTTAGAAATCATGTGTAGCTAAACTCTTGAGATTTCCGGGTTTTGGAAGTAGATTAATGAACTCTTGTTGGATGTTTTAATCTTAGTTGAAGTTATTATCTTGAAGCCTATTTGAGTATTTTGAGCTTATTCTTGTTTTATCACTTGATCAATGATTTAACTTGTTTGATATATTGATTCATAATTCGAGAGATGAGTTTCAATATTAGATCTTGAATACTCGACACAAATAATTGCATGAATCGAGAGGTTTGTAAATATTTGTGAGGATATTTGATCTTTTAAACTTTTGGGAGTTGAATGCTTCATGTTGAGTAGAGATGCTAGCATAAGTATTTCAATCTACGTTTTATATGCATCTAGAGAGGGAGGATAAAATAGCTTTGTGGTCGTCTTATAGGAATATTGATAATAACGTGGCTTGATTAAACCGGATAACAAGAGGATTATTAATCGAAACCTTAACTCGAAATCCATTTCATTATCTTGATACTTCTATCATTTGTATTATCTTAATCTTGTGTTTTAGTGATTTAAATTGTCTTAATCTCAATACAACAATCATCCAATTTCGATCGTCTAAATAAAAATAAGACTATCTTAGATCAATACTTAGCATATTAATTTATTAGTCTCCATGGATACGACCTTGCTTACCCTATTCTATAAACTACACCGTACACTTGCGGTGAAGCTAAAAATAAGGCGAGCAAGTTTTTAGCGCCGTTGCCGGGGACTAATACAATTTTTGGTGCTAATATTGCGATAGATAGAATTAATTTTAATTTAGACAATTTTATTTTTACATTTTGAATTCACTTTAATTCTTCATTATTTGACTTGTTTCTTTTAGTTCGGTCCAGGTAGTGCATGAACACGCGCTCGAGGCAAGGGGACTTGATACCGCTTATACCGGAAGTCGAGGCTTTCGCGAGAAGAATCAATGCTACCACTAGATGGGCTGAAAGACAACACAATCCGATAATGGGGGATTTGAATGAGTTACCAATACCGGCAAACAATGGTGGAAATGAGTTACCGATCTGGTTCAACAAAGAACCATTCGTTATTACTTTCGACCACAAACGAATCGTAATTCTTTGTGGTATTGCCCATATTCCTATCAATGCCAACAACTTCGAACTCAAACCGAAGACGATCAATATGGTGCAACGAATCGGTTTGGGGTTCGCAATCAAGATCCTAACTCTCACCTTGCACATTTTATCCAAATATGCAATACGATCAAAATGAACAGTCTCGGATGACGCCATAAGATTGCGCTGTTCCCATTCTCTTTACGGGATAAGGTGAGAAATTAGTTGGGTACTTTGACGCAAGGCGTGTAAGCACATGGGACGAATCGAGCCAAACGTTCTTGTTTAAATTCTTTCCACCGAGCAAAACTTTGCGGCTCAAAAGCGAGATTACTCAATTCCGACGGTTCGACTCGGAGAGACTTTGTACGAGGCTTGGGAAAGGTTTCGGGATTTGTTACGTAGATGTCCACAACATGGGTTTCCAGAGGATCAACAGTTATGTTTCTTCTACAATGGTTTAATGGGACAAACGAGGGTCTTTGTGGATGCCGCAATGAGGAGCATTGTTGGCAAGGTTTCCACAAGATGCCTTGAACCTTCTTGAAGAAATGGCTATGAACAGATTACAAAGGCCATCTGAAAGATCTAATGTACAACGAGTAGCTGAAATCTCGGATTCAGACCCAATTAAAACATTGATGTCACAAGTAGCGGCTTTGACAACTCAATTGAGTGTGTTGGCGAAGGGGCCAGAAGCAGGCATGAGCATGGGTAGTGAAGCTCTTCTATATCCGATGGACGAGGTAAATTATGTGAATAACCGGAATTTCAACAATTTCCGGAATAATTCAAACCCAACGCACTACCATCCAGGGTTGAGAAATCATGAAAAATTTTCCTACGCAAATACAAAGAATGTGTTACAACCTCCGCCGGGATTTAATGCTTCTAGTGGAGGCGGAAATGGGGAAGGCAAATCGTCGTTGGAAGATGCACTCACCTCCTTCATAAATCAATCTAATGCATTCATGAATGATACAAGGAGCCACCTCGCTAAGCAAGACTCTCGGATGGATAAGATAGAACAACAAGTGACAAGCTCGATAAAGAATCTGGAGACTCAAATGGGTCAATTTGCTACAATTGTGGGTGGTCAACATCACAAGGGTCAATTTCCAAGTAATACGGAAATGAATCCTAAGGAACAATGCAAAGCGATTCGTTTACGGTTGATGCGAAATATGAGGGGCCTAAAGAAAAATCTGGGAATCTGAAACTTTCAGATGAAGCATCGAGGCCGGAAGCGGGAGAATCCGTGATGAAGGATGATATTGAAGAAAATAGGAAGGAAGAGAACAAAGAGGCGGAACAAACAAGGGCTGAGAAGCTAAAATCATCATCTAACTCGAATATATCTAAGTTGTCTATATCTCTTCCCTTTCCTCAAAGATTTCAAAAGAAAAAGCTTGATGATCAATTTGCCAAATTCCTTGATATATTTAAGAAATTGCACATTAACATTCCTTTTGCAGACGCACTAGAACAGATGCCAAACTATGCGAAATTTCTTAAGGATGTTATGTCGAAAAAGCGGAGGATGACAAGCTTTGAAACGGTGAATTTGACGGAAGAATGTAGTGCAATTATCCAAAGAAAGCTACCACAAAAACTGAAAGATCCGGGGAGTTTCACTATCCCTTGTGCTATTGGTGGTAATTTCTTTAATAAAGCGTTATGTGATTTGGGGGCAAGTATTAATTTGATGCTTTTGTCCATTTTCAGGAAGCTTGGATTAGGCGACGTGAAGCCAACTACGGTGACATTGCAACTTGCAGACCGATCACTTACGTATCCAAGGGGAATAATTGAAGACATATTCGTAAAAGTTGATATATTTATATTCCCCGTGGATTTCTTGGTTCTGGATATGGAAGAAGATCAAGACGTTCCACTGATACTTGGACGTCCTTTCCTAGCCACGGGTAAAGCCTTAGTAGATGTGCAAAAAGGGGAGCTCACATTACGTGTTAATGATGAGCATGTTTTATTTTCTATATATAAGGCAATGAAATTTCATGATTCGGTGGAAAATTGTAATTTTTTAGATATAGTTAGTTCATGCATTGAGGATTATGTTGATCATACATTGTCTACAGATGATTTGGAATTTGGTCTAACCCACTCGTGCTCAATGTCGAGTGTTGTACTTGATTTTGATAACCAAGATTTGTACGACTATGTTTGTGCCTTAGATCATATGCAGGAACTACCTAAGAGTGCAAGAGGCGAGAACGCAAAGTCAGAAATAAGGGAGCCAAACTTGCAGAAACGCACGACCCGTGCGTGAGGCTGATGGAAGAGTTGAGGTCTATGAAGAGCACACGGGCTGTGCGCTGGAGCATGAGCTGCCCGTGCGGGCTGCAGAAGGGAAGCCTGGAAATAGGGGATCATGCACGACACGTGCGTCTGAGCATGGGCAACCCGTGCGTGACCCTGAAATAGTAACATCGACTCCGGAACTCAAGCAATTATCTGAACACCTCAAATATGCATTCCTTGGGGCAAATAATGCAAATCCGGTAATCGTTTCATCTCTTCTCACTCCTACTCAACTTGATAAACTGTTAAGGGTTTTACGAAAACATAAGTCGGCACTAGGATGGTCTATAACTGATTTAAAAGGCATAAGTCCATCCGTTGTGATGCATAAAATTCGGATGGAAGATGTTTATAAACCATCGATTACAAAACCAAAGACGACTAAACCCTATCATGCAAGATGTGGTTAGGAAGGAAGTGTTGAAATGGTTGGATGCCGGGACCATTTATGTTATATCTGATAGTTCATGGGTAAGTCCGGTACAAGTGGTGCCAAAAAAAGGGGGGGTAACAGTGGTGAAAAATGAAAATGAAGAACTGATTGCTACTAGAATCGTTACAGGGTGGCAAATTTGCATTGATTATCGAAAACTAAATGATGCCACTCGAAAAGATCATTTTCCTCTTCCCTTTATAGATATGATGTTGGATCGTCTTGCAGGTTATGATTATTATTGCTTTTTAGATGGTTATTCCGGGTACAATCAAATCATGATTGTGCCGGGAGACCAAGAGAAAACAACATTTACATGTCCGTATGGCACATTTGCATTTCGTCGCATGCCATTTGGTTTATGTAATGCACCTGCCACTTTCCAACGTTGTATGATGGCTATATTTCACGATCTTATTGAAAAAGTTATGGAGGTGTTTATGGACGATTTCTCTGTTTGGTGATTCTTTTGATAATTGTCTTCACAATCTTTCCCTAGTCTTGCAGCGATGTGAAGAGACCAATCTAGTACTAAATTGGGAAAAGTGCCATTTTATGGTATGCGATGGCATTGTACTTGGTCATCGAGTCTCTTTTGCAGGCTTGGAAGTAGATCGGGAAAAGATTGTAGCGATCGAGAAATTACCTCCTCCTACAAACGAAAAAGCTATCCGGAGCTTCTTGGGCCACGCCGGATTCTATAGAAGGTTTATCCGTGACTTTTCTAAAATTTCTAAGCCTTTGAGACAGTTGCTAGAAAAAGATGCTGCTTTCAATTTTTCCAATGATTGTTTGCAGGCGTTTGAAACGTTGAAGAAGGCATTGGTGACCGCACCTATTCTTGTCGCCCCAGATTGGAGCCAAACATTTGAATTGATGTGTGATGCGAGCGATTTTGCGGTAGGGGTTGTTCTTGGTCAAAAGAGGGAAAAGTTGTTTAGATCCATCTACTATGCTAGTAGAACGTTGGACAGTGCTCAACAGAATTACACCACTACCGAGAAGGAGATGTTGGCGATTGTCTTCGCATTTGATAAATTCGATCATACTTGATCGAACGAAACGATTGTTCACACTGACCATGCGGCTATCAAATATCTTTTTGATAAGAAGGATGCGAAACCAAGGTTGATTAGGTGGATCCTATTATTGCAAGAGTTCGATGTGGAAATCAGAGACCGGAAGGGATGTGAGAATGTGGTAGCAGACCACTTGTCTCGAATTGAAAATCAAGAGGGGTCGCAAAGAAGCACGAAATTGATAAAAGAGGAATTTCTGATGAACGGTTACTCATGTTGGAGGCAAAATTTACGTGGTATGCGGATTTTGTCAACTATTTGGTCATGGAGTTTTGCCTCCAAATCTATCGTCATATCAAAAGAAGAAATTCCTACATGACGCGTCAAGTTTTACATGTGGGACGACCCCTACTCTTTAAGAGGTGTCTTTGACAAAATCATAAGGAAATGCGTGCCTCAAGAAGAATGGGAGGAGTCCTACAACAAACATGTCACTCTTCACCCTCTGCGGCGACATTTTGGCCCAACCCGCACTTTTGCTGCGAAGGTATTGCAGAGTGGGCTATACTGGCCCACTCTATTTAATGATTGTTATTTGTTTGTGCAACAATGTGACAGGTGTCAACGAATGGGCAATATTTCCAGAAGACATGAGATGCCGATGACAAACGTAATCGAAGTTAAATTGTTCGATGTTTGGGGGATTGACTTTATGGGACCATTTCCATCATCTCCGGGCTATCAATATATTCTACTTGCAGTGGAGTATGTATCCCGTTGGGTAGAGGCGATTCCTTCCAAAACAAATGATGCTCAAATTGTGATGAAGTTCCTTAAGTAAAATATATTTACTCGATTCGGCACTCCAAGAGCTTTAATTAGCGATGGAGGGTCGCATTTTGTAAATAAATTGATGAGCAACTTGTTGGCAAAATAGGGGGTGAAACATAAAGTTGCATTGGCATACCATCCACAAGCTAATGGGCAAGCCGAAGTAGCCAACCGGGAGATCAAACAGATTCTTGAGAAGACGGTTAACATCAACCGAAAAGATTGGGCATTAAAATTGGATGATGCTCTATGGGCGTACCGGACTGCATATAAGACACCGTTGGGCACATCTCCATATCAACTTGTCTTTGGGAAGTCGTGCCATTTGCCAGTAGAATTGGAGCACAAAGCATTTTGGGCGGTCAAGAAACTAAATCTGGATTTTCAAAAGGCCGGTGAAGAAAGGTTGCTCCATTTAAATGAGATGGAAGAATTTCGGGATGAAGCTTATGAAAATTCCCGACTTTATAAAGAAAGAACCAAACGATGGCACGACAAAATGATTAAGAAACGAGAGTTTTTACCATGGGAACCCGTCCTCTTGTACAATTCACGCCTTAAACTTTTTCCGAGAAAACTCAAATCTAGGTGGTCGGGGCATTTCATGATAAAGAAAATATTGAATCCTCCCGGCGTTGTGGAATTGTTAACAAAAGATGGTGAGACCTTCATGGTAAATGGCCAGAGGATTAAGCATTACTTCCACCGAGGCAATTAAGAGGAGGTGACATTCATCACCTTGCGAGACCCGTGACGGGACAAAAACAGGCGTCAAGCTAAAGACGTAAACTATAGCGCTTGTTGGGAGGCAACCCAACGGTTTTTGGTGTGGATTTCATTTTTATTTTTTTTTTGTGGGAGTGTTTTATTCTAATTTTGTGTGTTAAAAAAAAATTCTGAATTGCTGTACAGGTGCGCACGGGTAACCCGTGTGCCAACGCACCACCCGTGCACCCTACAGAGAGGGGAGGTCTCTACGGGATGGCGCACGGGTAGCCCATGCGCCGACGCACCACCCGTGCGCCTTACAGAGGGAGCGTAAATAAGAACAGTTTTAAAACTACTCTTCTTATCAAACTCTCCCAATCGCACGCCCCATCCCTTATCCTTCCTTGTCTTCAAAATTTCTTGTAGTTTTCACCTAAATTCTCCAATTTAATCACTCCCCCATCACATTAGAACCCCAATTTGCATTGTATTCGAGCTTGATTGAAGAAAATTGAAGATAAAGCACCTAGGGTTCAAGTTGTTCACTCTGATTCGAAATTCGAAAATTCCGGTAAGAGCATCATTTTTCCTTGTGAATTTCTTGTCAATTATGTAATGGGAATCATGATTGGTGCTAGCTTTGATATTTTTGCTATGTTTTGAATGAAATCTTCTTTAAGGAAATTTATCAAACACTTTGTGGGCTTGTGTAATTGAGGAGATTTTGGATGAAATATTGATGAATAAGGCATGGCCAATGATTGTTTGAGCTAATACCTTTCTAGAATGGCCATAATTCTTGCTTACTTGGGGTAGTTGATCGATCAAAGTAAAGTAGGGAAGTGAATTTGCATCACCTAATATGTTAGCTTTAATCCCCTACTTTGTTGTTGCCATTGATGATATTGGGATGCTAATGGAATGTATTTCAGTTACAAATCCTTCATGGCCGAGCGAAGAAATCCCCAGGGTGGAAGGAGACGTGCACGCGAGGTGGCACAACGAGACGTGGCACCGCCAGAGATAGACCCAAACAGTCCTGCAACATATGGGGTTGTACTGACAAACACAGATGATCTTGAGCGATGGAATCGCTTGGTTGGTCGCCAAATAGCTCCATCCCGCTATGCCGATGATGACTGTACCCAAACTTTGGGGATACATGAGGACGTTTGGTGTCTCTTCGCAAAGGTCGGATGGACCAATTTTATGAGCCAAAGGTGGTCGGCCTTTAAACGAATCACATTGGAGTTTTTGAGTACCGTAGAAGTACTCAAACAAGGCGGGACTTTTGAACCATATATGATACGCTTTCAGTTGGGGAACGTTCGTAGACAACTATTTATTACCCAATTGAACACCAGTTTTGAGGTTCCAATGAACGCTCGTTTCCGACCGATGCCCAATTATGATCAATATGACTTTTGGAGAATGCTGGTGGAAACACCACAAACAGGGCCTATGTTGTATGCCGCACGGACCGCCAAAGCCTCTTGATCCGGAATCCGTTTTCCTAGTACATACAACGCGGATCGCATCCTCCGTGTTCGCCCGAGAAAATATTGGAGGGATGACTACTAAGGAGTCAGTATCTACTATGGTGTATGCTCACAAATACACCCTACAACACAGCCATCAATTTCGCCGAGCAAGTGGAACAGTTAGCTAGGCGAGAAGGGGGTACGATTTCTATAAGGGGCCTCATTACCCTTATTGCCCGGCATTTCAACGTCGATTTCCGAGGCTTGGAGCCTATTCCGGGCAGCACTCGGGTTAATTTGGCATCGTTGCACCACATGAAGTTCATAGCAAACGAAGACAACACATTTGTACTTCTACAGAAGAAAGGTGCTGCATTTCCGTTGCCTAACCCGCCATACACCACAGTCGATACATTGGCGGACACCACCAACTTCCAAATGAACTCTGATGCACATAACCGAATTACAGAAGCTATAGATGCAAGGAAGAGGGCAGAGTTGAAGGTTTCCAGGATGAAGAAGATATGGTGGCGGAGGAGGAGGAGCTACACAGACGAGAAATGGGGGTGGAACCTCATCACCTCCAACTTGGCTATGACATTCCCGAGTCCTCACATGGAGGCGATTACCCCCGACCCTCACATAGTGGGGATCATCCCGGAACCTCTTATGGTGGCACGTCCCAACGAGGCAATGAATTTCAAGATATGTTACGTGCATTTGGGGAGAACTTGCGCCATCAAGGAGAAAAGTTGAGGCAACAGAGGGAGGATTTGTGGCAGCATCGGGCTGATTTCCTCACATTCCGAGAGAACTATGACAGGAGGTCCGAGGCGACGTGGCAAGTGCTACAACAATTACAAATGTGGCACATCTCACAAGGCCACTTCCCGCCGCCACCACAGTGATTCAGGTATATCTCCACTTTTCACTATTGAAATTCTATTTTTCCCCTTTCGATAAAAAAGGTACAATTTCATTCAAGTTTGGGGGAGAAGTAGTATTTTGATATTTGAAAAGTGTAGATGAAAAAAAAAATATTCATTGCATTGGTGTGTGTTTTCATATAGTTGCATATAGAGCATTCTAGGTTGCATTGCATTAGAACACATTTATGGCTTTAGCACATTTATTGCTTTCTTAGATGTTAGAGAGTGAGTTGACCAGGCATGTTGCAACTTGTTGTTTGTGTGTTAATTGAAAATTTATATTGTTGGGATTGGATGTTGGTTATGAGTTGATTGAGCCTTGAATAGATAACATTGAGCATGCTGATATGGAAAACTTGGTTTTGATGCTTTGAATTACATATTTACAAGCCTGTGAGCTTTTGAGCCTTTACTGCTTGTATCTTTTGCAGTCTTGTTGTGATTTGAGTGTATCATTCATGTTGTTAAAATTCTAGAACTTGCTTGGGTATCTCTGTCAAGGCCACATGTTGTATGCGAATTGTGAATGTGATTAAAGGCCATCTTTGCTAGCCTTTCAAGCCTTTTACCTACCTAAAGATGTTGAAATTCCTAGTTAGCCAAGTTGAGCCTATAGCCTATTTCTTTGATAACCACAAAATTTAACCCTTGATCTTAATATATCCATCACCTTAAACTCGAAGGTATAACGTTGAGTAAAGGGAATGAATGAGGCTGAATGGGTGGGAATTGAAAAGTAGGATAAGTGGGCATACTTGGTTAAATGGAACAAAAAGAGGAAGGAAAGGAGTTGAAAAAGAAGTGTTGAAAATGCACAAATGAAAAAAAAAAAAAGGTTGATAAACTTGGGGAGCGAAGGATTGTGATTTGAGGCGATTCTCTAAAGAAAGAAAGGAAATGGAGATAAATAAAGTTGATAAAAATGAGGGATGATTGGAGTAGCATATGGGATTGTAATGTAAATGATTGATATGCTCATCGGCCTATATACTCGAGTTTGAGTCACTTTATCCAAAATTTCCTACCCAAATCAAAGAGCCTTCATTACAACCAAATGAGAAAGTCCTTTTTGATTCACAAATTGCATACACTCTAGTGGCGGAGATATGAGACGAATTGCAAGCCTATGGTAATTTTGCGACATCGAATTGATTTGAGCGTAAACACGTCCTATATCCTCGTGAGATGAGAGTATACACTTAACTTTGAGGGTCGTAATTCAGAGCATTTCACCATGTTTTGTTTGTGCGTGCCCTTCGAGTAGATATTTGAGGCTTGATTGGTTTGTTGCTTGACATTCATGATGAACAATATGAATTTCTTTTTGGATCCTTTGTGTGCGCTTTTATTCTTATCTCCCTGTTGTGCTTTATCATGTTTTCAAAATTGTAGATCGGGACGGTCAATGGTGTAAGTTTGGGGGATTTTGATAGGTGTGAGTTTTGCATGTATTTTGAGGCGTATTTCTGGCTAAAATGATGGGTAAACATGCACATACTCGCGTTAAATGTTACATATTCACTCCTTATGGAAAAGATATTACAGTTTGCTTATTTTGTAGGAATTTCATGATATTTGAAGCAAATTGAATATGAACACGAGGATAGCAAAGTGGAAACATGGAGAATTGAGTAAGTATACGAAAAGTGAAGCCAAAAAGAGCGAAAGATGAGAGTCTAAGGAAAAGATAGGGAGCGCAGGGGTTGGGCGTGCCTTAGGCACCACCCGTGCACCCCTGAAGGAAGAAAATTTGAATCTCTGCATGGCCCACGGGTAGCCCGTGCACCGACGCATGACCCGTGCGCTCTACAGAGACTGGATGATTTCAATAGGGTGGCGCACGGGTAGTCCGTGCACCGACGCATGACCCATGCGCTCTACAGAGACTGGATGATTTCAATAGGGTGGCACACGGGTAGCCCGTGCTCCGACGCACCACCCGTGCGTCTGCGCTGGAATCCCATAATCTGCAGCATTATGCCCTAAACTGATTTGTGGGTATAAAAAGGCTTTTTGGGGGGCGCACACAAGGATATTCTGGCATTTTTGGGATCTACAACACAAGACAAAAGTCTATTCTTGTAAGGAGACATCAAGGAGACAATCGGGTTGCATCGGAGCTTGAGGAACGGAGATACATCGAGAGATTGTCGACTTTCCTAAGTTTTTCTTGCTTCTCTTTTAGTTTCAATCTTTCATTTTCATTTGTAATGGCTTTTAACAATTTGTTTATGAGTTGTTTAGAAATCATGTGTAGCTAAACTCTTGAGATTTTCGGGTTTTGGAAGTAGATTAACGAACTCTTGTTGGATGTTTTAATCTTAGTTGAAGTTATTATCTTGAAGCCTATTTGAGTATTTTGAGCTTATTCTTGTTTTATCACTTGATCAATGATTTAACTTGTTTGATATATTGATTCATAATTCGAGAGATGAGTTTCAATATTAGATCTTGAATACTCGACACAAATATTTGAATGAATCGAGAGGTTTGTAAATATTTGTGAGGATATTTGATCTTTTAAACTTTTGGGAGTTGAATGCTTCATGTTGAGTAGAGATGCTAGCATAAGTATTTCAATCCACGTTTTATATGCATCTCGAGAGGGAGGATAAAATAGCTTTGTGATCGTCTTATATGAATATTGATAATAACGTGGCTTGATTAAACCGGATAACAAGAGGATTATTAATCGGAACCTTAACTCGGAAATCCATTTCATTATCTTGATACTTCTATCATTTGTATTATCTTAATCTTGTGTTTTAGTGATTTAAATTGCCTTAATCTCAATACAACAATCATCCAATTTCGATCGTCTAAATAAAAATAAGACTATCTTAGATCAATACTTAGCATATTAATTTATTAGTCTCCGTGGATACGACTTTGTTTACCCTATTCTATAAACTACACCGTACACTTGCGATGAAGCTAAAAATAAGGCGAACAACAAGAAATAAAAAAGTGATATTTTCTATTAAAAATTGATACTTTTCTATTAAAAATAATACTTTTCTACTAAAAATTGATACTTGTAATGCTTCTCTATTAAAAAAATGATACTTTCCGGGCAGAAAATAATACTTTCTAGGTAATATCTAGTGATATATTATTTACTAATCTTGTGATGATACTTGTAAGTCTTTTCTACTAGAAATAAATTATTCTTCATGGAATAGAAAATGATACTTTTCTATCAAAACGTGATACATTTCGGATGAAAAGTAATACTTTCTGGACTAAGAAAAATGTACAGAAAAATAGTAATAATTAACTGATTTCAAATATGCATGCCACAACTCAAAACAAACACACACACACACACACACACACACACACACACACATATATATATATATATATATATATATATCGTCACTATATCAACCTCCAAATTAAACTTCTATATAACTTTATGTTGCCTGTATGACAACAACATAAAATTAAAAATCAATTCTTCATCAAACACATCTATCGAGCATGAAAGCACAATTGTCAATTGATGTTCTTCTATCTACAGATGAAATGCTCTATAATCTTTGGACTTAAAATGATAAAATCTGGAAACCACAAAACATGAGCTTTCCTCAATGAAGAATTGCTACAAACAACTTGTAAGCTTAAACTACGTGATATTTTGGAGAAGAGGGAGAGGAACATGAAGGCGATGAGATAGAAAGAAAATTCACATCAGACTTAGAAATCCCTTCGAGAAATACGACAAGCAATGAGCGACTAAAAACTTGGGTTGAAGAAGAAGAAATTGTGCGGTTTCTGTTGCGAGAAGAAGAAATCGGGTGTTTCTCTTGTCATTGGATCTTTTCCCCTTATTGCAGGCCTAACACCTAATTTTCTCATATTACCTAAAATTTGAACCGCTCGTTTAATATGGGTTTGTGTATGGGATCCGTCTCACGGATTTAAACCCGTGAGACGGTCTCATATAAATTTTTGCCTTAAAGTTAAATGTTTAATGAAAGAAGAATAAATATTTCACCACCAATGAAGGAACGGACCACCAGGAGGACCACAACATGACCAAATTGTGCGATCAATGAGATGGAGAATAGGCAGAACAAATTATGATGAAATTACCATTGCAAGGATATTTAGCATAGGTCTTTATCAAATAATAGCAAATTCCTTATTTACCAAAGAGAAAAGAGCACATGGCTTCATCTAGAATATTCTGTAATCTAGATAATAGGTAGTATGTCTTGTACATCAGAATTGACAAAACAAATTCCAAACATTCACTTTATGCAAATCACAGAATTCCTTTTTAGCACTTTTATTATGTTTGTCCATTTCGGTGAAACTTCTCAAATCTTATATTTAAGAGTGTAATATCCCGTATTTTTTTTAAAACTATTTAGTATTATTATCTATATTATAATTATCTCAATTGTTTTATTTATTAGATGTTAATATTTACAATCCAGTCATTATCCTTTTACAGTCCTGATTTTTTTTTAAAACCCAATAAGATAGAATTTCACTCCTATTAAATTAGAGAAAAATCAGATTATATCTTATCATCTTTTAAGTCCCACTTATCTCAAACACCAAATATTACCTTATAAATATCAATAAGTCCTACATATATTTTTATCAGTTTTGTCAAAGTAAAGTTTCAGAATTTCTTTTCAATGTTCTTCTACAATTTTCCGTACATAAAATACCCTAGCTAAATATATCTCTTTTCTTCTACACGTCTTCAACTTTCTTCACTCCCATTCACCGGAAAAAAAAAAAAAAAAAAAAAAAACAAATATGGAGGTGTGAGAAGGTGACAGGAATGGACAATGGAGTTGGGATGGGGGGTTTCAAATTGCCATTTTGTATTTGTAGATTGAAGTCGATTTTTCCAAAATTACAGATTTAACTCCCCTAAGTTTTGATTTGTTTCAAAATAGTCCATTTCCTCTATTCTTTTGAGAATTGACCAAACTATTCAAGCCTATGCGAAAACGAGGATTAGGATTAACTACATCTTTTTACATTTGCTGCACAAGATATCTGCAATTATTTTAAGGTGGAGATATTTTCTATTTTTGAATTATTTGTCTTTATTAAATGCTTTGAATATGTGTTTTTGTTTATGTGCAATATGAAAGGAAATCACGTTAGCCAGGGGCCATAAGAAGGTCCGGGATCAAAATTATCCTCGGGGCGAATCCGCAGTGCTATATTAGTCTGGGGCTGGAAGAAGGTCCGGAATCAAAAGTATCCACGGGTGAACCCGCAGTACTTAGTCAGGATCTGTAAGAAGGTCCGGGATCAGACGTATTCTCAGGGTGTACCCGCAGTATTATAGAGTAACTGGCCAGTCAAAGGAAAATGACAGAGTAAATTTACATGTTGAATGTTTACGATTATGCCTATTGTTGTATTTAATCTTGACAAACGTGTCCCATGGACCAAGTTGAAAGCTCACCCCATATTTATTAACACTTTTCAGGTTGAGGAGTTCGAGCGAGGATTGGAGGTGGTGGATGCAAAGTCAATAATTTTATTTATTTTACAACAGATTTTAATTTTAGGCCATGTTTAATAAAATGCTTTCTTTTATCCAATTTCTCGGATTTTAGTAATTTTGGTTGTTACACGTGGGGCATCAGACTTTTATAATTAGACTATAAAAGTAGATTAGCGCAGCAGAAGTGTGATGGATTTTTGAGTTTATTAATAAAATGGTTCCACTAATTTTTTTTTTAGATGTATCTTATTCATACACTTTTAAATATAATTTCTTATTAAATTACATTATACTTATATTTTGAAAACGGGGCGTTACATGTGGTATCAGAGCAGGTCTACGGTTCTGTAGACTTGAAAAAAAAAAGTATCTTTTAAAATTTTAAAAAGAAAATAGTCTAGTGACATCCACCTCCGCCACATCTCGTCGGATTCCTAAAGATATACAACTTATTATGTCTTTCTATTCAATTTATTCATTAAATGTCATGTTATTTTATTATGTTTTAGAAGTATAATTTATAAATTCATGTCATCATATTTTTTTTTAAACCATTATTGCATCTCTACTTTCCTAGATAAGATTTCCTCATGCAAAACAAATGACATATTTTTTTATGAACTTTGGTAAGAAAACGAATTTCGAGGACGAAATTTTGTTAAAAGGGGATAGTATGTAATATCCCGTATTTTTTTTAAACTATTTAGTATTATTATCTATATTATAATTATCTTAATTGTTTTATTTATTAGATGTTAATATTTACAATCCAGTCATTATCCTTTCACAGTCCTGATTTTTTTTTAAATACAATTAGATAGAATTTCACTCCTATTAGATTAGAGAAAAATCAGATTATATATTATCATCTTTTAAGTCCCACTTATCTCAAACACCAAATATTACCCTATAAATATCAACAAGTCCTACATATATTTTTATCAGTTTTGTCAAAGTAAAGTTTCAGAATTTCTTTTCAATGTTCTTCTTCAATTTTCCGTACATAAATAGCCAAATATATCTCTTTTCTTCTACACGTCTTCAATTTTCTTCACTCCCATTCACCGGAAAAAAAAAAAAAAAAAAAAACAAATATGGAGGTGTGAGAAGGTGACGGGAATGGACAATGGAGTTGGGATGGGGGGTTTCCAACTGCCATTTTGTATTTGTAGATTGAAGTCGATTTTTCCAAAATTACAGATTTAACTCCCCTATGTTTTCATTTGTTTCAAAATAGTCCATTTCCTCTATTCCTTTGAGAATTGGCCAAACTATTCAAGCCTATGCGGAAACGAGGATTAGGATTTACTGTATTTTTTTTTACATTTGCTGCACAAGATATCTGCAATTATTTTAAGGTGGGGATATTTTCTATTTTTGAATTGTTTGTCTTTATTAAATGCTTCGAATATGTGTTTTTGTTTATGTGCAATATGAAAGGAAATCACGTTAGCCAGGGGCCATAAGAAGGTCCGGGATCAAAAGTATCCTCGGGGCGAACCCGCAGTGCTATATTAGTCTGGAGCTGTAAGAAGGTCCGGGATTAAAAGTATCCTCGGGTGATCCCGCATATTAGTCAGGATCTGTAACAAGGTACGGGATCAGACGTATTCTCAGGGTGTACCCGCAGTATTATAGAGTATCTGGCCAGTCAAAGGAAAATGACAGAGCAAATTTACATGTTGAATGTTTACGATTATGCCTATTGTTGTATTTAATCTTGACAAACGTGTCCCATGGATCGAGTTGAAAGCTCACCTCATATTTATTAACACTTTTCAGGTTGAGGAGTTCGAGCGAGGATTGGAGGTGGTGGATGCAAAGTCAATAATTTTATTTATTTTACAACAGATTTTAATTTTAGGTCATGTTTAATAAAATGCTTTCTTTTATCCAATTGCTCGGATTTTAGTAATTTTGGTTGTTACATGTGGCGCATCAGACTTTTATAATTAGACTATAAAAGTAGATTAGCGCAGCAGAAGTGTGATGGATTTTTGAGTTTATTAATAAAATGGTTCCACTGATTTGTTTTTAGATGTATCTTATTCATACACTTTTAAATATAATTTCTTATTAAATTACATTATACTTATGTTTTGAAAATCGGGGCGTTACATGTGGTATCAGAGCAGGTCTACGGTTCTGCAAACTTGAAAAAAAAAAGTATCTTTTTAAATTTTAAAAAGAAAATAGTCTAGTGACATCCACCTCCGCCACATCTCGTCGGATTCCTAAAGGTATACAACTTATTATGTCTTTCTATTCAATTTATTCATTAAATGTCATGTTATTTTATTATATTTTAGAAGTATAATTTATAAATTCATGTCATCATATTTTTTTTAAAACCATTATTGCATCTCTACTTTCCTAGATAGGATTTCCTCATGCAAAAAAAAATGACATTTTTTTTATGAACTTTGGTAAGAAACGAATTTCGAGGACGAAATTTTGTTAAAAGGGGATAGCATGTAATATCCCGTATTTTTTTAAAACTATTTAGTATTATTATCTATATTATAATTATCTTAATTGTTTTATTTATTAGATGTTAATATTTACAATCCAAATCATTATCCTTTCACAATCCGATTTTTTTAAATCCAATTTTTTCAAAGATTAGAGAAAAATCAGATTATATCTTATCATCTTTTATGTCCCACTTATCTCAAACACCAAATATTACCCTATAAATATCAACAAGTCCTACATATATTTTTATCAGTTTTGTCAAAGTAAAGTTTCAGAATTTCTTTTCAATGTTCTTCTTCAATTTTCCGTACATAAATAGCCAAATATAGATATCATTTTTCTTCTACACGTCTTCAATTTTCTTCACTCCCATTCACCGGAAAAAAAAAAAAAACAAATATGTGTTGGTAAAAACGATTCCCATTCATTCCTAGGGACAAGCAAAAATAACTGAGAAATAAAATAACAACAAACCACAACAAAGATTTACGTTGAAACTCCAACACCGGAGAAAAACCACGACCCGCAGAGCAATTCTACTGTATGAAAAATTTATACAATCACACAGAAATTCTCTCTCCTGACTCCCGACTCCAATACTCCCACACTATTACAAATATTTGACTAACTCACACATTTCTCCCAATTCTACAAAAGAATACAAGAAAGGAATTTAGAAGAATCAAAATACAAAGATTATAGTGTATTTGATTGGTGCACTTGAAATCAAAACACATGGGCTCCTTAATAGCCTTAAGGTTCCCATCACTTTTGTTTCCCAACCTATGTGGGACAAAAGCCCCTTCTTCTATTTTGACACCAAAAAACAACAAACTCCACCTTGGCAAAATAAAAGAAGCTTCATGATTCTCAACCCTAGAACCATCATTCTCAAACCAGAGAATCCTACTCCACCATATGAGGAGACCACTTAAAATAAACCATTCTAAGAATTTCAATCGGCACATGTCGAAAAAACCCCGCTGAAATTTATGGTGCAACTTCTAGTTCTTGGCTCTCCTAGAAGTCCTTCAGCCATCGACATAACATCCACCACACACCCTGCATCCATGCCAAGTCAATGCCCGTGTGTAAACTTGATGACCTTCTAACACCATCACATCCTTTTTCATGGCAACTAAACACATGCCATAAGGATGCACATTTTCTCCTCAGAGAAAATCTTCATCTATCACAATGTTAGCCTTTGATTCGGAGCTATTTGCCGCACCAGCTCCACCTTGACAATTACGCTTTGTATGCCAAGGTTCTCCGCATTTTCAACAAACAACATTCTTGGAGTCTTTCTTCCTCCCTTTACTTACTGCCACCGCTACCGAATTTTCTGTTGAAGTTCGCCCATCACTCATTAGCCTTCTCTCTTCAGAAAGAAGTTTACCTGTGACTTCAGCAAAAATTAAAGTTTCATTCCCATACATCAAAATCGGCTTCATGTGCTCATAGGAATGGGGAAGAGACAAGATGAGTCGTAACGCCTATCCTCATCTTCAATTTTCACTCCAATTGCCTCTAGCTCTGAGATGATGCCATTGAGTGTACTTAAATGATCCGAGATTTTAGATCCTTCGTTCATCCGCAGTGTGTGAAACTGCTCCTTCAAGTACAACCGATTTGAAATGCCTTTTGCTTGGTACAAAGCCTCAAGCTTTTCCCATAGCTCTTTAGCATTTGAAATTCCATGCACATTTGCAAGAACATTCTTAGCCAAACACAAACGTATTGTGCTTGCAGCCCTCAAATCCAGATCCTCCCAATCTTCATCACCCATACTAGTCTTCGCAGAATCTTTGTCAGATGCTCCGCTCGATTCGCCAGCACCATCTGAGTTGGTAGAATTGCCCGAACCTGACCTTCCTTTCAGTGCCTTGTGTAATCCGGATTGTATCATCACATCTTTGACTTGTACTTGCCACAAGCCAAAGTTGATTCTTCCATCAAATTTCTCCACGTCAAACTTCATTGAATTTGAAAACTTTGACATACCTGATTATACACCCCTAACCTAATGAATACCCGCCTCAAAAATCTTTTCTGATGTGGAAGATCAGACAAAGCTGCAACCACAGAGCATACTAAGAAATTAAGAGACCCCCGGAACCTATCTCTCAAGAAACTTTTTTTGATGTGGAAAATCAGACAAAGCTGCAACCACAAAGCATACTCAGAATTTTAGGAGACCCGACCCGGGCTCTGATACCACTTGTTGGGAAAAACGATCCGCATTCATTCCTAGGGACAAGCAAAAATAACTGAGAAATAAAATAACAACAAACCACAACACAAGATTTACGTGGAAACTCCAACACCGGAGAAAAACCACGACCCGCAGAGTAATTCTACTGTATGAAAAATTTATACAATCACACAGAAATTCTCTCTCCCGAATCCCGACTCCCGACTCCAGTACTCCCACACTATTACAAATATTTGACTAACTCACACCTTTCTCCCAATTCTACAAAAGAATACAAGAAAGGAATTTAGAAGAATCAAAATACAAAGATTATAGTGTATTTGATTGGTGCACTTGAAATCAAAACACATGGGCTCCTTAAATAGCCTTAAGGTTCCCATCACTTTTGTTTCCCAACCTATGTGGGACAAAAGCCCCTTCTTTAATTTTGACACCAAAAACCAACAATATGGAGGTGTGAGAAGGTGACGAGAATGGACAATGGAGTTGGGATGGGGGGTTTCCAACTGCCATTTTGTATTTGTAGATTGAAGTCGATTTTTCCAAAATTACAGATTTAACTCCCCTAAGTTTTGATTTGTTTAAAAATAGTCCATTTCCTCTATTCCTTTGAGAATTGGCCAAACTATTCAAGCCTATGCGAAAACGAGGATTAGGATTTACTGCATTTTTCTTACATTTGCTGCACAAGATATCTGCAATTATTTTAAGGTGGGGATATTTTCAATTTTTTAATTGTTTGTCTTTATTAAATGTTTCGTATATGTGTTTTCGTTTATATGCAATATGAAAGGAAATCACGTTAGCCAGGGGCCATAAGAAGGTCCGGGATCAAAAATATCCTCGGGGCGAACCCGCAGTACTATATTAGTCTGGGGCTGTAAGAAGGTCCGGGATCAAAAGTATCCTCGGGGTGAACCTGCAGTACTTAGTCAGGGTTTGTAAGAAGGTCCGGGATCAGACGTATCCTCGGGGTGTACCGCAGTATTATAGAGTAACTGGCCAGTCAAAGGAAAAGGACAGAGTAAATTTACATGTTGAATGTTTACGATTATGCCTATTGTTGTATTTAATCTTGACAAACGTGTCCCCATTGAGCGAGTTGAAAGCTCACCCCATATTTATTAACACTTTTCAGGTTGAGGAGTCCGAGCGAGGATTGGAGGCGGTGGATGCAAAGTCAATAATTTTACTTATTTTACAACGGATTTTAATTTTAGGCCATGTTTACTAAAATGCTTTCTTTTATCCAATTGCTCGGATATTAGTAATTTTGGTTGTTACACGTGGCGCATCAGACATTTATAATTAGACTATAAAAGTAGATTAGCACAGCGGAAGTGAGATGGATTTTTGAGTTTATTAATAAAATGGTTCCACTGATTGTTTTTTAGATGTATCTTATTCATACACTTTTAAATATAATTTCTTATTAAATTACATTATACTTATATTTTGAAAATCGGGGCGTTACAAAGAGCTTATAATTTTATTTTATTTTATTTTTTTTGAAAAAAAAGTAAGGAGATCCAATATTTTTTCAAGATAACGAGTCGCATTTTGTGAGACGGATCGTCAACCAAACTCATTTCCCATTTTCTTCTTTTCTTTTCTATCTGTTTTTTAGTTCTTTTCTTTTCCTCATCTTTTTCTTTCTTTATAGTTCTTTTTCAAGAGAACTCTCAAACATGGCGGTGAGAGTTAGTAACAACAAGGGACAACTGCACAAATTATGGAGCTCCTAATTACGTACGGGTTTCAGGCGCAACTTCTGGTCTTGGGTTTTGGGTTGAGGATTTCAGGATAGGAGAAGAAGAGGGATTTGGCTTTGAGATGAGATGATGAGGACGGTCGGTGGTGGGCTCGCGGCGGCTCTGGGATGTGCGAGCTTAGCCTTGTTTGTTTTGTTCTCCTCGATATTTTTAATGTAAAACTAATTATACTTTGGTGATGAAATGTGACTGGAGTGTGATTGATTTGGTGGAGTTACCGTGGCTTATGGTGTTGACAATGTCAGCAAACGATGAAGGGAAGAGGCAGAGATAGGCTGTGGAATATGATTGTGAGATTGGAAGTGAAAGAAAGAAAATTCATTTACCTCTTTGCTCGAAACGCTGTTTTGAAGGAAAATCATTGCTAGTTTCCATGTTATATCCCAATTGATATGTATTTGATTCTAATTTTAATCTTCCAAAGTGGGAATTTGTGAAATAAACTGATGTACGTGGTGAAGAAGTTAGCAAAACGCGGGGTAAACTGACCAAACAAGAAGTTCAACGAGAGAAGAAGATTCACGGGAAAAAGGAAAAAGACAAAAAAGTCGCGTGGCAAAGGTTTAAGAACCTAAAATAAAGTTATGTTTTGTGTAATTTGGTAGTTGTGTTTTAAAAGTAGGAAAAACAAGATTTTAAGTCCTCTAACTTGGACTCATATGGAATTAGTCCTCCACGTTGTAATATTTGCGTTTTAGTCCTTTAACTTTTAAGTTTCTAGATATTTAGTTCTTTAACTTAGCAATTTTATTTTTGGTCCTATAACTTGACATATTTCAGCAATTTAGAGGGCGTTTGGCTGAGCTTGTAAGCTTTTCAAAATATCTTATAAGATGTTTGAGAGCTTATAAGTTCTTTAAATTTATTTGGTAATTGTTTTTTGAAAAAATCTTATAAGCTCCCAAAATAAAATGTTATGAACTTATAGCGGTTTTAAAAAAGTCGGGATTCCCCAACTTTTGTTTTTCAAAATAATATCTTATTTCAATGGCCTCCTTTAATTTTGACTATTTTAATTACCAAATTACCATTTGTAACATCTTAAAAGATCAATTTCTCAAAAAAAAAAAACATCTTAAAAGATCTACCATCTTATTTTATCCAAACACTTCAATAACTTTTCTTAAAATAAGATCTAACATCTTATAAGCTCTAAACACATCTTATAAAATGTAGGATATTATAAGACCTCTTAAATAAGCTTAGCCAAATACCCTCTTAGTCCTATACAAACCATCTCCAAGTTTTATCTTGAACTCTTAAAAGGAAATAGTCCATTATGTCAATATCCGGCTCAACATGCTTCCATATAGAAATTAAACATACTAGTTATCCCATATCAGTGTTTCAAGGTTTCACTTCTTACTTTTTCAATTGCTTGTTCAACATATTGGTTCTCACAATATGTTACCTTCTCATGATATTTTTGTCCGTACATCATTAAGATTTGACGATACGTCATGTAATAAATACATCATGGACAATCATCCAAATCCATTTCTTGGAGAGAATTATCCTCACCATAGGTTAATTACATATATATGATAAATTATTCTTAAAAGTTTTTAATAAACCTAGACTTTGTTATTACTTCTCAAGCATCAGGATAACATATTTGGAAGATTGAAATCATATAGTCCCTTTTAAACTTAAAGGACCAATATATGCAATATCTTAACATATAGGACTAATATTAAACTAAAGATTTAACTTATAGAAACATAAACTAAAGATTCGAAACATATAAGACTAAATATTCAATTACAGACAAACATATGCGACTGAATCCAAATCCTGCCAATATAAAGGGTTGAATCTCAAAATAAGCAAATTTATAGGATGAAATTTTCAATTTTCCCGTTAAAAGTATAACTTATTCTAAGTATTATTTTGTTCGAGAAATATTTAAAGTACTATTGCTTACACATAAAAGAATTAATATTTATTCAAGAAAGTATAATTTTTTTATGTATAAATTGAATGTGCTGTTAAAATAGGTTGTAATGCTTCCAAGTATTACATGAAATTGATGATTTCTGTAGGGTTGATGTGTTTTGTAATTAGTTTTGCATTATATATCACTTTATATATCAAACATATCACTACTTACTCATAAAATATTATTAATTATACTAAAAAATATTACTCATAAAAGTATTTCTACTGATATTTTTTCATTACGTACATTTGATGAAATATGCTATGATGCTTAGAAACATTACATTTTATACCAAAAATTATAACTTTTTCCATTAAAGTACATTTAATAAGTATTGCCTTTTTATGGACATATATGCTTTTCTTAATATGTCGTTATACTTCAAAAGTTTTACTTGTTACCTATAAAAATATTACTATTTATTCAAAACAATATCTACTAATTTTGTTATATGTGAATAAAATGTTCTAGAGGAATTAATAGACGGTGATACTTCAAAGGTAATTATGTGTGATCTCAGAAAGTGTTACTTAACCAATAGGTATTCCTTTTCTTTCCATTAATTAAATGCATTACATTTTTTTTCTTTCGAAAAATAATTTTTTTTCCTAACTGTAACAGTATAAACTTATAAAATTAAATAAAATAACACATTTATTACTTGTTACATTCTAATTGAATGGAATTGGCTACAAACTCCTTCTGTCATCCAATCATATGCCCATAAATTTTCTGGTGGTCAGCCACTATGTGGGATCACTGCCCATTTCCATCATCTTTAGCACCACGTTAGCAAAGGGCATCACTTTTTATTTTATAAAAATCATTAAATATGTTCAATTAATTAAACTATACTTTTTCAAAATTATTACTTTTTTCAAAAGTATTACATTTTTCTCAAAAGGTATTACATGTGCTAATTTTTTTTTAAGTACAATTTCAAAGTCCTGATAGGGTGGAACGAGTGTGATTTGATCCCAGATCAATAGTGCAGTTTCTGAATCTTTCAAACCAATCGATTCTGATCAATTCTCTACATGCGCTAATTTTGACGGACCATTGATTGTTGATTTTTTTGTTTTTAACCCTTCAATATCTTTTTGACTGACCGACTCGACGACCCCTCTCCTCTTGTGAGACCATCTCACAGGAGACTCACTCCCACCTCATTAATTACAAAAACTGACATTAAAAATTTCATGATCACATCTTATTCTATACAAACTTCAACAAATTATTAGTAATTTAATTTTTAAAATTCTACTTTCCGTCCTTCTTGGTCATATTTTTCTTTGAAGTAAGTTAGTCTAAGCCTCTTATTTATCCTTTGTTAGTTGTTCTTGTTAATTTCTCTGACTTTGAATTCTACTGGATGTTTAAATTATATTAATGGAGTTATATTGTCACATAGTGATTACTTTAATTTGGGTTCTCAAGATAATTTAATTTCAATAATTAAGTTTTGCTTAGAAAATTTCACACTAATGTTCTGCTATTTCCCCCCCTATACTTCTTTTCCCCTTCCTATTTCCGGTGTCGACGAGTGAGTTTTATTTTTATTTTTTATTTTTTTTTCAAATATTATATTTGATCGTTTCATTATTTTCAATCGCTTGATTTTTCTTGATTTGTTTAGTATTTTCAATTTTCTACATTCCAACAGGGCTGAAAAAATTCATTCCATTGTTCCACTTCAAACAAAAGTGAGAGGCCGTGAACCAAAAATATAGTGTTAATGTAATTGACAAACATGCCCAACTTACTTTTCGGAAAAAAGACATTGTTTACGTTTTGACGTTTTTTTTGGGATATTTTATGTTTTTTTTTCGATCTTTTTGTTCATATATTATTTTCTATATATGTTATTTTTGTTGTTTTATTGATGTTTCTATGTTTTTTGTATTTTCTTTTGTTGTTTCTGTGTTGTTTTGATATTTCAGTACAACTTTTTCCTATTATTTTACGCACTTTTTTGTTCATGTTTTGTTTTCTATCTTATTGCTTTTGGGTTGTTTATAAATTATTTTTAATGTTGTTTTGATGTTTCTTTATTTTTTTCATGTTGTATTGGATCTTTCAATGCAACTTTTAACTATTTTTAAGCTTTTTTTGTACTTGTATTGTTTTAAATAATGTTATATTATTTCTAGGTTGTTTAGTTTTCAATGTGTGTTATGATATTTTTTGGTAGTTTTCATGTCGATTTTGATGGATCTCAATAAATTGGATCAAGATTTGAATTTTTTTTCTATTGTTTCTATAATTTGTTTATTTGTGTTTTGTTTAAATATATATTGTTTATATGTATATTTCTTGATTTTTTATAAGATTTTGAGTGTAAAATCGATTATTTAATTGTGACAAAAATTGTATTTTCACTAAAATTCTATGAGTTGAAATATATATAAAACATGTTAGAAACAACATTGACACAACATTGTCAAAAAATACTCAAAAAATGGTCGCAGCATAAAAATCTATAAAAAAAACACAGAGAGATGCACAAATGCCCAAAAAAAAGTCTGGGAGCATAAAAGTGTTATTTTTTCCCCAACGTCGGGCATTTACTTCCTTAACCCAAATATATAGGTTCGATAAACTAAATTACTAAAATACAAAAGGTCATTCAACTTTGGATCGGAATAAAAATAAGAAATAATATGTCAAGTTTATAAGGTACGTAAATTAACATATAATAATGGGGTACAATAATCCTACTAAACCATGTGCGCCTATAGGCCCAAAAACCCTCGTACCTGCACGTTACTAATTCAACCTTCAAGAATACACGATTAATTATAAGGGATAATTACAAAAAGTACCCTGAGGTTTGACCTAATTATAAAAAAACTCAGCTAACTTTAAAAACTTACAAAAAATACCCATGAAGTTTGATTTAGTGTTAAAATTAAGCGATGTCTATCGAATGATTTTACAAACATGAAGGAGGATTTTGAAATATATTTCAAATCTCAGGGAAACTTTTTGTAAGTTTTAAAGTTAGATAAGTTTTCTTGTAATTAGGTCAAATCTCAGGGGTACTTTTTGTAATTATCCCTAATTATAATTATGTAGTACTAAAATGCTCCCGAGGCATCCAACATATATATTGAGAAATAATAAGGCTTTATTTAAAGTATAGCTTAACAATCACAAACTTTGGTCCCGAAATATTCCTCTAAGGCTTTATAATTAACTTGAACAAAATGCCAGACTATGGTTATTGAATATTTTAACTGGTTTAATAAAGACAGTCAATGGAGATTAGGCAACTCGGCAGAAAATTATTAGCAACGTGGGACCAATTAATTAATTCACTTGATGTGTTCCTATCTCAACTCAATAAAGGAAACCAAACTTTTTAGGGGTAATTTCAAACTTAATACCCCAACTTTACCTATTTTTTGCTTTTAGTATCTCATATTCCCAATTTATCAAATATGGTACCCGATGTTATATTTTTCAATCAGTACTATTACTACTTGTCGTTAAATGACCGTCAAAAATGACCTTGTAACCTGTTACAACAGGTAAAAATGAGTAAAAAGCTGGTAAATACCTCTTTCTTTTATTTTCACTTGTGTTTTTATTTCAAAATCCTCAAATAACTCTTGAATAAAAAAGTAAATTTTTGTTATGGAAGATAATATTTTTTAAAATCAAAAGTATTAGTCCCGAATAATTTTAAAAGAACCACCAGACCTTCTCATACACCCATTATTTTAATAATATAATTAATTTTCAATTGAAGTTAAAATTGAACTTAAATCATCTTGTATTATTATTAAGAATAAATAAATTATCTGTTTAATTTTTATTTAATATATTATATTTTGTTACACTTAATTACTACTTTAACTAACAAAATTAAATAATAAATTGAACCACCTGATGATGTGGTTGCGTTATCGTCCACACAAATGAAATAGTTCAATTACAAAATAAGCTTCTAATTAGGCAAAATTGCATTTTCAAATATTCTATTTATATTATTTATAATATTATATAATGAATATTCATACACACACATAAATTTAGAAAATAATAATTTTTTAAGACAGAGAAATTGAGGTGGCAGCTTACATGGATTAACTTTAATAGGAAAATATCTTAACTCCAATTATTATTCAGTTTTCCTTTTTTTATTTTCTTTTTTCCTTTTTTCCATATTATCTTTTTTCCTTTTATTTTATATATCTCTTCTTTTTCTTCTTCTTCTTCTTCTTCTTCTTATTCTTCTTTATTTTTTTTTTTTTTGATATTTCAGCCACCGAAACCCATCCCCACCACCCATTCCAATCACCGCCCTGGCCCCGAGGTATTGCCTTAAAATCGCCCCTTCTTCCTTTCTTTTCTTCTCGCTTCTCCTCCTCTTTCTTTTTCCTTTTCTTCTTTGTCACTGTCTACCTCGCCCGTCTTTTCCTTCAATGCCCAGCCCTCCGCCACCCGCTGCCCAGCCCTCCTTCAAGAAATTAGTGCACAAACCCACAAATTTCAGTTTATATCATCTACCAACGAGAACTGGGGGAGCTCGTGGGGGAATCAGAAAATCCGGTGTGGGAGGGGCCGAACCGAACCGTGGGGAGGGGTTGGGGAAGAAGCAGACTTCTCATTTTTTTTTTCTTTTTTTGTTCTAAATTTTCATTTACTAATTATCGAACATATAAAATTTAAAATATATCTATTTTATTGTATGTAAAATTTGAATTATATGTAATTAATTTTAAAATAGTTTTTTATTAATACTATTTAAATTTATAATAAATATAATATAATTTTAATAAATTAAATGTATTGAAAAATATAGTCTTATGATAAAATATTATTTAAATAAATCATTCTTAATAATTGTATAAGACATTTAAAGTTTAGTTTATTAATTTTCACTCATTTTTGCCCATATTAACTTGTTGTAACATGTCACTAGATCATTTTTTACGGTCATTTAATAGCAAATAGTAACATTGATTGAAAAATATAACGTTGGGTACCATATTCGATGAGTTATGGGGTAGTAAAATCAAAAAGTATGTAAATAGTGGGTATTAAGTGTGAAATTATCCAAACTTTTTATTAAGAAGTTGCACTTACCATTGAGCCTTCACATCAACCGTTTCACGTTATATATCTAACATAGCAAACTGTGTAGATTTCATAGTTTAGATTCCAAAAGAAATTAAAAAATTAACCAACATTGGAAAAAGCAGATATTAAAACTACGCAATAGAACTTAACTAGTATGTGGAGTGGCGACTACAAGCAGAGGAAACTTTTTATGGACTGTTAATCCAGTGGTTTCACTCATTTCCAAATCCTCCCCTCTTCTTCCATTAGGCAATGCAAAGTTGAACTTATGAACCAATTTGGCCAATGCCAACTCATCAACGGCCACCGCAAATGCAATACCAGGACAACCTCTACGACCAGTACCAAATGGAATCAACTCAAAATGAAGCCCTTTGAAGTCTATACTTGAGTCCAAAAATCTCTCTGGACGAAATTCTTCAGGATTTTCCCACAGTGATGAATCTCTAGCAATCGCCCAGGCATTGATCAGCACTCGTGTTCCAGCTGCAATATCGTAGCCCATCACTTTGGTGTCTTGAGTAGATTCTCGAGGAACTAGCAATGGAATCGGTGAATGTAGTCTTAGACTCTCTTTGATAACTGCTTTCAGATACATCATTTTCTCTAAATGATCCTCGTCTATCTCTTCCTTCCTTCCAACAACTTTTCTCACTTCATTCTGCAAGATTTTCATGGTTCTTGGATTTTTATAAGCTCTGCCATTGCCCACTCCAGAGCCGAAACTGTGGTATCAGTTCCAGCCGCAAACATATCCTATCATGAACATTGATCAGATTAAAAATTAATTTATTTTCATAGTATTCAAGAAATATTAATGATGTTACAAAAATAAAAAATTACATAAAACAGAGCATTCTTGATGGTGAAGGATGATTGTATTACTAGGATCAGAGCTTTGATTGTATCATCCTCAACAAGGGTGCTTCCTTTAGTTTCTTCCTGAAATTGAAGCAATATGTCTACAAAATCTAACTCTGCATCTCCACCAACCTCCTCTCGTTTTTTTCGATCTTTATGCTCTTGAATAACAATCTCCAAAAACTCATCAAACAGTTTAGCAACTTTCTCCAACCTTGCATCCAAACCGTTGACCCGATCAATCCAACCCAACCAAGGAATATAATCCCCCAAACTTGTAGCACCTAATAACTCCACAAACTCCACTAAAAAATTCTTGAACATTTTATCTTCTCCATGGTCACTGTATTTCCTCCCTAAGGCCACCCTGCAAACGACGTCGTTTGTGAGTGTAACCAAAACATCATTCAAGTTTACAACCGACGATGAAAATCCCAATTGTCTAATCTTCTCAACCATAGCCGATGTCTCTTCTTGTCTCACGCGACGAAAAGATTGAACCCTTTTGTTACTCAGAAGCTGGAGAACGCATATGCTTCGCACCTGTCTCCAGTATTCTCCGTAAGGAGCAAACGCCACATCACGTGAGCCGTATATTAGTTTATCAGGTATGCTTAATTTTGGCCTGTTTGAGAAGATTAAGTCCTGGTTTTTCATGATCTCGCGTGCTGCATCTGCCGATGACGCGACGACCACCGGCACATGGCCAAAATGAAGTAATAGTAGCTGACCGTAACGGTTAGATAAAGATTGGAGCGATCGGTGAGGAGATTTGCCGAGTTGGTGAAGGTTTCCGATTATAGGAAGCTTTCTTGGAGATGGTGGCAGATTTTTTCGGGGTGTTGATGCAGCGCCGGAGCGCCATTTGTGAAGCAAGATTATGAAGAAAATGAAGGAAAAAAGTGGAACAATCAATTGGTCAAGAGCAACCATTTTTTATCTCGGTAGAAGAGAACAAGATGGTTCTGCTATTATTATTTTTTTTTTTTTGAGGAAAATGGTTCTGCTATTATTACATATGTTTGGAATGGATATTTTGTATAAGAGGAGATGCCAAATGATTTGTCTTATGTTAATGGAATATTTAGCGAATTATGTGGAGAACATTTTGTAATGAATAATAAACGTGTTTCGTATGTATATTTTATAATATAATATATAGGGTTTGGATCACGTGGTCCACGAAATTTAGGTGAAAGACGTGAGACCAAATCGGAGTATTGGTCTCATTTTTTATTGGAGCATATTTAATTGATTTTTATTTTACTTTATATTTAATTAATGATTGTTAAGGATAAATATGTAATTTTATTTTAATATCAGTTAAAAAAGAGTTATCTGGTAGTGTCGTCTCTTTACGTCCCCGATTTTCTGGAATATTTTTGAACTCATATCTTTGATTATCTCTCCTTCCTTTCACTGTGAATCTTGCTTCAATAATCGATAGATTTTTTTTTTTTTTGATGCACTGTGAGAAATATGGTGCGAATGTATTGATTTGAGTTCCTGCCTTCTTGTATGTAAATTTGTTGCTTGTTTTTGTCAATTGTCTTGCGTATTAAGAACAAATATGTTGCTTATTTAGGCAAATAATGTTGCTTGTTAAGGACATGTATGTTGCTTATTTAGGTAGACAATGTTGCTTATTAAGGACAAATATGTTTGCTTATTTAGGAAGACAATGTTGCTTCTTGAGGACAATATGTTGCTTATTTAAGTAGACAATGTTGCTTAAATGGTGCAAATGTGTTGATTCAAATAGATCATCTCGCTTTGTATATTTATTGTATCTATGTTGCTTTTTTATGCCTCATGTGTCTTTCTATAGGACAAAGATATTGCTTAATTAGGCTGACACTTTGCTAAAAATGGTGCAAAATTATTTAGACATAATTATGTTTCTTTTGTATGAATAGTATACTGTGTTGCTCATAGTGTCCAAATATGTTGCTTAATTATATGAACTGTGTTGCTTACATTAGTCAAATATGTTATTTAATTGTAGAAATGGTACAAAATAGCCATTTACAAAATGTAAAGATGAAAAATAGCCATCTTTTATAGACGCATCTTTTTTAGCCATTTTGGGGTGTAAAATGACATGCATACCCTTCTAGCATGTTTGTTTGATATTTGAATTATTTCTCTCTTTCACGTATCTCTATGTATCATCTTACTCTTTCTTTCAAACCTTTTTAAAAAATCGAATCTATATTTTTCGTTTTTAAATATACAATATGGGCGTTAAATTATAGATATCGAAAAGAGGATTAATTTGATATATTATACATGCAAAACGAATTTAAAACGAAAAAGTTATGTGAATTCAAAGTTTTTTGGAGAAAAACAAAATAACTAGGTTATAATAAGTGAGAGAACTGGATGTCGAGTTACTGTAACTCGATATCGAGTCACAGAAATGTGTGTTTGTGTGCAGTTAAATTGACTCAAGGACAAATTGGGTTTTTCACACCCCAAAATGGCTAAAATAGATGTGTTTGAGAAAGATGGCTAAAAAACATCTTGGTTTAATAGTAATGACTAAAAAAAACCGACTGTACTTAATTCGACATACAATTTAGACATAATTATATTGCTTTTGTATGACTATTCTGTTGCTTATAGTGGACAAATATATTGCTTAATTATATGCAATTCTGTTGCTTATGTATGTCAACTTTATTTTTTATTAAGTTCAAATATGTTGTTTGGATAGAGTATATTTGGTTCTTATATAGTTCAAATATTATTCTGTAAATAATTGCAGAGTTTTACTATTGTGTCTCCTAAACAAGGCTCTGATGCGAGTGCTATCATAGAGGTATTCAATGAAAGTCTTAATGTTGAGTTCAGAGTGTGTCCGTCTTTTTTTTATTATTATTTTTGTACATTTCTTGACGATTCGAGCATACGAATTGGTAAGAAGATGAATTTGTTCTATTTCGTTTTGATCTGGTTTTGTGATTTTGATTTCATTATAGATGGTAAGATTATCTCATAAACATATCATTATGTAACCGCCCTAATTTTATGGAGTGTGATTTTTTGAATTGGACTAATATACCCTTCATCAATTGTAATTAGGAATTTATCTTTTTTCAACCTATTTAATAAAAGGCATTGAAACTAATTAATCTGTGGCGTAGATTTAGTCTTACGTACGTGCTCATCTAAAGCAGTGGTCTCATATAATACTCCTCCTATACATACATATATATATATATAATATGATTTGAGTGTTTTGACATTTTTATCTGTGTTTCTAATTCCATGAAATTAGAAAGTGGTTTTTTGATTAGATAAATTTATATCTCTTTAAAAAAATGTTATAAGTTGTTTCAAGGTTTATTGTCTTTAAGAATTTGTTTGGTAATCTTTTATTTTCTAAAAGAGTGTATAACATTTTTAAGATAATGATTTAAGAGCTTGCAATTTTTTTGGAAAAGTAAGGAGATCACAATATTTTTTTCAAGATAATATCTTATTCTACCTCTTTTCGTTTTGATAATTTTAATTAATTACACAACGAACATCTTAAAAAAAAATTATGTAGTTCTAAAATGCTCCCGAGGCATCCAACATATTGAGAAATAATAAGGCTTTGTTATGACAGATTGTCCATATATGGACTTTTAGCACAATTATTACCAATAGTATTTTTGAAAGTTGACATGATTCAATAGTATCAAAATTTGCCTATAAAATGTTGTAATTTGATAAATGAAATTACGCGCAAAATTTTCATCCTTACAAGTTCTTCCAATTCTTCTTATATTATAAGCATACATATATAGGCCTTGTTTGTTTTTGTTTCCAAGTCACCATTTCCAATTTCTAACTATTCATAGAAATGGAATTATGTTTGTTTATAAATTTTCCAATAGAAATCATCATTTTCATTTTTCATTTTTCACATAAAATAACATTTCAAACCTATAATTTCAATTCTCAACCCTATACACTATCCTATATCACTCGTCAATCACCATTCTCATTTTTTTAATCCAAATATATATGTGGGATCCTCTATTATCAACTTTATCTACTTAAAATATTACCCCATATATCTAACGGGACCCACTAGCCTACAATCTTACAAATATAATATTATATATTCAATTAAAATATTCAATCACTATCAACCTTTTAAATTATTATATACATAAAATATTACTTCAAAACTACTCAACCAAACATAATCTCATTTTTAAACCTACTTAAAACTCATTTTCATTCACTCATCCAAACACAATTATAGTTTTCACACGAAAACGAATAAATACTCAAAATTCATTTTCCAATACTAGAAACTAGAAATGGTCTAGTGGAAACATAACCATACAAGGCCATAATGTTTATTGTACTAGATCTATCAAAAAATATATCATACCGTGATATTAATACACTACTGTTCGCCAAAAATATTTGGATCTTACAACTGCAAGTGTACAATGTAGTTTATAGAATAATGGCAAGTAAGGTCGTATTCCTCAGGGATTGACTACGAAACACTTAGGCTATAATAACATCGCATTCCAATTTTATTGAAGCGATCGAATATCAAGAGTTTAATGAAAATCAAAAATTAAAAAGAAAATAAATAAATTTGCGAACCCCACAAGTATTTTCGACAACCTTGGAAGCAACCTTAGACACATAATCTCAACATGCTTCTTCAATATTAAATCCAATTATTTTTTAACAAAACCAATTCAAACAATTCTATTGGTTCAATTCCTAATTTAGTCTATTCCCCCTCCCAGACGGTGCATAAATAGTAGATTAATAATAATTGTAGGTCTCCCGACTTGATACACCCGTTTATGTTTGATTTTAATTTCCGTCTTTATTAGAACTCCTCTTCCGAATTTCGCACTAACAAATATGACATGCTAATTATTGATCAGATAAAAAGCAATTAAGAATAAGCATTGAATTCATAAAATAGAACACATGAATCAATTAAGAAAATAATTAATCAAGATTTAACATGAATCTACAGTTTTGATTATGCCCTAATATCCGAAATATTAGCCAAACATTGATAACAAATTCATAGGCAAACTTGAAATCAACATTGTGACACCGTTTAAGTACGAGACAAAGATGTAAACTAAGAAAGAAAAACCCTTCCTGGGTTAGGATGGATCTTCCTTATAAGCCTTCGCAGCTCTTGTGCTTCCGTAGATGTGAAAGGCCTTGTGGTGTTCTTCGTAACCTATCCCTCCTCTCTCAGAAGACCTTTGATCTTGTGTTCCTGTGTATTTTGGTGTGTTGTATGTGGTATGGATGAATGATTTTTCGTGCAAGCCTTGGGTTCCTTTTATAGATGCTTGGAGAGTTGACTTGTACAGTTGGAGTGAGAAAAGGACACCAAAAAAATGCGTGACAGCACCACACAGCCCGATCGTGTAGCCTCACACGGCCGTGTGGCTTTTACTCAAGACCAACCTCACACGCCCATGGACATGTCATTTTTCATGTGGGTACGTCACACGGTCGTGTGGTCCCACACAGTCCGTCCGTGTGACATGGTTTAGTCCTAATTTTCTCTTGGGGTCTTCATGAAGGTTGTATCCCTTTCTCTTACCTTTCCATAGCCACTTGAATCACCTTAATATCAGTTTTGTAGAGAAAGTTATGGCCAAAATACTAAGCCTTGCCAGTGATGGAAACTGTTAGCGCATTTGGATGTTTTTGAAGGAAATTCTCTTTTGTTCGATTGTTTATTCTTCTTTTCTTCACATATTTGCTCGTACCTTAGCTCTTGACCTATACTTTGGCACGTGATATCATCTTTTATCCAATTTAGCTCCATTTCCTGTAAGAAATTACAAGAATATGCAGTATCACAACCAACAAAGGAAACCAACCAAAACATACTGAATATAAATGCAAATGTATCAAATACATATCAAAATAAGCCCTAAAAGTACGTATATTTTACAAGTATCAAAATCCCCCAAACATAAAGCATTGCTCGTCCTCGAGCAAATTAAGAAAATAATATCAAGGGATAGAAAGAACACACAAGAACACTATAAACATTTAATCTCATTCGACTTCATATCTAAGTAAACCATGCAATTCATTATCAAGAAGTCATCTTTCATAAGTTTGGCATAATTAATACTCTCTCGGGTACTTGACATCGCGACTCACAAGTAGTAGTAGTGTATCACTCAACTCTCAAAGTGTATGGTACATGTAATTTACACTCAAAATCAATTCGAAAAGTAGAACTACCATAAGAATCAAAAAGGACTTTTATTAGGTTGTAATGTCGACTCTTTGATAAGGGTAGGGAAAATTTGGATTAAGTGACTTGACTTGAGCAAATAAAATTTAAGCGCCTGATTTGCAACTCACCAACCCACTTTCAACATAATACTCATTTTTTATTGTATTTTCTTTTTCAACTCAACTCCACCCTTATTTCTCTTTTTTCATTTTTAAGCCTTTTTTTTTTGCCTTTTTCTTTTTCTCTAGCCTCAATCTCTCATTTTTTCACAATTTTTCAGAATTTTTCTTTCTTTTGCTCGATTTTCTCTATATTTTTCGTAGAGATTTTTTTTAATTTTTTTTCGAGCTTCATTCTTTCTTCATTTACCCAGATACTGCTCATTTCTCTTTCTTTTGCCAACTTCCTCTCTTTTTTCATAAATTTTCACCACTTCTCCCCTAAACTTGTTCATTTTCTATAAGCCCAAGAAATTTCAAAGACAAAATCATGTTTTCAATTTTAAAGATCAATGTGGCTAACAAAAAAAAGTTTTGGCTCAAAATTGGCTTACTAGGGAATCATGAGTTCTTAGGTAGGCTAAACAAAGATGGCCTTAAATATTTTCAAACATTGCACACAAACATGACTTAAATGAAGATACCAGAGCAAGTTATAGAGTTCGATCAATCATGAATGACACACTCAAGAACAAATAAGCTGCATAAGATAAAGCAGTTTAAGGCACAAAAGCTCATAGACTTATTTTTTTCGCAACATGCTCAAATACCTAATTTTCTCAACTAATACCAACCAAATAAATGATATCTTCTCAATAATTCATCACATTATTCCCAAAAGTATGTTATCTCATTAAATTGAATGCTCATAGTAAAATCATACGGAAGCTTTTGGGAATTTTCAAAAATCTTGATTAAAAACACACACAAAAGCAATTAAACGTGCTAAAGCGATAAACGTGCTAAAAAATAAAAAATAAAATAAGAATAAAAAATTTAAAAAAAAACGAAAAAAAATTTAATGCAATTTTTTATGCTCTACATACAATCCTAAATGCAATGCAAAATGCAACAGTACTAAATTAAGCATTCTTGACAACCCTCCCCCCAAACATAAAATGTGTTTCGTCCCGAACATATGAGAAAATTATCAAAAGAAAGAGGAATGCATAAAGAGTACCTACCTGGATAGTTCACACGGCCGAGCCATGTAGCCTTAGGGGGTCTCTGTTTTCTTATCTCCAGCCACACGGTCGTGTGCAGCTCACACAACCTACCCGTGTGGCTGGTCTCAGTAGATCGCACGCTCGTGTGGAATTCCACACGATCATATGATTTTTTTTGAACCCGGGGTTTGTCGTGACGCCTCTTAGGTTGCCTCCCACAAAGCGCTAAGTTTTACGTCTTCAGCCAGACTTCAGATTTCCAACATCACTATTGTTGAACCGTGTCGGTTGAAATCCTTAAGCCCTTATATTTTGTACCATCCATTAGACGAATGGTGTTGCACTGTTTTCTTGGATTAAGTTCAGTATCGCTTGGAATTTGTCCTTTTGATGGCCTCCCACCGCAAAGCAATTTTGGGCTACTTGTTTTCTCCGAAATTTCGGTTTCGCATTCAACAAAAACGATGTCGAAACAAGCAAAAAATAATTATTTACAAAAGAAGGAAAAATCAAAAATAATAAAAAATTATTCACAAAAATAAAAAATAAAAAAAAAAGTTACAATTCACAAAAGGGAAAAAATCGAAAATAAAATAATTTTTTTACAAAAATAAAAAATAATAAAAAAATCGCTTTTGTCTCGCTAGGCACAATTCTTCAAGCACAGATCTGAGAGAATGATAGGCGTTTTAACAATTAACAACATGATTTGAGAACGAGAATGCTTTGTAAAGAGCTCACTTCCGCAAGGTTTGAAACTCAAGTTTAAAGAAAGTGTTGATTGGCCGTAAAGTAACAACATTTCAAAGTCGTGAACTACTTATTACTATATCTAAGTAGAATCTTTCAATCCCTAGCAACGGCGCCAAAAACTTGTTCTTCAAAAATATTTGGATCTTACAACTGCAAGGGCTCATTTGGTAGCATGATGCTAATGTGCATGATTAATTCTCATTTCATTTTCCAGCCTTATCATGTGGATACAATAAGTCCTATTATTGTGTTTGTTTGATGGATTGGGCTATAGGACACAAATGGTTTTATTAATAATGTGTTTGGTTATGTTGGATAAGAACATTTATTCAAGGTGGATATGACCTTTGTAGCCCTAACTTATAATTTATTTATCATTTTCACAACACACAAAGACATTAGAGGGGTAAGGGGGTAATTTCGGTTTGCAAGAGAAAAGAATGGGAAATGTATCCCACCCCTATAGTGGGATATGGTATCATTAAATTCATTTGATAAGAGACCGGGCCTTGTCTTTTTCATGGGCCCAACAAGGTTGAACCAAACAAAATAATATGCATGATAACAAAAGTGGTTGATACCCTAGCATAACACCCAACCAAACGAGCCCTAAGTGTACAGTGTAGTTTATAGAATAATGGCAAGTAAGGTCGTATTCCTCAGGATTGACTACGAAACACTTACGCTATGATAACATGACATTCCAATTTTATTGAAGCGGCCGAATATCAAGAGTTCAATAAAAATCGAAAATTAAAAAGAAAATAAATAAAAATGCGAACTTCACAAGTATTTTCAACAACCTCGGAAGTAACCTTAGGCACATAATCTCAACATGCTTCTTCAATATTAAATCCAATTAATGTTTAACAAAACCAATTCATGCAATTCCATCGGTTCAATTCCTAAGTTAGTCTATTCTCCCTCCCGGGCGGCGCATAAACAGTAGATTAATAACAATTGTAGGTCTCCCGACTTGATACACCCATTTATGTATGATTTTGATTTCCGCCTTTGTTAGAACTACTCTTCCGAATTTCGCACTAACAAATATGACATGCTAATTATTGATCAGATAAAAAGCAATTAGGAATAAGCACTCAAATTCATAAAATAGAACAAATGAATTAATTAAGAAAATAATTAATCAAAATTTAACACGAATCCACAGATTTGATTATGCCCTAAGATCCGAATGATTAGCCAAACATTGATAACAAATTCATAGACAAACTTGAAATCAACATTGTGACACCGTTTAAGTGCATAAAAAAGATGTAAACTAAGAAAGAAAAACCCTTCTCGGTTAGGATGGATCTTCCTTATAAGCCTTCGCACTCTTGTGCTTCCATAGATGTGAAAGGCCTTGTGGTGTTCTTCGTAACCTATCCCTCCTCTCGAAGACCTTTGATCTTGTGTTCTGTGTATTTTGGTGTGTTGTATGTGGTATGGATGAATGATTTTTCGTGCGAATCCTTGGGTCTCTTTTATAGATGCTTAGAGAGTTCACTTGTAGAGTTGGAGTGAGAAAAGGACACCAAAAAAAGCGCGTGGCGGATGCACCACCACGGCCACACGCCCAACCTTGTAGCCTCACACGGCCGTGTGGCTTTTACCCGCACCAACCTCACACGCTCATGTGGGTCCCATATGGTCCGGCCGTGCGGCTTGTTTCTCCCCTATTTCTTCCCAACTTCACACGGACATGTCATTTTCACACGGGTATGTCACACGGCCGTATGGTCCCACACGGTCCGTCCGTGTGACATGTTTTCGTCCGAATTTGCTCCTTGTATCTTCATAAAAGTTGTAGCTCTTTCTCTTAGCTTTCCATAGTCACTTGAATCACCTTAATATAAATTTTGTAGAGAACGTTATGGCGAAAATACTAAACCCTACCAAGTCTTTGAACTCCAGTGCATTTGGACATTTTTGAAGGAAATTCCCTTTTCTCGATCGTCCATGCTTCTTTCCTTCACATATTTGCTCGTACCTTAGCTCTTGACCTATTCTTTAGAACGTGATATGACTTTTTATCCAATTTAGCTCCATTTCATGTAAGAAGTTACAAGAATACGTAGTATCACGCCCAACAAAGGAACCCAACCAAAACATACTGAATATACTTGCAAATGTATCTGTTAGGAAATTTATTTGTTAGATTTTAATGATGCCATGTAAAACTTAAACTAGGAAGTTGACACCTCATTTTCCTTGTAATTTGTATTGTAATAGATATGACTGGAAAAGATGAGTTAAGTCAGCTATGTCAAAGATTACAAGAACTCAATCAAGGGATCGGGATGAAGACTCTGCTGTGTGTCAGTTGAGTATGGCCTAGAAAGAAGTCAAGGACTCGACTGAAGGAGAGTCAGCTGAGGAAAAACTGTGAGAAGTGTCAGTCAAGTCAACTTATCAGTTGAAGTGACAATTGAGTCAATCCTATGATTGGAGCAGACTCAAGTCACCTGGGGTAAAGGCAGCAGTCAAATGAAGACAACTGACTTAGATCCGTTGGAATAAAGTCAAGAACATTACTCGATATAGTAATGTGTCAAGCTACCAGGTCTAAAAGTGTTTGTCCCAGAATTGTGCAAAAGGAATGAGCCAATGCGAAACACTGCACCTTGTGTCAGAAACCTGTAAATCTGAAATGCCATTTAATACGAGGAAAGGTCAACATCACAAAGGTTGCAGACCAAGACAAGACAAGCCAACAAACACAAAGTGTCTGGCCCCCTGCATGATTTCCACAGATTCCTTCATGTACTTCGCGGAGAGCGTAGTCGATCTTTCTAATAAGATCCTGAGCAATGTGGGACCGAGTACCCGCGTTTGTATAGGACCCCGTCTACTATAGTGTACCGAGCAGCCTGTGTTCTTAATGTTCTGGCCTCGGCCTTGTTTTCTGGTTGAATCTCGTGCTCCAGGTATTGAATGATTGGTGTTATCCATGTCGGCTCGGCACCTTCGTTGGCATTTATATTTTTCGTGTTCAATGAAGGTGAAGATAAGTGGGTTACCGTAATGTCTTCAATTAGGTCAGTTCCAGGGCTGGATGCTAGCCGTGCCAAGGCGTCCGCTTGTATATTATCGGTTTTCTAGGTATATGTATTACTTCTGCCTCGAACTCTGAGAGTCTACCCTTTGCGAGCTCCAAATACCGTGCGATCTTCGGTTCCTTTGCCTCATACTCTCCATTTATCTGGTTGACAACCAATTGAGAGTCGCTATGAACGAGTAGTGTTTTCAAACCTATCGACGCTGCCATTTCCAAACCTGCTATTAACACTTCATACTCCACCTCATTATTTGTCACCGGGAACTGAAACGTACGGCCGAGCAGCAACACTTATGTTTTGAATTGATTATCACAATCCCACCCCTTCTCGGTTGCAAGGTGGAAGAGCGTCGACAAACAATTTCTATTCTTGCTCTTCGATGATGTCTAGTTGGATTGATTTGAGTGAACTCTACAATTAAGTACGCCATTACACATCCTTTGATAGCCATTCTCGGCTCATGAAATTTCGAATTGGCTGAGTTCCACGGCCCACTTGATCATTCGACCTGAGGTGTCGGGTCGGTGCATGACTTTCTTCAAAGGATAATTTGTTAACACAATGATTTTATGTTCCAAAAAGTACGACGTTAGCTTCCGTGTCGAGATGACTAATGCATATGCCAGCTTTTCCATCGGAGGATATCTTAGTTCGGCATCGTGCAAGGCTTGGCTGATATAATAAACTGGATGTTGAATCGAGTTATCCAACCGGATGAGTACCAAGCTGACGGCATATTCGAAAACTGCAAGATATAAATACAAATCTTCCCCCGGGCTCGGTTTTTACAGAACATGGATGGGTGATAAGTGTTGTTTCAATGATTCGAATGCTACTCGTCTGCTTGGTCCATTCGAAATCCTTATTTTTCTTTATTATCTCAAAGAATGGTTTACATTTATCTGTTGATCTTGAGACGAACCTACTTAAGGCGGGTAGGCACCCAGTTAGGCTTTGCACTTTCTTTACGGAATTGGGGGATTCTAGGTCAATTATAGCTTTGATTTTATCTGGATTAACCTCGGTTCCTCTCTGACTGACCATATATCCTAAAAATTTACCCGAGCCGACCCCAAATGTACACTTTTTTGGATTTAACATCATCTTATACTCGTAAAATTTTAAATATTTCATTAAGATCGTAAAGATGGTCGACATCATAAAATGATTTTACAAGCATGCCATCTACATATACTTCCATTATATGCCCTATCAGCTTTTCAAACATTTTGTTGACTAGCCTCTGACAGGTCGCCCCAGCATTTTTTAAGCCGAACGACATCATCTTGTAACAGTATACTCCTCGGGCCGAGTAGAATGAAGTGTTTTCTTCGTCATCCGGGTGCATCCGGATCTGGTTGTAGCCTGAGTATGCATCCATGAAGCTCATTAACTCGAAATGAGGGTGTGGATATTTGTGGTGGAGGATTTGCAAGGGCTTGGTTATCGAGTTGGTTCATCTGTTGGATGAAATTTGGGTTAGTGAAAAGTTGTGCAAGGGATAATAAAACCGCGCCCCCAGTCCCAACCAGGGGTACGTTTTGGCCGTTGGTATTTTGGCCATTTTGGGTCTCTTGTGGTGGATCTTCATTTCTACATGGGTTTCTCGAGTTTTCACTCATCCTTTTATAAGGGGATGAAATAGTTTGCTTTTGCTGGAATGGTTTGGACTTATCAAAATACTTGGACCGACCAAACGGGCCCTCCTTCTACCGCCAATTTGTTGATGTTCTTCTTGGACCAACGAAGAAAATACTTAAAATAGTATGACGTGGAAATAGAATAAACACTTGGCAATTGTGAAAAGTGGCTAATTATGCATTTTTATATTGAATACCGAGTGGAGCGTGTCCGTCGGCCAGACACTCGGTTTGAATTTTACAAACTATATAGTAGATTTTCTCTCTTGTCCTTTTCCTAATAAATGAGATATATTTATACTAATACAATTAGTGGGCTAATCATCATTACATCTAGCATAATAGTGGGATAATTATGGGACACGTGTCTCCTCCCGGTGTGCATGAGGCGCATGTTGGCCATGTGTTGAAAGAAATTTGTTGACTTCTCCCTTTGACTCATCGACAAATGGCATCTTGATGCCCACATTTGGTGTGTTGTATCCACTTAGTGAGAGATTTGTTGAGTGGAGCACTTGCTAGATTTTATTTGGTTATAGTGGGCGGGTTCGCTCGTCACCACGCCATCAGGTCGGCTACTTACATCATCCTGGTTGGTACACGCATCCTGGACGGCCGTTATCATCACGAATTGAATGACCACGTGGACATATTTTTTACCCAACTCGCCTCAGTATCATCACAAGTAGATCTAGCCAAATTTTCTAAGTTCAAAACTAGAATCTCAAAACAGTGATAGGATGCCTTTTCAACTTCTACCATTTTTTGTAAATATATTAAAGTTACTTTACATAATTTTGCCATCTATTAGTTGTTAAAATAGGTTCAATAAACTAAAGTACAAAAGAACACTCGAATTTGGATCCAAATAAAAATAAGATCTAATGTCAAGTTTATGTAGTACTAACCCGTGAAGGTCTAAAGGTCCAAACACGACCATGCTATTAAGGAAAAATTGCAAATTTGGCATCAGAACTATAGGCGCTGTAGCAAAAAGACCCTAAAAATTATATTTTGCAAAAAAATCCTATAAATTATAGTAACTCTCGATTTTGGACTGCAAATGAAAAGTTTGCAAAGTAGTCCTCTAACTATGAAAATTTTAATTTAGTACTAATTTTGACGGATTTCAATTACATGAGCAAAGACATGTAAATTTCCAATTTCTGTTAAATTAGGACCAAGATTGAAATTTTTCATACAGTCACATGACTATTTTGCAAATCATGCATTTTGCAGGACTAAATCTGTGATGTTTATATAGTTTACAATACCGTTTTGCAAAATTTGATTTTTATCGGACGTTTTTACAACTGCCCTATAATTATGAAACTAATTTTGCAATTTTGCCTACTATTAATGCAGCTTTCGAGGATACAGGATTAATTATGTACATAGTACTAATTAAACTACTAATATGCTCCCGGGGCATCTACTCCACCCACATATTGACAAATAAACCTTTATTTAAAGTATAGTTTCACAATCACAAACTTGGTCCCGAAATATTTCTCAAAGATATGAGCTCACTCTAGTTGTGCGCATGAATCATTCATTAGAATCGATGTACTTGATATACACGGATCCAGTAATATAAATCTAGTAAGCAGGATCAAGAAGTTATCAGAAATTTTCTAAGACTTTAGATCAAGCGGACAAGTAGAATCTCCTTACGACAGCACATGATTTGATGAAATATTTTGAAATTTCTTAAATCCCTTATTGGGGTTATTGAAATTTTTAATTAATTGGATTAATCATGGAGTCCATTGAGATTAGGCAAGTGGGCAGAAGATTGATAGCAATATGTGGACCAATTAATTGACATGATAGTGTGCATATAATCTCAACACAATAAAGAAAACTAAACTTTAACTAAGAAATTGCAATTTGCCACTTAATATTAAGCCTTTCACATTATTCGTTTCACGTGTATATCTCAAATATTTAAACATAACAAACTCTGTATATTTCTAATTCCCAAGAAGAAAAAACAAAAACCAACACTGAAAAGCTGATAATAACGGCTTGTTTGGGATTCTAGAAATGGACATATAATGCTCCTTTTCAGCCCTTTTATTTTGTTTGGGAATTTTTTGTTGGGCCCATCATTAGTATCACAGCCCGTCACTTTTTCTCCAATATCCGTATAGTGTATCAGCTGGGGGGAGGTGTTATTATTTTGTGCTGCGTTTTCCTCAACTGTGAAATGTCATTATTACCCCTTATTTCGCACATGATTTTACTTTTTTGTCCCTACTTCAGCAAAAAATCACAATTTTGGTAAGATAAATACCATTCTTTCGACACCTCTGACAAAGAAAACCCTCGTCTTACCTCGCAGTCGATTTGCAGGTTTTGCCCTTTTTTTCATTCTTCAATGTCGAATACTGAGGTAACAATGTGTTGCTGAAAACATTTGTTGTCGCATATCGTTTACATTGTCTGTCTATTTTTTTGCAGTAATCGCGCCGTGGAGAGGCGAAACGAAAGTAAAGCATAAAAAGCACAACTGGTAAAAAACTTCGACTTTTTGGTTTACTGTACACATTAGGGGTCAAATTGATGTTTGTACGAAACTGATTTGTCCATTTTGAGGTTTTTTGCACATAGTATACTGTGTTGTGCTATTTATTTAACCCTCTAAATTTGTGGATTTTTGATGGCTGTGCTTTGGTTTTGGTTTTTAGGGTTTACGGAATTTACTATTAATATTACTCTCATGTTGTTCTCGTGAACATGATTAGTTGGACATTTTAGTTTTTTCTCTGAAACTGTGATTTATGGTATGTGGTGACAAAAAGAATGTTGTTTAAATAGTTATCCTTGTTGACAATTTTCCACAATCACACTGAAGGTGAAGTATTTTTAATTGAATATGTGGTTTGGCTAATACAAATTGCAATGTGTTTTTTTGTTTTTTTGTCAATTGTTATAGTTTGTTGAAAGAAATTTTTCAATATTGTGTACATCTAGTTTGTGGTTTGAAATCATTTTACATAGTCGCGTTTGCATCGAGATTAAAAAGTACGAATATTGCATTTAACTGATAGTAATGGTCATCTAGATGGATAACGAAGAAATGCATGTCGTCGTCATAGTTGAAGAGATAATTACAACCATCAATATATTATTGCTCCTCCTTTATTATTATCGTCGGCGTTTTATGTTGTGACGTCGTCGCACTAGACAAAGTTTGGGGCATGCTCCATATAGGATGCTTGACCGCGTACCGGATCAAATTAAACACATGCATCAGCTAATCCATGCCGATGATCCAACATGTATCCAACAACTTCGTATGGATAGAAATGCGTTTGCTAGGTTGTGTTTCCTTCTAGAGAATGTTGGTGGATTACAACATACACGGAATGTCCAAATAAGTGAGCAAGTTGCAATATTCCTGTCCATTTTAGCGCATCATAAAAAAAATATGGTTGTCAAGTTTGATTTTAAAAGATCAGGGTACACCATTAGTACCCATTTCAATGCTGTTCTTGTGGCTGTACTAAGGCTTCATTCCATACTATTATCCACACCGCAACACGTAGGTGATGATTGTACAGATGAACGATGGAAATGGTTCAAGGTAAATTGAAATAACACTTTACTTTTAATCCATGTTAATTTGCAAAAGTTTCAGTTTTGATTTTGGGTTTTATTTGGTAGGGATGTCTAGGTGCCTTAAATGGAACATACATTGATGTTCGGGTACTTGTGAATGAAAAAGCTCGTTATAGGAACCAAAAAGGACAAATATCAGTTAATGTGCTTGCCGTATGTGACCCAAAGATGAATTTTGTTTACGTATTGTCCGGATGGGAAGGATCTACTGCCGATAGTCGTGTTTTGCGAGATGCAATTAGTAGGGATCATGGGCTGAGAGTCCCAAATGGTTAGTTATCATTTTCCTCAAATATTGCTTTAGAATTTGAATCCAAACATACCTAAACCGACTAATTATACCTAAAATATTATTTTTAAATGGACAGGTAATTACTACTTATGTGACTGTGGCTATACCAACGGGCCAGGCTTCCTTACACCGTAAAGAGGCGTGAAGTACCACTTGGATGAATGGGGTACATGATCTTCTGCACCCCAGAACTATAGGGAATTGTTCAACCTCCGACATGCTAAGGCTCGTAACATTATTGAAAGATCATTTGGTTTATTACAACAACGATGGGCTATCCTATGGAGCAAACAATATTTTCCCATTAAAACACATAATCGTATCATTATGGCTTGTTGTTTAATCCATAATTTCATACGAACTGTGATGGTCGTCGATCCACTCGAACAAGAAGTACCTGAATATGTTGTGGGGCAAGCTGATGATGAGATTGATGATGAATTTTGACGTAGTCGAGTAATCTCAAGTGTGGACTGATTGGCGAGAGGATATGGCTCTATCAATGTACAATGAATGGAAAGGACGTCGTAATTAGACGTGCAGACACGTTCTTAGATTTAATGTTTTAGGGATTTGGGAATCATGCCAGAGAACAAGTTAATTAAAATTATTCGTACAAAAATGATGAGTATTGGACTTGTTGTAATGTTATGTTTTTTATGGTATGTTAAAACTTGCATGTTGATATATACTTTGATGTTTGTTTGATTCAGTTTATCTGTGATATATGTCGTTAATTTGAATGTGCTTTATGGTATGTGTCTGTTTTGTTGTTTGGAAGTGTTTGTTTATGTAATTATATATGTCGGATAGGTATGTCTTCCACCGCAAGTGTTCCGAAGAAGTCTGCGTCTCGCAAAAATACCACCCACACTAGAAGATCTTGGACTACACAAGAGGAATATGTCCTCCTGCATGCCCTAAAGGAGTGCATTGTCAGAGGCTGGAAGACTGACAATGGGTTCAAAAGTGGCTATCAAAATCACCTCGAGCAGGCCATGGCAAAAGCCTTTCCAGGAATTGATTTGAAGGCTATACCACATATCAATTCTAAGATATGTGTCTGGAAAAAGGACTATGCTTCTTTAAGTTTGATGCTTCGACTTTCTGGATTCGAATGGAATGACTCTTCAAACACGTTGATTGTCAAAGAAGAACCTAAATGGTTAGACTACATTAAGGTAATCTAAAAACATAGTCATATTTGATCAGTCATGGAGGATTTTCATGCTATACATGAATCAATTTACTTGTTTGCAGATAGACCCAAATGCCAAACCAATGAGATTCAAATCATGGCCATACTACAAGGACTGGTGCAAAATATTTGGGAAGGATAGAGCAACTAGTGAGAATGTTGAAGGATTTGCGGATGTAATACATGATATCCTTAGTGGTGCCCCACCACTAACTAAACAACCAACTACACAACCAAATTTTCAACCCCCTAGTCAATTGAGGAGGCTGATGGTACATCTAATTACCGTGACGAAGGTAGCCACACTGGTAAAATGAAGTCGGCTAACAAAAGAAAATCACGTGATGACACAGAGGATAATTTCACAGAGGTTGTGAGTTCTTTCTTACAAAACCAGAACTAAGGCTGGGTGAAATAGCTAAGAGAATTGGTTTTGAGCAAGATGCATCTTCCAATCGGAAGGTCAGTCTTTGACGCCTCTGTCAAATGCCCTTCTCAATGTTGAAGATAAAATTGTAGTGTCCAAACGACTATGCAAAGGATACTAAAGATCTAGACCTATTTTTCTCTCGGCGAAAATAAGGCTACAATGGTCCGAATGATGTGCGAAGGAAAGATCTAACCAAATCATTGTTAGATCACTAATCTATTTTGTTAATACAACTATTTGCGGGAATGATTGTGTTTAGACTCTATTTACGATTAATGGCACTTGATAGGTCATGCACATGGCCATGTTTTGGTGAATGTTAGTAATGCCATCTAAATTGGAAAACTTAATCCTACCGCTTAATGGGCACTTAGTATTTGTAAATGTACGAAGTATTACTACTTATTTTATACAATATGCTAATCTGTTGTATGGTAATCAGTTGTATGGATGCATATTTTGTATATCATGTTCCTTGGACTGCAGGTTGCTAATAAATGTAGTCTTCATTATATGTTGTGTGGCTCAAGGACATTTAATTATGGATTAGGCATTACAAGTACATTTATTAATTGGGTTGTAGAATCCAAAGATTTTCCAAGTTCCAAAATCGTGTGGCGTGATACTTCAAAATGGATGGGTTGAACAGATATTCATTTATTCCACTAATCCATGCCAAGAGACAAATAGACGGTTGACGGTCACAGAAGAGTAAGAGACATCAAATTTATTCTTATTAGCAACCTCTTCAAGTATAGCATTTATGAATGGAATGAATGGGATGAAATCACCTAACCTCTCATTTCGTGTATAAATAATGAAGTCTAGATTACCTTGAACAAGAAAGTCATCCTTTGCTAAAAACTGTGTTAAGGAGGTAATTTTTTCTACGAAAATCAATTCAAGTCCAAATTTTTCATCTAGTTCATGGATTGCAACTTATATTAGAATAACATGTTTTAATATACACACCTTTAATTGTTGGTTTTTGTATGTTTTTGCAGAAAATGGTCCGCACTAGGAACCAAGTGGCAAAGCAAAACATGGTGGGCGCAGCTTGGACTGAACAAGAGGAAGAACATTGCTATAGGTGTTCTTCCCGGTTATGCGACCGACGCCCGACCTCGTGAACCGGCTTCATTCAACGGAATTTTCTTTGAATTGACAAGAGCTCTAACCCCGACATCTGTGGTAAAGAGTTCAAGGTTCTCAAAAATGAAAAATAAAATCCAAATGTTGAGGACTAATTTTAAGGACTTCATCAAATTCAAGGATCTTCCCGGTGTGCAATACGACATAACTTGCAACAAAATCACTGTCACACCAGAATATTATCAGCTTATTGGCCCTGTAAATGCTCATACAATGTTTTCTTAATTTTAAGTTGTAGTTTGTTGTAAATATTTTGTAAACGTTGATGGTTGTCTATTTCTATTCACTCGAGAGAGCAACATATGTCGATTTTATCGAAATTATGGGTTTCCGTGGTACACTGCATGCTCAAACATATACATCATAAGGAAGGCTGCTGAGATTGATTTTGATGGCATCCCAGGATACACTCGAGACAATCCTCTCGATATTGAAGGGGTTTCATCTGATGAGGATGATTACACTGACAATGAAGAAGCAAACACATATGGAATTAAGAGGATTGAAGAATGGGAATTTCGAGGGTTGCCGTCTCCAAATCTCAAATAAAACAAAGGTGAAGGAGGATCCGATGTGGACAACAAGGTTAAAGTGCTAGGCTATGGGGGCTGTTATGTTGGATGGTTGTTCAAGTTGCATGTAATGTTTAGAAGGATTATTAGTACACTGTTCTGGGGATGGTGGTTGTGTTTGTAATGGAGGAAATGTGAAGGTGGTGTTTTTTTTTTTTTTAAGTTTGTGTTTTAGCTTTAAGCTTACTTGGATGTCAGTGTAGTAATGTTGTCCAAATTTTCAGTTTCATTAATGGACATTATGGTTTAGTGTATTCCAAATTTTCATAAACATAAAAGCAAAACTAAGCTCACACACAAACGTAGATTGCATAACATCCATTTTAGGAAATTTTACAAACTTAACATGGACTCCAGTGCATACCTAAAAACATATTACAACTTACACACATAAAATCAAAATATCTAAACAGTACATCAAAAGCAAATAACAACCTTCAAGTAGAACTAGAACACTAAAAACACCATTTTTCATCTGGAACTGAACAAAACAAACCCCCTAGTCCAATCTGTCATCCGACCACTCAATTTTTGCCTTCAGCAGGATTGCAAGACGACACACTCGTTTCAACACTCTTAGAAGGTGATGGAATGTTGTGTGGAGTTGGTCGTATGAATTGAGTCGGACAACGGTAAAAGATGGGCCGGGGTCTCGAGGGCCATGGGTTTGACAGTTGATTAACGAGCTTTGGATCTAGTAAGCATATTCTTGCCCGCTTGTTCTAAATAATTCCGAAAGAGCGATCTCGAGAAGACCAAGGAGATGAAATGTTCATGATTTTTCCACCAACTTCCTCCATTTCGGGCAAGCCATCCATATTACCAATGTCCTCTGATTCGTCGTCGGATGAAATGTCAATAATTTCAACGTCGGATGGGATTAGATTAGAATGCTCAGATCCAAATAGCATCTTTAGTTCTGGCCAATTTGGGTCTCCCATTTCTTGATACGCTGTCCAAATTCATCTTTCTACATACAAACAAAGCCATTAGTAAATGTGCATGTACAACTAAATACTCGAATAATGTTCGACTCATTTGAAAACCAAAATTCAATATATGAATGTGTGTTTAAAATTTTATATGAACATTTTTACCCGAACTATGTCATTCCACACAAAATCAGTTGCTTTCACCGTATTCGTGGCTTCATCAAAACGAACCCCGTGTTTCCTTTTCACCAAGAGAATATTCGATACCTTTTCTTCAAGTATATCTAGCCTTGTCTTTGTAATACCGATAATCAAATGATTTTTGCATCGCCTTGTTCATCACTGTGCAATGAGTAATGCATGGCATTAACATCACCCGGTTTGAAATTGCCAAGGGATTGTTGGTCAAGTAACACTGAAATGAACAAATTGTCTGCTTGCTCCATCCACTCTAAATCATATATATAGTCAGCTTGAATAACTGGATATGGGGGCGCCATATGTGGGTAGTTTGTTGGGTGCTCAAGTGTTGCTACAGCCAAAAGAGTCCCAAGGCTATGTGTGCTTTTTTAGGTATGTCTTGCTACATAATTTATAGCCAAAAAAGGATATGAAACTAATCCAGTTAATTAAACAGACCTTTTTCAACTACAAAATATTTGTAGTTGATGTAAAAAATCTTGCCTTGTTTTATCAATCAATATCATTTGATGCAAAAAATAGGCTTGACAACACAAACAAGTACATAAGAGATTCTTTTTGGAAGTGAAAAAGTAATTGATAGCTTGCATGCAGATATATAGGCTTGACAACACAAACAGGTAGAAATTATATTATGTTCTGCAGTCAAAAAGTCCTTGATGGCTTATAAAATAGTTATTTACCTTTTTCATTGGTCATGTTCTCTCGCATTTGTTTCTTCAAATAGGACAAAAATATGACACTTTTGTCTGAACAATATCTTGTAGACCCATCGCAAATAAGCAAGAATGATGTTTCATACCCGCACATACAAATATCACCATATGATGTATGCATTCTCTATTCATTTTGCATTCAAATAATTGGAACAACCATTTACAATAACACGAAGAACGTTTCACATTGTAATGAAAGCTTAACTTCAACAAAACTCGGGTAACGCTTTGTAATGGAATAGAAGAGCATATTCAAGACACTTGTTAAGTTGGTTTTTATACCAATGTATCGAGTATTCTAGACTAGATTTTGCGGGGTTTTCAAGT